>CAUYUJ010015948.1:492793-667799 GCA_963575745.1 Prorocentrum cordatum
CCTCCTCCTCCGCCTCCTCCTCCTCCTAGCCGTTTCGGCTCGGGCTGACTGTGCGAACAGCTCGAGCTTGCGCCCGCGTGCTTCGAAGCGGCTCGTGGGCACGAGCCATACATCCAGTGTGCGCGCCAGTTCCATGGGCGCTGATGGTGAGGTCTTGCCAGGCCCCAAGTTCCCCTTCTGGGGGTGTGGCAAGTGCGGCGAGAACGGCAATTGGGCCAGCCGGATCAAGTGTCGCGGGTGCGGAGGGGCTGCGCCAGCACGGGTCCAGCAAGACGCCCGCGCTGCAGCAGCCAAGGCGGCGCGCCCCCAGCAGGGGCGCAGCGGCCCCAGCGGCGGCGATCAGGCGCGCCTGGCCAAAGAGGTCAAGGAGCTCAAGCAGCAGCTGGCGGCGCTCTCGAAAGGGGGCGGAGCCAGCGGCGGCGGGGGCGGGGCTGGAGGCGGCGCTCGGCCCTCGCTTGGAGCAAGCGGCGATGGCCCCTCCTACGCTCAGGTTGTCAGCTTCCTCTAGAGCCACGGCATCGACTCCGCTGTCATCGCCAAGGTCGAGGAGGCTAAGGTCCAGGAGCTCGAGTCCAAGCCTCCGTCCGCGCTGGCCGCTCGTCATCGTGTCGAGAACGCCTCGCGGAAGGTCGAGAAGCTCGAGGAGCAGCTCCTGCACTTCGAGGCGCAGAAGCAGGATATCCTCAAGGGGATCGCCGAGACCTCCGAGCCCCTGGCCGAGGCGAGGAATGACTTGGAGCACCGCGCGAAGATGCTCCACAAGGTCAACTTCAAAGATGTGGACGACCCAGTTACTGTCGGCATGGCGGGCCTGGACCCGACGGCGGTCGACAACGAGGAGGGGGAGCAGGCGCTCGAGACCCTCAAGCGGCTGCAGCCTGAGGCCAAGGAGGCAGCGGAGCGCAAGGCAGCTGAGGGGGGAAGGGCTCCTGGCGGCGGGGCCCCTGCTGGCGCTGCTGGTGCTGGCGCAGGAGGCGCCGATGGCGGTGGCCAGGCCTGGGCTCCGCAGCCGCCGTCAGCAGCCGACTTCGAGGGCTCTGACTTCCATGCTGGGCTCGGGCGGGCCATGGAGGGAGAGAACCCAGAGGCTGCTGTCGCGGAGTTCTTGGCGGCCCACACAGCCAACAAGCGCCGCCGCCTTTGACGAGGAGTGGCCTGTGCTTGGCAGCCTGCCCACCCGCCCTGCTGTGAGTCGACGACGGCGTGGGGGGTCGCAGCCATGGCTGGTGGGAGGCCACCCTTCGGCCGAACCCCTGCGCCAGCCCGCGTCGGGACTTGAGCCGCGAAGGGGGGGGGGGGGGGCAACGAAGAGGGTGATGGCACATGTGCGAGTCGTTCAGGGGCGTCGGCAGGGAGTTCGGCCACTCCTTCTCGGCCGCCAGACTCACCCGCCCCCTGCGCGGCCGGGGCCCCCGACCCCAGGGCAGCCCGTGCGGGGGGTCGGGCAGAGGGCGCCATATGTTCTTCGACTGGGGCGGCTCCCTGTTCCTCAGGATCGGCAGGCGCGAGCTCGGCAGGCGGGCTGGCCAGGTTCTGGGAGTCCAACGCTGTCGACCTGGAGTGGCCGAACCTGGGCTTCGATGCAGCAGCGCTCGGGGGGCCCGATGTTGCGTTGATGGCGGGTGCTGCGAGGAGCGTTTCCCCTCCCAGGTGCCCCTCGGCGGCGGCGGCGGGCGCGCCGCTTCATGCAAGCTGGTCGGCAGCGGCTTCGGCCAGTGGCCCGGGCTCGGGCCGGGGCGAGGCGGCCCGGGAAGCGGCTGGCGTAGTTCGTTCCCAGCCCGACACCGCGGCCCCGCCCGAGGTGGGCCAGCCCGAGGGCGACGCTGCAGTTCAGGTCGGCGAGCATGATGATGCTCTCTTGTCCCCACGTTGCGCCCGTAGCGGTGTAGGAAAACGCGGTCTTCGGCGAGCAGCTCGACGAGTTGCTGGAGTCCGAGTCCATCCTGCTGAGGAGAGCCCGAAGCAGGGTGGAAACTGTTTGGTCTTTTTCGGGCTGAACGCGAATGCGCGGAGCAGCTTCGAGGGCATCCACGACTGGTACGTCGACCACGGCCACGGGATGGCGAAGCAGCTCGTGGGCGTGGATTTTCCGTCGCCTCAGGTTTTTTCGATCCAGGAGACCAGGCTGAAGGCGCTGACGGCCGAGGAGCGGGCCTACGGCTGGGGCAGCAACCGCAGTCTTGCAGTCCAGCTAGGCCGCGCTGCTGCGACGGGCGCTGGGCCTACAGAGAGCTCAGGCGGCGTCGCCCTTGCTGTGCAGTCTCATGTTCCTTCGTGCCCTGTGGCTCTGGACGAGCCCCTTCTGATTTTCAGCCACCGCGTCGTCGTCCGCAATTTCAACTCTGGGTTCCCAGGGGGACTTCTGGTTGCGTCGATCTACTTGGACGTGAAGGAGGGCCCGAAGGGGCCCGCTAACTGGAAGCTTATCCAAGGTCTGGCGGTGTTTCTCCTGGGCCAGGGTTCCCCGTGGTTGATCCAGGGCGACTGGAATTGCACGCCAGCTGAGTTGTCCGAGTCGGGGTGGCTCAACACGGTCGTAGGTAGGGGCAATCTTCCAGCCGAGCGTGCCCACGTGCGTCACTCTGCACAAGGAGGTGGACGAGGACCGGGCGGATAAGTGGGTCACGGTGGGGAGTGAGATCGACTTCTTTGTAGGCGCCAAGGTCCTCAGGCATTGCCTCCACAAGGTCGTGGCCCTTGAGTCGGCCCCGTCGTCGCCGCACGCGCCAGTGATTGCGGTCTTCAAGGATCTTGGGGACGGCCTCGTTCGGGAAGCCGAAGACGTTCAAGAAGTTCCCCGTGGCTCCTTGCATTGGCCCGCACTCGGCCCCGAGGTCGGCCGACTGGAGCTTTGGGCCCGACGAGGTCCTTGCTGATGTTCCTGGAGCTGTTCGGGAATGGTTCAACAATTCCGAGGCCTGGCTGGGGTCTTTCACGGCGTTCCCGATGAGCAGCGTGGTTCGTACATGGGCCGCGGGTTGGGTCCTCGGGTGTCGGTTGTGCCCCTGCAAGCCCTTTGGGATCGAGAGGCTCGTCGGAGGTTCAGCCCGTCCACTACGTGCTGGATGGCTTTTCAGGGCTTGGCCCTCAGGGGCTCGAAGCTGTCTGCTGGAGCTCTTGGACGTCGGGGCTGGGGCGGCCTCACGCTGGGCCAGCGCCCTTCTGGACAGGATAGGTACCATGTATGCCGAGGACCCCCCAGCCCCGCAGAAGCAGCAGGATGGCGCGGAGCGCCCGTGCGAGCAGCAGCTGCGCGCCTTGATCGGCCAGATCAGCGAGGGCGGGTCGCGGCCAGACGACGGGTTGCGGACGGAGCTGGCCAGCTTCGTTACCTTTTTGCTGCGAGCGGATGCGCGCGAGCGTGGACGCAAGTGGGGACCTGGGCTAAGGAAGCTGTGCTGAAGGGGGGGAAGGCTGCGCCTGCCTTTGCCAAGAAGAGGCGCCTCTCCCCCTCCAGCGCCCCGGATCCCTCGGGCCTCCCCGTGAACGGAGATGATGCCATAGCCCAGCTCCTCGACGAGCGGCTGCCGATGTGGGCGCTGTCTGGGCGCGAAGCCGTGGGCCCTGGGTCGCGGGACATAGGCGACAGGCAGCTTCCCCCGATATCCTTGCAGGCGTTTCAGGACTGCTGCAGGTCTTACTCAGAGGGCGCGGGGCTCGGCTGGGACCAGTTCCACCCT
Organism: Prorocentrum cordatum; assembly: GCA_963575745.1. Lineage (NCBI taxonomy): Eukaryota > Dinophyceae > Prorocentrales > Prorocentraceae > Prorocentrum > Prorocentrum cordatum. Next base: position 496,474 of record CAUYUJ010015948.1, read on the forward strand.
AAGTTGATCCCGCGGCTGCCCCTAGAGTACCAGGTCAGGGTCTTGAGGATTATCCAGGCTTTTGAGGATCGCCCGTCTTGGATGATAGAGCTGGTGACAAATATCGTGTTTATTCAGAAACCAGAAGGAGGTTCTCGGCCCATTGGGCTGCTGTGTCTGTTTACTAAACTCTGGAGTAAGCTCAGGCAACCCCTGTGCAGGGAATGGGAGAGGACCCACAACGTGGAGTTCTTCTGAGGTAGCGGGCCCACGACGACGTGCGAGAGGGCGGGGTGGACCCACAACTTGCTAGGCGCGTTCTGCAGGGCCATCGGCACGGACAGTGCGACAGTTCTGCTCGACCTTAAGAAGTTTTATGAGCATGTGCGGCATGCGGACCTGTTTGCGGCGGCCAGGCAATTCGGATTCAACTTGAAGCTTCTAAGGGGTCTGGTTACAGTCTGCTCTGGGTTCAGGACGTTGGTGTATGATGGGGCGATCTCGGATTTCCTGCAGGCTACGGGGGCCATCGTAGCGGGGTGCTCGGCAGCTACGACGTTAGCGAAGCTTCTCCTGATTGGTCCTCTCCCCTCGGTGGTCCACGGCAGGCCCCAGGTGCAGGTGCGTAACGTTGTGGACGACGTTACGTTGAAGTGCTGCGGCCCCCGCCAGTTGGTGTCGGACCAGCTGCCCGCGGCAGTGGAGCATATTCTCGTTTTTTTTGGCGAGCTCGAGCTCCCTGTGCACATGTCAAAGTGCAAGTACTTGGCCAGCGGCGGGGGGCTAGCGAGTGCCCTTGAGAGCCGGCGGTCGCTTCCAGCCTGAGGAAAAGTCGACGCGGCACGGAACCTCGGCACCGATGCGAATCTGGGAACGTTGCGTCGAGTTGGCATCGCCAGGGGACGTTGGACGATGGCGACGCGTACTTCGAGGCGCTTGGTCAACCTGCGTCAAGCGGGTGCGGATGTCAAGTGGATCCAGCGAGGGGGCCCTGCAGCCTCCGCTCTGTGGGGAGTATGCGTGGTGGGTGCACCGCCCACGGAGTTGCACCAGCTGCGAGTGGCCGGTTGTAAGAGTCTCGGCAGATATTCTCGAGGGGCCTCCATTGGGCTCAGGATGTATTCGTATCGGGACGGCCGTCGCGTGCATCCTTGGGTTATTGCTCTGGGCCAGGTCGTTGTCCAATGGGGCACGGCGTGCTGGGAGGGTTGCCCCGAGCCCCAGGCCCTAAGCAAGACTCTGGAGTTGGCCCGTGTCAGGTGCTCGGAGTCCAGGCGGCCTTGGGTTGCAGCTGCGTCTCCAGCGGATGTCTACCTTCTGATGGTTGGGGGCATTGGCTGGGATATCCCCTCGGCCACGACGTTGACGACTGACGGGGGCTCCGAGTTGAACCTGGTCAGGTTGAGCCCTGCTGCGGTGCGCAGGCTCGTCGAGGAAGGAGTGAGGCGCGAGTCCGATAGGCTTTCGCTCGAGGCTTTTTCCTGCCCCTGGGTGCTTCAGATTTGTTGGAGTTGCCTAGGACCTCTGCCCCACGGGACTTCGCGGAGCTGGACCACTCGCCAGCAGCGGGCCTTGAGGGCCCTGGTGTCGGGGGCGTGTTGGTCCCAGGCCCGCCTGCACAAACGGGGGCTTGCCGCGTCGGGGGCGTGCGCAGTGCGCGGGCACCCAGACGGCTCGTTGTGGCACAGGTGTTTTGAGTGTGATGCCCACGCAGCGCTGCGGAGGGGCAACGTGTCTCCCGACCTGCTGAGGCGGGCCCAGAGGGTGAAAGCTTGGAGTTTTGAGTCGGGTGAACTTTTTGCCAGGGGAGTTTTCCCTGATCCCAGCCCCGTGGTCGAGCTGCCCGGGAGCAGGCCTGGCCAGCAAACTATCCATTGGTTTCAGCGGCCCGCGTCGGGCTATTTGTCTGGCCTGCTGTGCCTGGACGGGTCCGCGCTGTTCCCGAGATCCAGGGCGCTTTCCAGGGCTGGTAGGTCCGTGGTCAGCTGTGACAGGTTTGGCCAGGTTTTGTCAGCGGCGTTTGGGCCTGTCCCGCAGGACCAGGCCCCCTTCCAGTCTTCGAGGGCGGCCGAGGACTTTGCAGTCCGAATGCTGGCCCTTGTTGCGTTGCCGCCCGTAGACCTCTATATAGATTGTAAAGGCACTGCGTCGACGCTCTTGGCGGGCCCTGGAGCGGGCTCGGGAGCGGAGAACCCCCGAGCCCATATGTGGGCTCCGTTCTGGGCGGCGTTTGAGCCGAACGATTTCACGGCCCACAAGACGAAGGCCCATTGCAGCATAGTAGATGTGCAGAACGATCGCACCACCCTTTGGGAGAAGCGGGGCAACGATGCCGCCGATGAATTTGCGAAGCGTGGTGCCGCCCTCCATGGAGTGGGGGAGAGCGAGTACCACCTCTGGCGAGGCCTTGTCGAGGCCGCTCGCGAGGTGGGTCGGTGGAGTGGGGATTTGCGCGCGCTGGTTGGGGACGGGGAGGCCTGCCAGGACCATGATGACCTCATGAGGCTGTATGCGGCAGGCAGAGATCGGGCGCAAGCGTCGACAGAGGCGCGGCCCGATGAAGTGTTTGCTCCCGCCCCCGCTGCCGCTCCAGCGTGCGAGCCCGTGTTGCAGTTGCCGGCTGAGGGTTTCGAGGCCTATCGTGACATGGGTTGTTCTTTCAATGGTCGCCCGATGCTGCACGCGACGGCCAATGCGAGGTCGGGCCATGAGTATGGCAAGGCCATAAAATGTTGCTGTGCTTGCGGTGCCTTTTTTCAGCGTGGAGCGGCCGATTCGAGCTCTCCTCAGGCCGTGCCTCCGAGAGAGCGCGGCGTAGGGTTTGAGGCGGCAGCTTGCGCGGAATAGAGGGAGTAAGTATCCGTCTGGCATGGCAGGGCTGAAGGGCCTGTCCTTGAACCCCCCCGAGGGGGTGCCGCTCGCTGTCCGTGTGAGGGTGGCCTCGGTTTTTGGCCCTGTAGATCCTGCCCCTGGCGCCTTGGCTCTGGACTTGGGGACTTGGGGGGGGGGTTTCGGGGGGCGAGTGCCTTGGGGGGGGCGACGTCCCGAGCCGAGGTGCTGAGGGCCTTCGGCCTCCTGGAGGGGGACCTGCCAGCCATCCGCGCTGATGGGCTCCGCCGTCTGTGCAAGGAGGCCGAGGAGGGGCCCGAAGAGCCCCTGGACGGGGTTCTCGAGGAGGTCCCCCAAAATACGGAGACCTCCGACGCCGAGCGATAGCCCAACCGCACTGGCTTTAGGCCGCTTGCTCATCTCATCTCATCTCACCTCCTCCTCCTCCTCCTCCTTCTCATCCTCCTCCTCCTCCTCCTCCCTCTCTTCCTCCTCCTCCTCCTCCTTCTCCTCCTCCCTCCTCCCTCCTCCCTTCTCCTTCCTCCCTCCTCCCTCCTCCGTCTTCCTGCCCCCTCCTCCCTCCTCCCTCCCCCCCTTCATCCCGCCTTCGCCCCACGTCTTGTGCTTGGTCAAAAAGGTCCAACAGGTCCTCCTCCCTTCCTCCCCCCTCCTCCTCCTCCTTCTCATCCTCCTCCTTCCCCTCCTCCTCCTCCTCCTCCTCCTCCTCCTCCCCCCCCTGCTCCTTTTCCACCGCGGGTTTGACTGCCCCTGCCCGGCCGAGTTTCGCAGGACTGATCTGCCCGCAAGCCTTCGGCAGGCTGCCTGGAACGTGGCGCGTCTTGGAGAGGATGAGGCCGACATGTTTTCCAGGTGTTTGTTTCCCTCCCCCGAGCGCTGCTTTGGGGCGCCCGAGGCGCCCGAGGAAAATTGTGTTCGCTTTGTCGGGGCTGTGCCTGGATGGCGCTGGGGGGGGGGCATTTTTGTCGATGGTTCAGCGTTTCACGCGAAGTTCGGCGCCTGCAGAAGGGCAGGGTGGTCAGCCGTCCAAGTGGACAGTGGCGGCAATTTCGTTGCCTGCATGTACGGGGTGGTTCCTCGGGGGTGGGGGCCTGACCAGTGGGCGCGGGACGGGGAAGACTACGCGTTTCACATGCTGGCCAGATTTCGTGAACCCCCGTGCGTCGGTGATGCTGGGGTGCCGCTCGACGTGTTCAGTGATTGTGTTGGGCCTGTAGCGTGTGCCACATCCTCGACCACCTTCCTGAGTCCTGACAACTGTCGCCGCCACATGTGGAAGCTGTGGTGGTCCAAAGTTGGAGACCCAGCGAGATTGGTCAAGGTCAAGGCCCACCGAGCTCTGCAGGAGGCCGCGTCTCTTGAAGAATTGTGGATGCTCCAAGGCAACAGGCTGGCTGACAAGTGGGCCCGTGCTGAAGCCCAGTTGTGGAGCATAGAAGAGGAGCAGGATTTTTTTTGTAGAAGGCTGCGAGCGCCGTGTGACATAGGCTGATGAGTGGTTTGGTCGGTTGCACCGCTGGCGGCATGATAGAGGGTTTTGGGACTCGGAGGAGGTGGGTGGGACCGCGGAGGTGGTGCTCGACCTGCCAGGGCAGGTCCCACCTGAGCTCGTCGATGAGCTTAACGTGCGGCTGGGGCTGCGCGAGCGGGAGCGGATCTTTGAGGCCGTTCCTGCTCGACTATATCCTGAGGGGGGTCAGGGCTCGGCTAGCTCTGGTTCCGCTGCTCTCGGTTCCTCCGTTGGCTCATCGGTTGCTTCCCCCGGCCTTGTGCCCCGCATCTCGGGGCTTGAGCGGGTGAGGTGTATGACTTGGATGTTTTCAGGGCACAATGTTGTGCAGGCCCCCGTTATCGGCGATGTCTCGGGGGCCCCAGTTTTGTTTTGCATCTCGTGCGGTGCGAGTGCGCAGTTCTCCCACATGCCTGGGAAAGGCCTTGCGGGGCCTTGTTTCGGCCCCAGGCACCCAGGTCTGGCGACCCAAAGGTCGAGGCGTCGTAGAGGCCTGCGTCCCAATTTGACGGTGTGCCCTCCCCCGATGCTCGGTGATTGTGCTGAGCCGTCTGAGGAGGTCCGACCGCTGTGGGAAGGGAGACTGGGAGTGACTCAAGAGGCCTCGGAGCGGATTTGCGACCCTGCACCTGAGTATGGGTTGGTTTTCCCCGAGGCTCTTGCTATGTATCGAGTGGCTCAGTTGCATGGATTTAGTGACCCCCGTGAGGCGTTTATGTTTTGCCGTGCAGAGAGACGTCTCGAAGAAGAGGCTCGGCTCCTGGCGCACAGGAGTGATGAGCCTGAAGATCATGATTACTCAGTAATTTGGTCGCAGGATGCGAGAGACGTCAGTCTAAGGTCCTAACGCCCTAACGCCCTCCTCCTCCTCCTCCTCCTCCTCCTCCTCCTCCTCCTCCTCCTCCTCCCCATTCTCTTCCTCCTCATTATCATCCTCCTCCTCCTCCTCCTCCTCCTCCTCCTCTTCCTCCTCCTCCTCCTCCAGGAAGCGGGCCCCGAGATTTTTCTCCGTTTGCAGGCTCTCGGGGCCCTCGACGGTCTCCGGGGCCGTAAGGAAGCGACGCGGGACGAAGATTTGGTATCTGGTCTTGGGGGAAGGCATGGGGTCTTGGACCCGTTTTCTTCAGGACCCGCTTCCCCATGTTGAGGGCGACCTGATCGGGACCCATGAAGGAGAAATTTGGAGAGAGGGTGTATTGCACCATCCCTGGTGCGTCTTGGGTTTGCAAGGATCCTTCTCATGGTATGTTTTCTGTTTTGCGTTACTCTGACTCTGGCCCACTGGCCACAGCGTCTTCCTCCTCGTCCGCGTCCTTTTCTTTCTCCCTCCCTGACGTTTCTGGCACTTCGCCCAAGGTGAACGAAGTTCGCAGGCGGCAACTTGAATTGAGCATCGAATTCCCGAGAGAGGGTAGCCCTTCCTGCAGCCTTGTGTTGTCCGAGGGTTGTCGGGGCCACCGCCTCTGGCGTTGACAAACCCCCACTTCCATGATCGCAACCCATCATACGTTGTTGCGCGGTGGTTCAACCGGCATAGTCCCTACCCTTCCTCCTGCCCTCCTCCTCGTCATCTCCCTCCTCCTCCTCCTCCTCCTCCTCCTCCTCCTCCTCCTCCTCCTCCTCCTCTTCCGTCTCCTCCTCCTCCGTCTCCTCCTCCGTCTCCTCCTCCTCGTCCTCCTTGTCCTCCTCGTCCCTCCTCCTCCTCCTCCTCGTGCTCCTGGCCCGTTGGCCACAGCGTCTTCCCTCCTTCCCTCGTCCTCATCCTCCTCGTCCCCGCCGCCCGTCCACGGAGTTGGCCGCGTGGGGAGGGCGCCCTGCCGCCCGTAGGCCCCCGAGGTTGGCCGCGCGTCTTCTGCGGCGGACCGCGGCTCGACTTCGAGCTTCCTTCGAGTCGCGGGCTGGGGCGTGTCAGCCTATGATTACTCTGGTGGCGCACGCCATTCCTCAGAGGAGGAACGGGCACCAGTACCGCTACCTTGCTCTTGTTATTCCTCTTCTTGGGGCCTCCTGGGGGGCCCTCGTCGCCACCGGTGTATTCGCATCAAAATCATGGTCAGAACGTACCCCGGGAGAGGCACGGGGAGTAGCGGTATCGGTATTCGTTGGTTTCCCCAACTCCGCTGACCACCACAAGGAGTGAGTGTTTGAGACGATCTCGGAAGTTATATGTTGGGTCAGGAGCTTCTTGGGTGAATATTTCAGGGTCTCTTGGGCTGCCTCTCTGGGGCCTCTTGGAGAACCCTTGGGGGCACATGGGAGGCGTTTTGTGGCCTCGAGGGGGCTTCTTGGGAGCGTCCTGGAGGTCTATTGGAGCTTTTTGGAGGGCCCTCGGGGCCTCTGGGGGGCTCGAGGCGAGGGGCCGTCTCGGTGGGAAAGGCTCGCGGGCTGGGGCGTGGCACTCTATGAGTATTCGAAGAAGGGAACGCGGCATAAACATTCATACTCGCCGTTCCGCGCGGATTTCTGGGATCGGCGCCTGGGACCCCCCAGCGGCGCTCCCGGCGCCGCCCCTGGCGCGCTCCGCGCGCTAGGGCCTCCAGGGATGGGAGCCCAGCGCGGATCCAAGAAGTCAGCGTGGATATCCGAAAGTTTGTACTTATGTCATTAGTTGTTCCCCGGCTATGATTATGGAATGTGTTTCCCAGTTGAATGCTACGGCTCGGTGCCTCATGATCGTCTCCCCGCCCAAGTTGCTCGTGACGGGGAACACTTTACAGTGTATGTGTCCAGTAATCACAGAATAGGAACGTACACGTTGCACAAAGATTGTGCAGGCATCTTTGCTTGCTGCCGTTATGGCCGCGACGGCACAGGCGCCGTCCAACACTAAGGCTCACTTGTGGGCTTGGGCGTTTGAGGACGAAGGCCTAGACGGAATGACGCCACAGAGAGCTCCAGCACATGCCCCGATGCACGACGTTAGAGAAGACACGTTCACGGCCTTCGAGAGGGAAGGCAATCACCGTGCCGAAGTGCTTGCTAAGCAGGGTGCAGCTTTGGTCAGACACTCGCCCGATGACCTCATTATCCGTGGGCTCCTCGCGTTAGCCAGATCTGCGCTCAAGATTCTGGGGCGAGTGGAGGCTTACCACGGGAACTGGAGAATTTTGACCCCCCCAGGCCGTCAGCAAAGTTTCCTTGGAGGCCCCGTCAGACCCAGGAGTCCTGATGGCGGGCGAGTTGTTGTATGGTCTCCAGGCCCCTCCCGAGAGGGCCCTGCCCGAGGAGACCCCAGAGGTCGAGGGCCACCGAGTCCGTCACAGCCCGAGCCGCCTGTGGACGCGGCTCCGTGGAGAGTTGGTGGGCACGTGCTGTGGGAGTTCCCAGTTGTCGTCGATTCGTTGTCCAACCTCCTTTTGTTGAACTTCCTGCGGCCAGCTCGCCACAATCTCCAATGGAGCTCGGTGCCCGAAGTCGGTCTGCAGAGGTCCCGAGGCTTCTGTGCCGGGTGCGGGGAAAAACAAATCGAACGCGTTTGTTAGGTTGGCCGGCCCACCCCAACTGAGCGACGCCAAAAGAGGGGGTCCGTTGCGCCGACACTCGCGTGTAAGCTGCCCGCGTACGGTCGCGCGTAAGCGCCCTCGTCTCCAGCGTAGCGTGCCGCGCTGGCGGGCCGCGCGCGCCGCCTCGTAAAGTCGCTATGCCACCTCGCGTAAGACCCGGTTCTTTTCGTCACTTGCAGAATCTCATTTCCGGAGCGGGCCGCTCATTCCAGCAACCCGTAATCCAAAGCAAGACGACGACGATGACGACGACGGGAGAGGAGGAGGTGGAGGAGGAGGAGGAGGAGGAGGAGGAGGAGGAGGAGGAGGAGAGGGGACGAGGGGACGGAGGGACGGAGGAGGAGGAGGAAGAGGAGGAGGAGGAGGAGGAGGAGGAGGAGAGGAGGAGGAGGGGAGGAGGAGGAGGCGGAGGAGGAGGAATGGAGGAGGAGGAGGAATGGAGGAGGAGGAAGAGGAGAGGAGGAGGAGGAGGAGGAGGAGGAGGAGGAGGAGGGAGGAGGAGCAGGAGGAGGAGGAGGAGGAGGAGGAATGGAGGAGGAATGGAGGAGGAATGGAGGAGGAGGAGGAGAAATGGGGGAGGAAATGGAGGAGGAGGAGGAGGAGGAGGAGGAGGAGGAGGAGGAGGGCACCTATACCACTCCTGTTTGCCCGTAAGGGTCAGGAGGAAAACAGGCGGGTAGCAGCCCGATCGTCACCCCTGTTTGCCCGTAGGGGCCAAGGGGAAAGAAAATTGCTCTCGTCGCCGCGGCCACCTATGGAGTAGGTGGTGGCTAGGTTGGGCGTCGGAGCACGGCTCCGGCGCCCCCAACCCCGAACAGGGAGCGCGGAACACGGTCTCCTTGCATTCCCTGTTCGCGCTATGAGCACGCCACGGGGGCATGGCCCTGGACCGTTGGCGTTGCTCTTCTTCGGCCCCCTGCTCGTCCCCTTAGCAGGTGGGCGTGTGTTCCTCTCTGCGAGGTCTCTGGGGCGCGTGGAGCTCACAAAGAGGAGGTGGAGGAGGAGGAGGAGGAGGAGGAGGAGGAGGAGGGGAGGACGAAAAGTAGGAGGAATGGGGGAGGAGGAGGAGGAGGAGGAGGAGGAGGAGGAGGAGGAGGAGGAGGAGGCGGTGGCTTGGACGCGGGGCCGTCAGCGGGCCCCAGCGCGACAGCGCCTCGGCCGCAGCGAAGGCCGAGCGAAGGGCCCCGAGGCCTGCGGCTCGGCGGTCGCTGAGCAGCTCGAGCCCGAAGAGAAAGGCCCTGTCGTCGGCCCCTGGCTGGATGGCGCCCCCAGCCAGGGTGGCAAACGAAGAGAACATCTGATCCGACTTGGGCGCGCCCTCGGCTTTTGTCGAGGCCTGGGCCTCTGACCTCTCTCTTTCCCTCTCTCTCTCTCTCTCTCTCTCTCTCTCTCTCTCTCTCTCTCTTTCTTTTTTTTTGGTCTCTCTCTCTCTCTCTCTCTCTCTCCCTCCCTCCCTCCCTCCCTCTCTCTCTCTCTCTCTATCTCTCTCTCTCTCCCTCTCTCTCTCTCTCTCTTTCTCTTCTCTCTCTGTTTTTTTTGTCTCTCTCTCTCTCTCGCTCTATCTCTCTCTCTCCCTCTCTCTATATATATATATGTTTGTGTTGTTTCTCTCTCTCTCTCTCTCCACTTTTTTGTTTTTTTTTGTGTCTCTCTCTCTCACTCTCTCTCTCTTTCTCTCTCTCTCTCTCTCCCCTTCCCCCTCCATGGGCGTCTAATCCTCGTCTTCTCCCTCTCCTGTTCCTCCTGTCCCCTCCTCCTCCGCCTCCTCTTCCTCCGCCCCCTGCTCATCCTCATCCTCATCCTCCTCCCCCTGTTCCTCCTCCGTCTCCTCCTTCTTATCCTCCTCGCCGTCGACGTGTGCGATTCGTCATTGTTATCATTGCCGCGTTTGCGGGGGCTCTCGTCGCTACCTCTGAGCGCAGTTCGAGAAGTTGGCCAAGGTGAGCCCTGACTTGGGCGGCTCCGCCCCCCGCCTCCGCCTCCTTGTCCTCCTGTGGGACGCCAGGCAAATCAGTTCCCCCCCTCTCCAGACCCCCAACGACTCGATTTGTTCGAGTCGCTTGCTCCCCGAACTCTCGACCCTCCCATGGGACCCCCCATTTATCCCGAGTCGTTGCCACTAGCTCGTGATATGTCCGATGCGGCCATGTTCACTTGCATGGTATGATCCCACCCCCTTCCCTGTGGCGTCGCCTTCTCATGCTGAGCAGGATCAGCGTGCCAGACGTGCGCGAAGTCGTGACACCCTATGGGGCTCGCTGGAGAGCCCCCCCTCTCCGTGCAGGCGAGCTTGCCAAAGTCTAAAGAAGAACACTTGTCTGTATGACGGTCCCAGGGCCAGGCAGCTGCCCCCCGGCGCCAAAACAGGTTGAAACCCACAGGCCTGGCGCGATCGTGCTTCGAGTCGCCGACTGGCAATCTTGCGCGCTCGCCCGAGTTTGGCAGCTACGCGTGAAGCTTTCACAGGAATGGTGCCCGTTTGCTTGTCGAATTGGACCAGTGGGTCGGGGCAAAGACGACGACGATGAACGATGACGATGACGACGATGAGTGTGGTGTGGATGATGATGAGGAGGAGGAGGAGGAGGAAGAGGAGGAGGATGAGAATGTGGATGAGGATGTGCATGATGGTGGTGGTGCTGCTGCTGACGATGATGATGACGATGACGATGGCGATGACGAAGATGATGATGATGAGAATAGTGATGATGATAATGTTGATGATGACGATGATGCTGCTGATGCTGATGGTGATTATGATGACGACGATGATGATGCTGATGATGACGATGCTGATGCTACTGATGATGCTCATCATGGTGATGGTGATGATGCTGATGATGCTGATGATGATGCCGCTGATGATGTTTCTGGTGATGATGATAATGATGATGATGATGATGATGGTGATCATGAGGATGATGATCATGATCATGATCATGATCATGATGGTAATGATGATGGTGATGTTGATGCTGATGATGATGATGATGATGATGATGATACTGATACTGATGATGCTGATGATGATAATGAGGATGCTGCTGATGATGATGGCATGATGATGATGATGATGATGATGATGATGATGATGATTATTAGTATTACGTTGATGATGCTGATGCTGATGCTGGTGGTGATGATGATGATGATGATGATGATGATGATGACAATGATGACGATGATGACGATGATGACGATGATGGTGGTGGTGGTGAAGAGGAGGAGGAGCAAGATGATTATGATAAGGACGATGCTGCTGATGATGATGATGATGATGATGATGATGATGATGATGATGGTGATGGTGATGGTGATGGTGATGGTGATGGTGATGGTGATGGTGATGATGATGTTGATCATGATGGTGATGATGAGAACACTGAGGATGAGGACGATGACGATGAGGACGACAACGTCCACCGGCTGGGGCTCGATACCTGCCAGCAGGCGCGAGCGATTTGCGGACCCCCGCTTGTCAGAGTCCACGAGCTGTTTGGGGCAGGGCTCGCGCGCGGTTGCCTGCGGGGCCTCGGGCGGCGAGGCCTAGAGTCTGCACACTGCCCCACGGCCCCCTGGCCAGACCCACCCGGTGGCCCCGGAGCGGTGTGCACGCCTCCGTGGCCAAGCCTCCCTGGCCAAGCCATAGGGGGGTGATCTTTGATGCTGCGTTGCAGCTCTGCTCCTGCCTACTGCGCCGCTGCCTCCTGCGATCCTGCTGCCTCTTGCCTCCTGCCCCCTGCCTCCTGCGACCTGCCTCCTACCCCCTCCTCCTCCTCTTCCTCCTCCTTCTCCTCCTCCTCCTCCTCCTCCTCCTCCTCCTCCTCCTCATACCCCTCCGCCTCCTCGTCCTCTTCGTGGGCCCAGGGCAGGCCTGGCGAAGAGCGGTGGGTTGTGCCTCTGGCAGGAGGGCCAATCGAGGCAACGGCGGCTCTCCCGCCCGGCCAAGGTCCGCTCAGAGTCGGTCCCACACTTCTAGGCCTCCGAGGTGGGGTCGGAGTAGACGGGGTCGGAGGGTCGCGCCGCATCGCCGATGCATCGACGATGCGGCTCGATGTGGAGACCGATTTTCTCCACGCCGACGTCGCGGATGCGTCGCCGACGTCGCCGATGCATCGCCGATACATCGGCGACGCATCGGCGATGCGGCGCGATCCTTCGACCCCAGCTACTCTGACCCCATCTAGGAGGCGTCTAATACCTCTCTGGGGTCCCTCATGACCCGCTTGTTGCGAGGCGGCTCCGGCCGTGTCGACGAAATCTCGAGGAGGCCCAACAACAACACCGACAACACCAACAACACCAACAACAACAATAATCATTTAATCATTTTAAGACTGTTCGCCCTTATCTGCTCGAGTGTCGAATAACGCGAATTTCCCAAACCTTCGATACCCGCCCTCTCCGTCTTCGATCGAACCCCTTTTGGGGGGTATACCTTTCTTCCCTGCAGGCAGGGCCCCGGCAAGCGGCGGGGCGGCCGCGGACCGTCGGCCTGGCCAGCGGCAGCGCTGATCGGCGGGGCGGCCGCGGACCGTCGACCCGACCCCAAGAGGGACGGACAGGAGACCGACCACGACGACGACGACGACGACGACGACGTCGACGACGACGGCAACGACGGCGACGGCGACGACGACGACGAGCGAAAGCGAGAGCGAGAGAGAACGACAGCAGAGCCACGAAGGACACGAAGTAGGCCACGAAGGGCGACAGCGGGGACACGAAGGGAATGCGTATGGGGCCACGAAGAGCGCGAACGAGCGGGGCCACGAAGGGCAGATAATGCGGGGCCACAGAAGGCAACGATGGGGCCACTGAGGGTAGCACCTGGGCCACGTAGGACAATGAGGGGGCCACAAACGGCGACAGCGGGGCCACGAAGGGCATGCACATGGGGCCACAACGGGCGCGAACGAGCGGGGGCCACGAAGGGCATACGTATGTTGGGCCGCGGAGGGTACGGACGGGGCCACTGAGGGCAGCAACGGGGACACGAAGGGCAGCGAGGGGGCCACGAAGGGCGACAGCGGGGCCACGAAGGGCATGCATATGGGGCCACCACGGGCGCGAACGAGCGGGGGCCACGAAGGGCATACATATATGGGGCCACGAAACAAAGCGAGGGGGCCACGAAGGGCTGCGACGGGGCCACGAAGGGCAGAGAGGGGGCCACGAAGGGCTGCAACGGAGCCACGAAGGGCGGAGAGGGGGCCACGAAGGGCTGCAACGGGGCCACGAAGGGCAGAGAGGGGGCCACGAAGGGCTGCAACGGAGCCACGAAGGGCTGCAACGGGGCCACGAAGCAAAGCGAGGAGGCCACGAAGGGCAGAGAGGGGGCCACGAAGGGCAACGAGGAGGCCACGAGGGGCTGCAACGGGGCCACGAAACAAAACGAGGGGGCCACGAAGGGCTGCAACGGGGCCACGAAGGGCTGCAACGGGGCCACGAAGCAAAGCGAGGAGGCCACGAAGGGCTGCAACGGGGCCACGAAGGGCAGCGAAATCCCGATTCCTAGGTAATCTGTGAAGGAGTCTTAAGCGTGAGCGCGACTCCTGGGTGCCTGGGTGTCGGGAGCGCGGCGCTGGAGTACATCGCAAGAAATTCCAACGCAAGGGCGCTATTCTTCAGTAGATTGCAAGCAAGTCTCCAGCGAGAGCGCGACTCCAGAGCGCAGGAGGATCGATTCCTGAAGAAATCGTAAGGAAGTCCCAAGCGAGAGCGCGGTTCTTGAATCAAATGTGAGGAAGTCTCGGGCGGGAGCGGGGGTCCTGGCTAAATTGTGAGGAAATCTCCGGCGGGAGCTGTTGTTGTTGCAACCCGAGGGCCAGGGGGCCAATTTGAGCAGGAAGATTTTCCTTGACAAAAAACAAGGTGCGAGCCCCGGGGGGGCACTTCAATGGAAAAAAAATGTGCACCAGTGGGGGGGATCAACAATAATTATTCTTTAAGAGTGAGAGTTCAACAACAACGAGAAACGCCGAGGAGAGCCGCCATCGCCTCACCCGGCCCTCCTCCGAATACAGATCTCGGCGCCCGCGAGACCAGGCGGCGCACCCGGCAGCCCACCGCCGCCGGCGCTGCCGAGGCTGGAGCTGTTCTCTCTGCCGCAGTTGGCGGCCGCTGGCGAGGCGCCGCTAGGCCCGTCCGCCACCGCCTTCGGCGGGCGGGCGGATGATGGCGGTTTGGGCCGCCGGGCCGCTGGGTCACCGAGCGCGTTCCTACGGGACGCGAAAACGACCACAGCCACTGTTTTTCTTTTGTTGCCGCCTTCCACCCAGCAGAAACAAAGCAGTGGTTGTGGTCATTTTCGTTAAACTTGGCACCAGGGAAATGACCACAACCACTGCTTCTTTTTCGGCCAGCTGGAAGGGGGCGCAAACAAGAAGCAGTGGCTGTGGTCGTTTTCCCGTCCCGCAGTTCCACCACTCGCAAAGTGCCTACTCGCGTAAGTTTCCTCCTCGCGTTCTACTGCTCACATGCTTGCTGCGATGGAACGTATCGTGAACCCCCGGCGGGGGATCCAGACCATTGGCGAGTAGTTACTTCGCGAGTCATAGTAGTCGCTTGTCGAAAGGGGGTGGACAAAATTCTGAGGTTCGAGGTTTCTGGCCGTTTTCGTCAGTTCTCGGCGGCTTTCAATCCTCGCACGGCTTTGCAGCGGCTGCGCCTCGCCGTGAGCGTCCCAGGGGTGCCCAGCAGACAGACAGATCCCGTATGGCTAGAGAGCTGGTCCTGGACTTCTTCCGTCACAGCGCGGCAGAGGCAGTCCGCACGCGCGCTCGGGCAAGCCATGAAACGGCATCGCCAACTGTCCGGCAGCAGAAGTGGGCAAAAGGGGGATTCCGTGGGAGAGCCAAGCAGCCGCGGGAGCCAGTCCTGCACGGGACACAGGTGAAAAAGTGCGTGCAGAGCTTACCTCGGGTTTCTTAATCAGCGTGGGGGGGTACCTCCCCGACGGGGGTCAATCTCGTTTCGTCGTCGCGCCGCGACGGGGGTCGGAGCGCCTTCGGCGCGCGGTGGCTGTTCGCGACGGGGGTCGATGTGGGGCTGTCGGCGAGGGTGACGCCCCCCCCGACACTTACGAAGAAACTCGGAGTACCCTCGGGGAGAGGACAAGCACATCAGTGGGCCTCCGAAGGTGTGCTGCCCGACGCCGGCCTGGTCTCCGGGCATGAGGAGCGCGAAAGGGTCGAGCAGCGGCCGCCGGCGCTTAGGCCGTCCGTGCACCTGCGTGCTGGCCGGCCACGCCTCCTGTAAGGTATCCACACGGGCACCGTAGGCACCCGCGACCATCGTTGCACGTCGGTAGTTGGAAGTGGGCATTCTTGGGCTCTCAGATCCCAATCCACGTTAGTAGCCGCCTTCCTACTTCAATGATCGAGTGGTGCTCCCCCTTCCTTCCTCTTCAGGGGGCGGGCGGGATCCCAATCCACTCTCAGCGCCTTCCTACTGTATGCTTCTACCCACTCTTACCGCCGGGTGCGCTCTGCGAAGGAGTTCTTCTGCTCCGCCTGTGATCTTGTCCAGCAGCCGGCGTCTCTGCCTGTCGCGCGCTTCGCTCCAGACGTCCACGCGAGTATCTGCCAGTGCGTTTCGGCGGCGAGCGAGGAGGGGACAACGAGAAGGAGAAGGCCTTCTCAGAAGGCTCGGAAGTCCCGCGGCCTTCTGAGAATTTTTCTTCGCCTTCCCCGAAGACCCCAAAAACTTCTGAGAAGGCGCGAGGACTTTGAGAGAAGTCCCGCCGCCTTCTGAGAAGGCCATCTCCTTCTCATTGTCCCCCCTCGCTCGCCGCCGAGCGTTGTTCAAGCGTTTTTTCATCCGGTGCCCCGCGGCGTGCCAGTCCTCATCGTCGAGTCGTGTCCAACTCACAATTAGTCCCATCATCTTGACGTGCACGCCATCCATCGATTCCAACTATGATACAGTGAGCGGCGTTGTTGACAAGTTGCACAGGTCTGTTGGTGCAACGACTGAGTCAAACAATATGAGACGTAAACGGACTGAAATTTTGTGATTGAACAGAGTGTGGCGCAGCTCGTGGAATCGCATCCAAGCACAAGACCGACGATGAACACGATTCCTCTGCCCGCTACGGTTAAGTCTCCAGGCAACGATTTGCCAAGATGAGATGAACCCGCCGTGCCACGATCATGCCTGCGACATCGACAAGCAAGGGTGTTTGCGTAGGAGAGTCAAGATCGTCCCGAGCGGCCGCTGGAGAGCCGAGTATCGACCCGAAAAGCAGGGGGGCAATGTGGGGGGGGGGGACAAGCTCAGGCGGGACGCGTTGACCCCCAAATGCCAATTGATCGTCGATGGGGCCCGATAGCCCGCCCCGCCCAGGACCCCGCGGATTCGCTGTCGGGGGCCTGTCGCCGATCCAGGCGCTGCATCGCCGATTCAAACTCGAGGTTTCTCCCCCCGAGCCGTTTCCCCGTGAAGGGGGGATGGTCGCGAGGAACGTGGGCCTCTCGAGATGGATGGCGAGGAAGTTTACGAGGAGGAGTGATGAGTGATGAGGAGAGGAGGAGGAGGAGGAGGAGGAGGAGGAGGAGGAGGAGGAGGAGGAGGAGGAGGGCGAACGCGGAGAGGGAGGAGGAGCGAAGTTAAGCTGAGGCGCCTCGCGTCTATTAGGCGCAAATGGGGTGAGGAAGGACAGACGGAGAGGGGTCGAGGGGGACGTGGGACATGAGAGCAGATAACGAAGGGTGGGGGACTGATGGGGGATGATTTAGGGTGGGGGAAGGGGGACGAGGAGGAGGAGGATCAGGAGGGGGAGGAGGTGGTGGAGGAGGAGGAGGAGGAGCAGTACCAGGGGAAAAGCAGGAAAAGGAGCGGGATCAGGAAGAGGCAGTGCACGAGCAGGAGCGGGAGCAGGAACATCCATGAGGAGGAGTAGGGGAGGAAGAGAGGAGCATCACCAACATAGGTATCCAATCTCGAAAATACGATTTCTCTGGAGCCCCCTGGCCACGTGGAACATCTATCGTATCACTCTCGCTTTTCTACGGCGGTCATTCAGGCCTAGTTTCCGACGAGTCGTTTTCTTGAAGTCGCTGGCCTTTGTTGGGCTCTCGAACTCTTCCTTCGGGCCAGTTCTTCATCCCAGGTCATTTTGTTGATGGCCGCAGGACCAGAAAAGGCACCTGGGCGCCGTGACTTGCAGAAAAACGGCTAGCTCGTTTTCTTCGAATCGTGACAAGGCTGGGTTCTCAGCCTTGGGCACCCAATGAGAGCATGCTCGGTTTAACCCGAGGGTGTTGGTCATTGGATCGAGCATCAGCCCTGGACATTGCTTGGTTCCAATCCTCCCTGATCTGGCCTGATACCGCTTATGCTGAAGCTTCAAACTGCTTGCGTAACATCACCAGGCGGCGCCAAGACAGGGACAAACCGTCCCAGAACGTTCCGGAGTGCTCCGGAGCGCTCTGGAACGGCCGCGTCGCCCGCTCATTACATGTTCAGAACCGGAGATCCCCGATATGCGTTCCGAGGTTGTCCTGGTCTTGGATTCGTCTCATATCAAGGCAGGAATGATCACCCCGATCCCACACCTGGCGCTTCCTGAGCTGCCGCGCGCCTTCCTGAGACAGCCGGTCCCTCCCCGTTCGAGTCTTTCTTCGGGCGCGGTCGTCCGGGGTGCTCAGCACGCGGGCGGCTCTCACATGGCCCCCTGGCTTGACATGCCTCGGTCGTGCCCGCGAGGGCCTCCCAGCAGTCGTCTCCCACTGCGCGGTGTGCCGCCGCGGCCGCCCGCCGCCCGGCGCCCCCGTGGGCTCTGCCTCGTCGCGGTCGTCGTCATCGTCGCCCAGCTCCGTCGCCGCCGCCCGGCGCCCACCTGTGCCCCCTCTGAGGGCTGCGCGCGGCGGGCCCGCTGCGGCGGGGCGAGCTGCTCTGCTTCTACCCAGGCCGGATCTTCCACGCCTCCGAGGCGGGCGGGGGCCTCGAGACGGGGGTCAATGCAAAGGGGTCAGCCAGAGCGCCCGACTTGCAGGATCCTGCAGGGCCAGGGTCGCACTGACCCGGGTTTGGGCGCAGGATCTCGCAGGATGTTCCAGGGTTTTGCAAGGCTTGGTTGACCCGGGTCTGGATTGACCCGGGTCAGAAGATCCCCGAAGGCGGGCGGGGGCCGGGGGTGCCGCGAAGGGGAGAGCGATCCTGGAGCTCTGTGGTACCGGCTTCGGGCTCCCGGGGAACCCAGACCCCTCGAGCCATGACAAAATCATGATGGCAAGTTTGTCGCGATGTTCGGCCTCTCTCTGGGAGCCTTTACGAGGCTTCGGGACCGTCAACAAACGACTGAGGATGAGAAACTAGACCCCGGGAAGGGGTCGAGACTTTTGGGGGTCGAAGTTGTGGAAAAATCATGTCGTCGGGGGTCTTGGAACGTGGGTCAGCCAATCCCTTTTAGCTGACCCGGGTTTGGGAGCCACATAGTGCCGATTCGCCCTTGTTTGCCCCGCCTTGACCTGGGCTTACGAGCTACCAAGCTGCTGGCCTGGCTTCGCGACAGGACCCTGGCTGACCCAGGTTTGCGGTGACCCAGGGTAGTGCGTCTTTGACCCTTCCAGTCCAAGAAGGCCGCTAGTCGTCCCAAGATCGCTCCCAGACCCCCTTAAGATGCTTCCAAGACGCCCAGTCCTGGTGGTTTGAAAAGGATTTTAGCTTGCTCACCGTTTTGGGCTCCCGATGCTCCAAGACGGCCCGAGAGGCTCCCAAGAACTCCCCAAGACGGCCCAAGAGGCGGCCAAGGGGGCCCCCAGACTCGTGATGAAAAAAATGGCTCCTGGGAGAGAGCTCCCTGAGTTCAGATCCCTTCTCCGCCTGAGCGACGCAGAAAAATGGGCTCGTTTGCGCCGACACTCGCGCGGAAGCTGCCCGCGTAAGGTCGCGCGTAAGCGCCCTCGTCTCCAGCGTAGCGTGCCGCGCTGGCGGCCCGCGTGAACCGCTTCGTAAAGTCGCTATGCCACCTCGCGTAAGACCCGCTTCTTTTCGTCGCTCACTTGCAGGACCCCATTTCTGGAGCAGACCACATGGCTCGTTCCAGCAACCCATAATCCAAAGCAATACGACGACGACGACGACGACGACGACGACGACGACGACGACGACGACGACGACGGCGGGAGAGGAGTGAGGAGGGGGAGTGGAAGTAGGAGGGGGAGGAGGAGGAGGAGGAGGAGGAGGAGGAGGAGGAGGAGACGGAGGAGGAGGAGACGGAGGAGGAGAGACGGAGGAGGAGGAGACGGAGGAGGAGGAGGAGAAGGAGGAGGAGGAGGAGGAGGAGGAGGAGACGGAGGAGGAGGAGGAGGAGGAGGAGGAGGACGAGGCGGAGGAGGGGAGGACTAAGTGGGCTAAGTGCAAAGCGACCGAGGAGTCGCGCGGAAGAATGGAGGCCACAGGCCTAATCGGAGGAGCTCGAGGGGGAGGGCGGCGCGGGCGGGTCCCGACCCAGGGCAGTCCTGGGTATTGTAGCCGTTGCCGTCGTGGCCGAGGTCGGGCGCGGCGTGCGCAGGCGCACACGCACCGCGCGCAACACGCGCGCACCCTCAGCCGACGCGGACGACGACGACGGGCCCCTCGCCTCGACACCATCATCCTCCTCCCGCTCTCCAGCCTGCACGGCCTCCTCCTCAAAAAGTTCATCCAAAGCAGCAAACCGATTAGTTGCCTCCGTAGCCTCAGCTTCTTCTCCCTCGGGTGGGGGTCCAAGGGGCTGCGAGGGGCTCACACTGCCTGGGTCCTGCACCGCCGAAATGTGGCGCATCGCACGGGCTCGGGCCGTCTCGGCCGCATCACGGTGCAGTGCCTCGCGGACGGCCCGAGACGGGCCCTTGTGGGAAGGATGCAAGCTTCTCAGCACACGGCTCAACACCACCTGACCCTTCGGCGATGGCTTAGGCGGGCAGGACTCCAAGGTATTCACATATCTGAAGGTGGCGTGTGAACCACACGCAGTGCACACGATCACCCTCCACTTAGGTATCTCAACCAAGCGGTGTGAAGGGTGGGCAGGCTGACCGTTGAGCTCTCCCCCCCCCCAGCCTCGACCACGGCCTCCCCCAGACGCGACAGTTGCCGAGCGGCAGGGCTAAGTACAGGAGGCGTGCCAGGGCATTGGGTGAGAGCCGTCTTGTCCAATCTACAATCATCCACCAGCTGCGCACATATGTCACACCGCCACTTCTCACCGCAACGCTCGAACTGGTGGGTCGAGGCCTTGAGACACAAAGCACGTGCGGATAAGGGAGCCTGCCGAGCGACTCCCACTCTCTCTCCCCGCAAAACCTTGTCGGAGCCAATGCTCTTGATAATGGCCCTCGCTCTAGCACGGACAAGGGCCGCTGTCACATCCCACTGATCTGTGCACGGCATGGGATCACACCCAGCGGCCCAATTCTTGGCAGCACCTCTGCCAGCCCATGCATTTGCCACAATATTACCGCATGCATATAATTGGTTGGTTATGGCCTGAGGCGTCTCATCCTGATGGGACGGGGTCCACACCCAGGCCACATCGCGCCAACGTTTTTGCTCCCAAGGCCCTGCGCAGCCTGACCCAGAGGTCCTAGTTCTTGAGGCGCCGAGACCAAGCTCCAGGAGGCCTCCGAGCCAAACCTTGACCCCATCCATTGAGGAGAGGCTTATGGTCGGTCACAAACGTCAGAGGCCCCGAGCTTTCCTCAACCGCAATACAAAACGCGAGCAATTCAGCAGGTGGAACCGTCTGCCGTCTACCTTCGAGCGGGCCGAAGAGGCCAGAGTGGCCTCGCCACAAGCCGGCCTCGTCTGGGGTGAGCGCCGCGACCGACCGAACACATCGGCGCCTCAGAGGATCATCAGAAAAGGCCCCTCCAGAGCCGTCCCCGAACAGAGTTAAGCGCCCATGGGGGTCTCTGCAGGCTTCCCACTGAGGCCGACCCTCTTTGTCAGGACCCACCACCTCCACCCCACCCCCGTCCCACGAGGCAAAGGAGGGAGTAGTGGAGGCAAGGCTAGGCACACCTCTAAGCCAAAGAGCTGGGTCCTGATCCAGACCCGCGAGCGCTTGGGGCACAAGGTGATCACTGGCAGAAGCCTCAGGGCCCTCATTAGCCGAGCACTTCCAAAGTCTGTGGGGGAGGTCCTCGATGGCCCCAGAGTTATAACGATCACACAGACGATTGACCTGATACCCCGCCTGATGAAGGCCCTTTCGAGTCCACTGACCCCCAGGGCGATATTTTTCCACTCGACAGGAACCTCCGCTGCTCGATCCTGATCGTGACCAGGCCAGCTCCCGAGGCGAGGGAGGCACCGCGCTCACGCGCCGCCGCCGTCGCCCAGAGCCTGCCCCGGAGGTCGTCGCTGAAATCTTCGAGGACAGACTCGTAGTCGAGGTCGACTAGTTCAACTCCATCATCTGGGAGCCTCCAAATATCGGGGGTGGAAAAGAGGGGGGTGATGACTAGGGGGGGGTGGATATCATGGCGGGGGCCATGATATTTCCCCAGATTTCATGGCACCTCTTCTTATTTCATTACGTCCCTGGCCCCCCCGCTGGGCCGCGCACATGCCGCCGGTCATGATTTGCACCCCCCCCTCTTGGACACCCCCCTCTTGGCCGCTGCCGAGAATATTCATCATGCACATTTTGCCAGCAGTCAGCCGCTTTGGGATCCCAGCCAGCTTCCAAGAGTGTCGCAACCGCTGCACCCGTAGGTCCTGTAACAGATGACCAGATCTTCGGGCCAGCGATGGTGAGCTTGGTCTTGAGCAACGACCAAGTCCGTCGAATACGCTGGTGAAGGTGCGGCCGATCCTGCCAGAACCGAGTCCACTGTCGAAGCAATTGAACACGAAGCTGGACTCCCGGATCGACTCCGTCAAAAGTGACCCCCGAGAGAGTCGTGAGGCAGCGCCCCGCTGCCTGACCAGCGGCCGCAGCTGCCGCCTGTCGACGCCATCGAAGTAGAGCATGTCGAGCGAGCCCTAGAACTTGATGGCCATACGCTCCCTGAGGGAGCGAGCCAGTGGCCCACAGACCCGTGGCGATGCGAGCCTGCTGTGCCGTGCTCCGCATGTGCACGATCTTCTTGGTCCTGGTGGAGGCCGCTCGTGCACGCTCCCCCGCCTTCTTCTGGGCCCTGCGCGTGCCCGCCGCCACGTCGACGCCAAGGTCCGTGGCCGTAGTCGTCGCAGAGACAGGGGCTCCTCGACGACGTAGGTTGCGCTCTAATCGCTCTCGTACTTGCCTGTTGTTCGAAAGCACCACAGTCTTGTCGGAGACGGGAAGCTCAGCCTGATCAAGTGCCAACTTCAACTCGCCACCGGCCTTGGTCAGCTGCTGCAAGACCGCTCGTGTTGTGCCTTCTGACCTCGCCACGGTATCATCCACGAAGGTCCACATTGTCGCCCCCTCAGCACGCTGTTGAGCACGCGTCAATATCGGGAGCAAGAATAGGCGAGCTAGGATGATTCCTCTCGGGGGCCCTGCCACAATCCCTTGAAGTGCATATATAGGCTCCGCAATCCATCCACGTGCTCGCAAGATCCTCGGGCCGAGGAAGAGCTGGACCTCTAAGAGTAAGCAAATGGCAGGGAAGTACTCGTCCAACCCCACCTCTATCAGGCGAGCCAACTTCACGTGGTCGTAGAACTTGGCCGAGTCCATCAGAAGCGCGCCCACGGTCAAGCCCATGGCCACCGCAGACTCGTCCAAGACTGCGCGATGGAGCGCCGCAGACAAGGCCGAGGAGCCCTTCATCGCTGTGCACCAAAATTCATGCAATCCGTCACTCCAAGAGTCCGAGGCGGCACCTCGGATACGGCGGAAGGACCCCCAGCACTCGATCTCCACCTGCCTTCTTCGGTGCCATCGCGGCCAGAGTGGCCATAACTTGGGGAGGCCAGGCTCCTTCGGTCTTTATCAGATTGAGTAGGTCCGTGTACTGCTGCAACGCTTCCTCGGTAATCGTAGCATGGCACGAGGTTCGATCATATCGACTCCTTTGGTTTTCGCACCTGGCATGACGCGTAGTGTGCGCTGGAGGTCGCCCAGAAAGATCGCCTCGTGAGGGTCCTCTCGAATCCGAAGTCGAGCCTTATCCAGAGCGTCCAGGATCTGTTGCTTAGACTTACGTGGCTGCCAAACACGCTCCCACTCCTGTCTCTGAATCTCCATGCTTACTGTGAGGCTCGCGATGATGTTACCACTTACGTAAATCTCCAAGCGCTGCTGCTCCTGAGGCTTCACCTGGCGATGCAAGACTCCAGGTTTCGCCTTCCACATATCAGCCAGCCAGCCAGCGTACTTTTTGTTCGACTGATAGGAGGCGTGTGCAGCGGCGCGTCCTGCCCAAGCCTCCGTACGACCGATCCGACCGCTCGTCGTCCTCCAGCACCGTGATAGTACGCACCCGCTCAGTCCACCTGAAGACATCATCCTCTTCCACCTTCGCCAACAGCTTATCTCTCTTAGCCTCCATGTCTGCGACCCGTCGCTGCATAATTGTCAAGTTGAGCTTCACCAAGTCTTCATGCTTCTGATGCTTGCACGGTGCCGAGATCTTCTTGACGAGCGTCCACGTGATTACCCACCACTCAGCAGGCTCATGCTTGATGTGTGTGCGACCAGGGGTAGCCGACGTCTTCTTCCAAGTGAAGCGTACGCCTCCATCTCGTCCCCTATAGTCGGCCTGCTTCGAGTCCGGAATGGCATGATGGGAGGAAGAGGAGGAGGAGGAGGAGGAGGAGGAGGAGGAGGAGGAGGAGGAGGAGGAGGAGGAGGAGGAGGAGGAGGAGAAGGAGGAGGAGGAGGAGGAGGAGGAGGAGGGAGGAGGAGGAGGAGGACCCTTTTTAACTTCATGCCACGGAGGGGGCCAGCCGCCGGAACCGGGGCCGGGGAGGCCCAAGGCTTAAGAGGCTCAAGTCTTGGCAGGGTATGGCCCGCGAAGGGCAGGACTCTGTGCGAGACCCTGGGGGGCGTTGAGTCCGTCGCCCTTCGCCCGTCGTCATCGTCGTCGTCGTGGTCGTCGTCGTCGCCGTCGTCGTGGTCGTCGTGGTCGTCGTCGTCCGTCATCGTCGTCGTCCGTCATCGTCCTCGACCTCGTCCTCGTCGTCGTGCGTCGTCGTCGTCGTCGGTCGTGGTCGTCGTGGTCGTCGTGGTCGTCGTGGACGTCGTGGACGTCGTGGTGGTCGTCGTCGTCGTCGCGGTCATTGTCATCGTCGATGTCGTCGTCGTCGTCGTCGTCATCGAGGTCGTCATGGTCGTCGTCGTCGTCGTCGTGGTCGTGGTCGTGGTCGTCGTCGTCGTGGTCGTCGTTTTCCACGTCATCGTCGTCGTCGTGGTGGTCTTCGTCGTCGTCATCGCGCCTTGTGCGATCTCACTGCCCCGCAGACACATCAGGAGTTGGGCTTTGCCACGCCTCTTGAGTTCCAGTCAGAGTTTGCCACTCCTACAGCCCATGGTCTCTGCAAAATCACCGGGCGGAGTCCTCGCAGCGTTGGAGGGGCGCGTCGGGCGAAGGGGACCCCACTCGTTTCGCAGCCTCTTGCAAGCTGAGACGGCAGGTTGAGCTGCCCTCTGGGGCCACGAGACGTGTGAGGGGTGCCGAACTGGGCAGGGAGGCGCTATGCCGTCGGGCCGAGCCAGGCCGTGGGTGGAGCTCCCTACGGGGCCACGAAACGTGTGAGGGGTGTGCCGAAACGGGCGGGGGGACGTTGTGCCGCACCACCCCCTGGAGGCTTCGGTGGAGCTCCCCATGGGTCCACGAAACGTAAGAGGGGTGTGCCGAAATGGGCATGCGGATGGCAGAGGCAGGAGGGAGGAGGAGGAGGAGGAGAAGGAGGAAGACAGGGCCCACCATCAGCACAGGAGTGTTTGGAAAGTCCGCCGGTATGGAAGCGCCCACATGTGTCACCTCGCTGCTCTGCTCCCGCGCCTCGTTTGCTCGACCTCGCATTCCATTAGAGGAAGAAGATCTACCGATATTCTTCTCCGCGCCTGTTGAGTCGCTTCGAAGTCCTGGCCAAACGAGAGATCGTCGGAGTAGCGGTATCGGTATGTTTTTGTTCTTCCATTCCAGCCTCCTGCCGCTGATCTGGGCCCCCCAGATGAGGGGTCGGAGGGTCGTGGGATCCAGAGCCCGCTTCCCTTCGGCCCCGACGTCGCCGAAGCATCGCCGACGCATCGAGGTTGCGGTGCGGCTCGCCGGCCCCGTGAGTTTGTGGCCAACGTGGGCGGCCGCAAACTCCTGCACCTTGTCTGGCGGGGCTGGGACGAGGACAAGTCCGAACGCGGCGTTCCGGAACGCGCTCAGAGTTTGCCGGAACGCTCAGGGAAGTCCGCGGCGCCCGAGACATCCTCCAGAGTCGCCGGATCTCAGAGATTCTCGATGCATCCTCACCCGAATTTGTCCTCGCCCTGGTTTCGTCTTACTTGGCAAGCTGAGGAGAGGCTCCCGCGGAGCGACATGCTGTTCGGGAACGGCTACGAGGGAGTCTCCATTGATCCAGACGGGCTTCGCCGTCTCCCGCCGCGCCTGCGCCGCCCCCCCCCCTGGTGACCGCGAGGCCCGGCGCTCTCTCTGCGCACAGGTGCCCATCCGCTCGGCTGCGCGCACGAAGTCTCAACGCTCCGCGTATCCCCACCCAGTCAGCCTCACCGCGCGGCTCAGCAGCTGCTTTGTGAGCTGGCCCGGCCGGCTGCTGCGCGCCTAGTAGCTAATTGGGCCTGTTTCCGCGCCCCGGACAGCTTCTGACTCCGCCTGCGCCTTCGCTCGCGGGCGCGACCGAGAAAAGCATCCCCACCCGGGTTTGAGCTGCGGTCGAGCCCGCTTCCGCCGCTTAGGTGGCATTTTTACCCGCCGCCTGTCTGCTGCGCGCGTTCGGTTCTTTCTAGGCCGCTGTACTTTAGGTCGCTGCTAGTCGGCAATCCCCTGACGGCGCGCGGCTCTTCCGCTTGCGCTCGCGAACAAAAATCCCCACCCAGGGTTCGATTCGATTTCGATGGCTCCCGATCCGATTCGGTTCGGGATTCCGATTCGGATTCCGATTTCTCAGTGGAGGCTTTCTAGCGTGCCGATGTCCGCCGGTCCGATTCACTTCGACCGCCGACCCGATGTATCGATTCATTTCTGGGCGCTCCTGTCTCCACCAGCCCATCCAGAGACTGATCACCAGGCGAGTGGCCTTGATCAGGGAAGTGTAGAAGCATGCAGCGGAACAACAACCGTGAGAGTGCTTCGGGGGCGCCGAAAGGGTGGGAACACGTGGTGGATTATGTAACGAATTGTCCCGTGGCGCGGCGGCTCCGTTGGGGTCTTCTGGGGCCCATCGTGGAGTTATCTTAAAACCATCCCGGGACGGAGAGGGCATCTTTGGCAACGGGAGGAGGAAAGAGGGAAGGAGAACGGGAGGAAGAAGAAAGGAAGAAGAGGATGAATCAGTAATTTGATATATGGGGAGGAAGAAAGAGG
Organism: Prorocentrum cordatum; assembly: GCA_963575745.1. Classification (NCBI taxonomy): domain Eukaryota; class Dinophyceae; order Prorocentrales; family Prorocentraceae; genus Prorocentrum; species Prorocentrum cordatum. The sequence continues at coordinate 522,774 of CAUYUJ010015948.1, forward strand.
CGACGATGAAAGCGACAGCTACAATTACGATTACGAGTCAACTATGGAACCGTCGCGGAGATTTCGCTCCGCGAGCCTCTTGGAAGCTCATTGAAAACCCTATTGCAAAGACTTTGCATAAGCCCTTGCAACGACTCTGCAAAGACCCAGTGACCCTACAGAGACATTGCAAAGACCCTGCAATACCCTGCAGTCCGAGCCATCTTGAGGCTTCGGAGGGCCATCCGAAGCGACAAGGCGAGAGCGCAAAAACATTGGTTGTCCTTTATCTGTTCAACGGCTCTTGCCTCTTGAGGCATCTTTGGTGCTCTTTTGGGGCGTCTTGGGGCTCCTCTAGGGGGTCTGGGAGGCCTCTTGGGCCCGTCTTGGGCCCCATGGCTCTAAGAGAGGGGGGTGATAAATCCACGTTTCTCCCCCCCCCCCCCCCCTGGAGGCTCCAAAATGTTGCCTTGGGGTCCTCTTGGGCCGCTGCTGGAACGCTCTGGGGCGCTCTTGGGGCCGTCTAGGGACCCTCTCGGGCTTCTCTTGGGGATCTCTTGGACCATCTTAGGGCCATCTTGAGGTCTCAAAAGCGTGTCGGAAACGAAAAGTCGAGAAGGCCAAGCACATCGATTCTCTTAGGCGTTTGTGTAGGATTTGGGTTTCTTGGAGGCTTCGTTGGGCGGTTCGAAGGGCACTTGGAACGGTATTGAGGCTGTCTTGGGGCCTCTTGGACGTATGTCGGAGACTATCTTGAGCCATTTTGAAGTCTCGGACACTCTTGGAGGCCATCTTGGGCTCTCTGAGGCCCTCTTGGAGCCATGTTGGGCCATCTTGGACGCTCCAATGGGTTGCGGCACCCCGCCTCCCAGGCCCAGGGGAGGGGGTAGGGAGAGGGGAACACCCTTCCCCCAAGCAGGGGAAGGAAGGATTTTGCCAGAGAGAAGACAAAACTTGTTGAACCACCTACGCCCAGAGGCTAAGATTGACCCTTCGCTGGAGTGAACTCTTGGGTGCGGGTCCACAGAGGTCCCCCCATCTTTTGCTTGCGCGCTTGGATTCGCCCACCCCGCGTCCCTCCAAATCCGCACATCAAAGGACACCCAGGGCCATTCCTGCTTGCAGCCGGCATCCGTGCCGCGCGCAGCTTGAACCTCCGGCGGGCATGGGCCGCTTCCAGGCCGCGGGTGGTGTTTGAGGAGTCGTAGCCACCGTGAAGTTAGTGGGAGGGGTGTTCAGCGGAGCGCCTCTCCCTCCTCCTTCGTGGGCTACCCCATGGATCCGGGCGTCCAAGTCCTGGCGCGCCATAACGGCATGAAAGGCAGATGGGTCGTGCACACGAAGGTGCAATTCGCGGAGGAAGATTGTTAGCCGGCGTGGACCCCAAACAGTAAGTTATTGAATTGCGGCCAGGAAGGTCAGAGTCAGGGGGCCGAACGGTCATTCATTGTCCCCGGGCGCGTGGTTGAAGTGAGGTTCCGCGGTGCGGAGTGTTGATGTTGCTGTTGTCGTCGTCGTTGTTGTTGGTGGTGGTGGTGTTGATGTTGTTGTTTGTTGTGGTGGTGGTGGTGGTGGTGATGTTGTTGTTGTTGTTGACTTGCTATTTTTTGTTGGTCGTCCAACGCGCGACCCTGCCCGCGACCCACCAGCGACACACCAGCGACCCACCCGCGACCCAACCGCGACCCACCCGCGACCCACCCCGCGACACACCCGCGACCCACCCGCGACCCACCGCGATCCACCCGCGATCCACCCTGCGACCCGCCCGCGACCCACCCCGCGACCCATTCGCGACCCACCCGCGACCAGGCCCGCGACACACACGCGACCCACCCACATTGCTTTGACGAAAAGTCGGCGCCTGCGACAGGCTCGTTGTTGTTTTTTATACAAAAAAATGGCGCGTCGCAGACTGCCGCCGTCCCCGCCGTCCCCTCATTCTTATCCGAGACTGCAGGGTGCTACGTATATGGTGCAAGCTATGAGGTAGAAGCTAAGCCATGTGGTAAAGCATACGCGCGTGGTGGTGCAGGCTAGAGGCGGCCACGAGGCTGCCACGGGCGGCAACGTGGCGAAACCTCGCCAGACCCACCCAGCGCACGAGGCGTCCACGAGGCGGCCACGGGTGGCAAAGTGGAACATCCTCGGTGGACTCATCCATTTCTTTAGGCACAGAAGTCAGAACTCCGAAGTGTACGCACTGTTCGGATACAACAACTGCATGCGCATGAACTGTGGGAACTCCGCCCAGATTCCATGAATCGGGGTTGGCCCCCCCTCCTCGGCGCGCGGAGCGCGCCAGGGACGGCGCCAGATGCAGGGCCCAGCGCCGATTCCAAAAAAGTCAGCGCGTAGTTCCGAAGGCTTATGTTAATGCCGCATGCCCTTGTTCAGGAGCGAAAGACGGACGTACACGTACATGAATACACGTTGATTTCGAGAGTACGCATTGCGCGAACGTTCATATCACGCGGCTGGTCTCGCGGATTGGAGAGCCGTGTTCATGTAAGTGGTTGGGCGCGTATGTCGTATGTCGTTTGTGGGATCCCTAGTTGTTTCTTCCTCCAACCTAAGATCAGATCAGAAGAGCAGCAGTCGTCGCCGTCGCCGTCGATCCCCGGCTTTGTCGAGCCGCGGGTGCTGCCGTTCTGACGAAGAGGGGCGGCGTGCGGTCGGCAAGGATTGGTTGCCGCGGCAATGGCGGGAGGAGCGACAGGGGCCCTGGGCCCTGCCTCTCTCTCGGGGCCCTGGGCGGGAGAGTTGTGGACGCGGTGCGGAGCAGTGCGCAGGAGGAGGAGGAGGAGGAGGAGGGGAGGAGGACGACGACGACGACAACGACGACGTAAGAGCAGGAGGAGGAGGAGGAGGAGCACGCAGGAAGAGGAGGACAGCACGGAAAATGGGGGAGGAGGGGAGGACGGAGTGGGAAGGGAGGAGGACAAACGGAGGAAGAGTTGGGTGTTGATGAGGAGGAGGACGAGGAGGAGGAGGAGGAGGAGGAAGACAATGAGGCGGAGGCGGAGAAGGAGAAGGAGGAGGAGGAGGACGACGACGAGTGGGCAGAGGGAAGAGTGCGCAGGAGGAGGGCCATGAGGACGTAGGAGGAGAGCGAAGGATCAGGTGGAAGTGGATGGGGGAGTTGGGAGCGGTCGCGCGGTCGCGCGGCGGTCGATCTGGGCAAAGCCCGCGGACGCGCCTTGGGCAGCAGAGCGAGGCCCGGCCGGCACCCGCGGCCGCCCCGGAGGACCCGCTGCTGAAGAGCTGGCGGGACTCCCGGTTCACGAGCGGCCGGCTGTCCGCCTCGGCCTCCGGCTGGCCATGGCGTTGGCGCGACGGAGGGGGGAGGGGGAAAATCCAGGGAGGAGGGGGGGCGCGAGGGGGGAGGAAGAGGACGACGAGGGCGAGGACGAGGAGGGGGGGGGAAAGAGGCGGAGGAGGAGGAAGAAGAAGAGTAAGTCGAGGAGGGGGAGGCAGAGAGCCATTCTGGCCCCTTTCGCGCCCGCTTGACGCGGGGCGCCCAAGGCCGCGGCGCCGACGCGATACCTCATGATCTGCAGGTAGAACCTCAGGCCAATGCGATGACATCCAGGAAATAAAGAAGGCAACCGCTACGAGACTTACCCACCCCGCCCCACTGGAGATTTACCAGCAAGTAATTCTGCCAACGCCAGACACATAAAAGAGCACGGGCGCGAACAGATGCGGCCCGAGAAGAACACTGCGACCGACACGGGATACAACCGCGACCCGACGACACCATGATCATCGCCACGGCCGCTCGTGATGGCGTCCTTGGCAAGCCCCGCCCACCGATCTGAACGCGGTTGTCGAGCATAATTCCACGATCCACGGCTTATGTGCTGAACCTCAAAATCCGCGTAGTGTACCGCGCGATCTACGTGCAATACCGCACGATCCTCGTACGGAGCTTCGCGATCGCTGGGCGGATCCGCACGACCAAAGTGTTGAACCTCGCGATCTGCGTGCACACCCTCACGATCAACGGACGGAACCTCGCGATGCGCGCGCCAGTCGGAACCCCGATGCCCCGATTCTCGCCCCGAGGCATGGCGCTAACAGGGGCGAGCTCAAGTACACACGGCCACTAAGGTTTCTACGGCTAGCAGAACTAACATTACGATTACTGCGGCGACATGGTCGACGGGTACGGCGACGCCCTCGAAAACCCGCGCGGCCGTTGGGCAGAAACATTGTTCCACGAGCTGGTCCAGCCGAGCCAGCGGGGATTCGAGGAGTACACCAACAAGGCTGACGAGGCAAGAAAGGCAGAGGTGAAAGGAACAGAAGTGGCAGAGGAGACCAGGATGACATGGGGGCACCAGGAAGGCCAAGACGAGGCAGAAAAATGAGGAACATACGAAGTATGAGGAGAAAGTCAGGTAAGCGAGGGCGAACGCCAACGCGTTCGTCACTGATTCTCCGGCGGGCCGCGCAGGAATTGGGAGCACGCATCTGCGATTAGGGGAAGACGAGGGCGGCCGCGGAGAAGGAGGAGGAGGAGGAGGAGGAGGAACGCGGGAGGAAGCCTCAGGCCTTGTGAATGTTCGCTACGAGGACTGCGCAGGCGACCTCAGGCACGGGAACTTGGTGCACCAGAAGGTGCGCGACCAGTCCGAGTTGCCGAAGGGGGGCAGCGCCGAAGCCACCGGAGAGGCAGGCCGGCATCCGCTGGGCAGCAAGGCGCCTGCGCTTGAGCTGGGGCCGTCGGCGGTCGCCATCAAGGGGCCTGGCTTTCCAGAGAAGAGCTCCAGGCTTTACTAGAGCCTCGAATCGAAGAAGAGAAAACGGCACAAACACAAACTTTTGGCGCTCATCGCGGATTTCTTGGATCCGAGTTGGGCCCCACTGGCGGCGCCTCCGGCGCCGCCCCTGGTGCGCTCCGCGCGCCAGGGAGGGGGGTCCAGCGCAGATCCAAGAAATCCGCGCGGAGCGCCAAAAATTTGTTGTTCATGCTGTTTTGTCTTCTTCTATCTTGTGCATTGGCGCAGGAGCCACACCAGTCCGGTGACCAGGGCCTCATCGAAGTGCAACCCGATGGGGGAAGCAGGCGCCCGTTGGGGCCGCCATGGCGCCATGGCTGCCTGGGGATGGGGGAAGCATGCGCCCGTTGGGGCCGCCATGTCTGCCGGGGAGAGGGCAGAAAGGAGAAGAGAAGGGGGGGTGAGGAGGGGGGGACAGAAAGGAGAGAGGAGGGAGACGGACGGGGCTATAGGACGAGGACAACTCCGTTCCAGAGCGTTTCGGAACGCTCCCAGAGCGTGCCGGACCGCTCCGAGAAGGCCGCGGCGCGCAAGACATCCTCCAAAGCCGCCAGACCTCAGAGACTCGATTTGTCTTCACCCGAATGTGCAATGGAGACCATGCCAAGAAACACCCTGCTTGCCTCCAGGGTGCCCTGGGTTTCTTGGGTTTGCGCTGGTTTTGCTATGGGAAGCGTGACGTGCCCACACCAAAAATCAATGGACGTCCTGGGGTTTCAGGGTTGGGTTTCTTGCGAAAGGTTTCATGGTCGGGTCCCTACTGTATCCTCGTCCTGGCTTCCCCTTAGAAGAGGAGGCAGGGCGCACGCCCTCGCGCACAGCAGCGCCGGTGGGAGGGGCGTCCCGAGGCGGCGGGGGGCTGTCGGCGACCAGGATGGGCCCCCGCAGAGCGCGCTCCAGCTGGCGGGGCGGCCAGCGGCAGCGTCCAGGGAAGGGGGCGAGGCCTCCTTGGGAGGGGCGGGGCGGGGCTTGGCGAGGGGGACGCTCCTCCTCCTCCTCCTCCTCCTCCTCCTCCTCCTCCTGCTCCTCCTCCTCAAGTTGCCGCGCCGCGGGGCGGGGCGCGGCAACTTGTGGAACGGACGTGTCGACGAGGAAGCTGCGGTTGTCCAGGGCGGACCCTGCGCGGCGAGCGAGGCCAGGGAAACAGGGGGAAGCCGGGAATATTGCGGAGGCCAGAAAAACAGAGGAGGCCAGGATTGCATGTTGCACCAGGAAGGCCGCTGAGAAGGCGCCACAGAGAACAGCAAGCCAGGGGGCAGTGGAGACAAGGAGAGCAGCGGTGGACAGGACTGCCACCACGATGGCACAGAATGAGAAATGCAGGCGAGCAGACAAGGCCAACCTGAAAATCAATAATTAGGCAGAGGAGACAAAGGCAAGCTGAGGAGGAGAGGAGTCCCACCCAGGAAGCATACGAGGAGGAGCAAGAGGAGAGGCGAGTAGAGGAGCCGAACCCTCCCACGATGGCCACGTGGACCCTCGAGGCTTTTCTCGCCAGGGGCCGTGCCACCGCAAGTCGCGCCTACGGCCTGGATTATGATTTCCTCGATTTAGGAGCTGGACTTCACGATCAACGGGGCGCCCCCACGCGATCTACAGTCAACGCGCCTAGTATGGACGCGCGCCTTCATCTAGGATGCCCTTGCGTCCTTGCCTCTGCGGCCCGTCCTTTGCCGTTTTCACTGGTCGCCGCCGCCCAAAAAATCCCGACTTCAGCCTCCAAGGGTCTTGCGTCCTTACTACCCATCCTTCATATACGTTTTGACTGTACGGGCTGAACCTCGCGAGCCCCAGACTGTACCTCGCGACCCCCGCGCTGAACCTCACGGTCTACGTATGCAACCCAGCGATACGCGCACCAAGGAGGAGGACGAGGAGGAGGAGGAGATGGAGGACAAAGACGCAGGATAGCCGTCGCCACGCCGAATCTTGCCCTCAACACGCGGAACCGCTCGGCCCCCGTGTGGAACCGCCCAGGCAAGACCCCAGGTAAGGGGACGCGTTTAGTAGTAGGGCCCTGGAGCACATAAGTTTGCCAGAGTCACTAAACCAGGTCTGCCGTAGCTGGTGCTTTTCCGGGTGACGGCACTTCCGGTTACTGGAACGGGCGGGGGGGGGGCGTCCCCAGTACACATCATTAAATCAGGTCCCACTAAACCCAGTTCTGCCAACGCCCGACAGAAAGGCGAGAACCATTCGGTGGATTTTTGCCACGTCGGGCGTATCCTTCAACACGCGGAACATCACAGCCTACGGGCGGGTCCCAAAATCAACACGTTAAATATCGCGAGTAACGAGCAGAACCTCGGGATCACCGCGCCGAACCCGACGACCAACAAGCTGAGCCCCGCTATCTAATATCCGAGACTCACGATCATCGTATTGAACCTTGCAATCAACGTGCTGAGCCTCGCGATGAATGAGTTGAGTCTCGCGATCAACAGCGTGCTGAACCTAACGATGCATGCACTGCAGAGGCAACGGCGATAGCCAGAGCGGTAATGTTGGCCACCTGATGAGACACTTGGGAAAGTGAACGCCACGTGCGACTCTACACCATTGATGATGTCTACAGGGCGGGCCACATCCCTTGCAACGAAAACCAGCTGCACATCGCAATCGCTCACCGCCAGCCGAGCTGCTTGACTACGTCCTGACAGACGATACCTCACGATCCCCGCGTGGAACTGCCCGATCACCCGGCTATGCGAGCCCTATGCTACACCTCACGATGCGCGTATTGATCCTCACGATCTGAGAGCGATGTCCCACCACCGAAGCATTGAATATCACGAGAGAGGCGCGTCCGGCCAGCGCGCAGCCAAGCGAGGCACGAGGGATCCAGCTATTCTGGCTGAGGCGATGCCACAGATACTGACCAGCCCTTGCATCTCACGACAATTGTGTTGCATTTCGCGAACATCGCACCAAGCCATGCGATCTGCGAGCTGACTGTGCGAGCGGCCCGGCCGCTCAAGCAGATACCACCCTTCTCCACTTGCCAATGTTCAGAAGACGACCAGGCATGGGAGCCAGAATTCGATGCGCAGTTTATCCACTGCGCGCCAGAGTCCGAGAAGGATCTGGACGGTTCCGACACCGACGCGACTGGCCCAGAAAATTGCCCCACACCCCGCTCCACCTTGCAGCAGGATATTTTCAATGAGACCTTCAAGGACGGGACCAGGAAAAGATCGAGAGGGGGGACTAGGCGACCATTGGCGGGCTCGACATGCAACATGTGTCCGAGAAGTTTACGCTCGTGGGCACGCAGAAGGAGCTGGAGGACACCGTCAACCATACCATGCTGGCGCAGTACCAACTCGGTGACATGATCGATGATAACCTGGTCTCCATGACACGGATGGGGTCGAAGACGCCGGGCGCCGATCTGGAGGGTTGGCCCCTGGATATCCTCGACTCTGCGCTGCAATTGCGGGAAGGCATATGATTCTTGGGCAGAAACCGAGGTTTTCGATTGGCCAACGACTTGGACGGCCAACCGGTGAATCTGAGAGGCCGCGCATCCTATCCTCGTCTCTCTTTTTTCTCTTCTCCTGTGTTGCGTTTGTCCTTTCCCCGTCCTTGCAACGAGCCGGGCAATTGCAAGATTGTCTAGCACGCGCGGGAGCCGCTCTCTGTCTCTGTGTTGGTCTTTCTCTCTCTCTCTCTCTGCATGTTTTATCCGTTTTGTTCAACGACCAGGCACCCGCACAGGCAGCGAACTGTTGCATCTGCCTACGCGCGTGGCTCTTCCGAGCTGGTAGTCAGAAAGTGGGTGCATATAGAAGCATCCGCCCCCCTCGCCCAGGCTCGCAGAGATGGCGACCGAGAACACATTGAAATAAACGGTTGAGGGCGATGGAACCCCTCCCCCTCTCAGTCCGTATCCGCCCAGCGTTGCGCGCTTGTTTCGCGGACCGCCTCCGACGGGGCAGCGCGGGCTGATGACGAATGGTAGTGTGGTTGTGGTCGTTCGGGGCGTTCCAGGCCCCATATGTGGTCACAGCGTGACGCCCACAAGCGTCTGTTAAATTGCTCCATTGTGACACTTGGCCGCCCCCCAAGGCCGGTTTGATTCGCTCGACTCTCCCACCCTCCCTTGTTCCATCCTTCCTCGTCCTCTTCCTCCTCCTCGTCCTCCTCCTCCTCCTCCTCGTCGTCCCGCTCCTCCCTCCTCCTCTCCTCCTCCTCCTCCTCTTACTTTTCCTCCTTCTCCTTTTCCTTGTCCTCCTCCTCCTCCTCCTCCTCCTCCTCCTCCTCCTCCTCCTCCTTCCCTGGGTCTTAGGCCACTGCCTCCCGCGCCCTGCCCCGCAAGCGCTGGCTAATCTCGCATTCGCCCCACGCCGATCCCGATCCCGATTTTCCCGCACAGCACGCGGGAGCGTGCGCATGCGCGCGGAAGGATACGGGATGTGAAAGGAAGGGGGGGGGGAATACGATTCCGACATGCCTCCTGGGAATCCGCCGCCACGGCGGTGCCGCGGCTGTGGCACGGCAACAGGCTCGCGGTCGCCAACCTGTGCAACCACCCGGCCAGGTGCTCTCCCCGCGCTTCGGTGGGAAGCCGATAGGGACCCCAGGTCACCCCCAGTAGCTCGAAGATGCCCGCGCCTCGCGGGTCGCGGTTTGGGCCAGGTAGAGCCGTGGAAGGGGTTGTTTCCTGTGTTTGTTCATGAGGCGACGCGAGGGTGTGGAGATAACACGAGGGGCATGGGGAGCGGCATTGGGCCCCGTGGCTTGGCGACCCAAGAAATCGAGTGCCTCCCTAATTGCCCCGCCCATTTTCCCGGGACCTCCATTGGGTAGCCCCGCGGTTGCGCATCAGCAGGTAGATCATGCGTAAACGCTAAACCGAGAATATCCCACGCCTTTGGCACGTTAGGTCGGCGAGCTTGGGTCTCGCAAGTCTCACGTTGGGCCTTATACTTGTGGGCTTCTGTTGGGGTAGCAATACTGGGGCTCTCTTGGGGCCATTTGGCGAGCAGGCGCTGTCCGTTGTGGGGCATTTGGGGCCCGCATGAAACCATTTTCGATGGATCGAACGAGCAAAGGGGGAGACATGAAATTGGCCTAGTCGTCTCTTGAGCGCGAGGTATCGTTTCTCTGTGCCCTCTTGGGCGCACTTGGGGCGCTCATGGATGCTGTTTTGAAGCCCCCCTGGGTGTGCCACTGAGCCCCTCTTGTGGCCCTCGCAGTCCGTCTTGGGTCCATCTTGAGGCGTTCACCGCCCATCGGAAGGGGAAAGGTGGGAAAGCAACTCACCATGATTGTCCCTCAGGCTGTGAAAGGGTTTGGGCATCTCGGGGGCCTCACTGGGATGCTCTGTGGCCACATGGAGCAATTTTGGGAGCGGCATGAGAGCCTGTCGAGGCATGCTGCAGGAGACCATATTTGACTGCTTGGGGCCTTCGTGGAGCCATCTTTTCCATCCGTGGCCACTGTTGCTCAAGATGTTCCTGCCGCCAGCCTGCCCTGCGAATACCAATGTTTCGGCGTAACCTGCCACCAGCCACCTCGGCCATAGAGCGCGTGGAGCTTGCAGGGGCCACGGCGAGGAGAGCGGGTCGGAGCAGCTCTTGGTCCAGGATGCTCGCGCCCGTCGCGAGCGGCGGGCGGCGCGGCCGCGAGGCTCCTGCTCCTGGCCGGCCAGGGCGCGTGGGGGAGGGCGGCGCACGTTGCGCTGCGCGGGGGCGGCCTCTGGCGCGGGTCTCCGCTCGGGCCGAGCGAACGGGGGGGAGTAGGGAAAGCGGGGGGGGCTACGACATCTGCGGCATGCAGCTGGTTTCGGCCCCGCCGCCGGGCCCATTCCTCGATACATGGGGCGCCTCCCGCCGCCGGGAGGCGCCGGGGAAAATCAGCTACGTGAGCTGATTCTCCCCTCCCCCCTTTGCTGTCCCCCCCTTTCGCCCGGCCCGATCCGCCAGGGCAAGCAGCAGACGAGTTCCATCCCCCCGCGCGGCCGGTGGTCCAACCGGGACGAGGACTGCTACAGCTCGGAGTGCTGCAACGTGGCGGGCCTGACCTGTTTCGAGACCAAGCCAGGGAAGGGCGAGTGCGCAGCCAAACCAGGAAAATCGCGAGGACGTTCAGTGGAAACCGCGCACAGACGAGGCTCAACCAAGGAATTCGTGAGCACGCCTCAGGCGAAACCGCACCGGAGCAAAACCAAACCATGCAATTTGTATCAGGCGAGTCCGCTCCGAGACCAAGACAAGCTGAGCAAAGCGTGAACACGCCTCAAGCGAAATCGCACCATAACAAAACTAAGCCAGGAAAATTGTGAGGACGTCCCAAGCGAAACCCGCCCTAAACCAGGCAACACCAGGGCCCAAACCAGGCAAATTCTGAGGATGTCTCATGCGAGCGCCCAGCCAAACCAGTCCACACCAAGCCAGACCAGGCCAAAACAGGGGCCCAAATCGAGCAGATTCTTCGAATGTCTAGGGCGAAACGCCCCGAGCCAGTCTCTACCCACTGAAGCCAATCATATTTAAATAGATTTAAATATAGGAGTGGATGACCCGAAAGGGTCCCCCCGCAGAGGGGGGTCCTGCAATTAGAATGTTATGGGGTGCTTTGGGTCTGTCCAAAGGTGATAGAGTTAAATTGCAAGTGTTATGGAATCATTGAGTTGTTGTGGCTCTTGCGCGCCCCCCCCGCTTTTGTGGCCTCACCGCGGCTTCTCCACGAACGATTGATATATGCGGTCGGGCCGTAAGCGGATGTATGTGGCTGGGGCGCAGCAGCATGTATGTGGCCAGGGCGTAACAGCATTCGTGCCTTCCGACGATTACCTGGGCAACGGTGTCGCGTTAGGAAAAATATTAGGGATAGTTTGACCCTAACGCTGGACACCGGGCCAACGCCGGCTTGCAGCAGGCCGCTCGTTACCGATAGCGCAGAAATTTGGGTTTGCACACATACTTCGCACCACATCGCTTACACCGTAGAGCTTGCGATGATGCGGGTTTACTCCACACTGCTTGCACCACATAATTGGCGTCACATTCACTACACCACATAGCGTCCACCACACACATTGATCAACATCACCACGTAGCTTACACCACATAGCTTGCGACGATGTGGATTTGCATCACATATCTTTCATCGCGCCACGTAACTTGCACCACAGAGCTTAAACCGCATGGCTTGCGATGATGTGGGCGTACACCACATAACTTACACTGCACAGCTGGCGCCACGTAGCCTAAATCGCGGGACACATATGGACGCTTTCGCAAGCGATGTGTTGCCCGAACCATCTCAAACCAAGCCATTTATGAAGGCACTGTAGGCGCAAGCCGCCCCAAGTCATAACACATCGAACATACTACGAGGACGTTTCAAGCGAAGCCGCAGCCAAACCAGGCACATCGCGAGGACGTCTCAGTCGAAATTGCGCCCAAACGAAGCCAAACCAGGGAAATTGCGAGCATGCCAAAACTTGAGGCAAACCTGGACGCTGGAATCCATCATGCCCCCTGGTCCAGACCCCCTGGGAGGAGCAAGGGCAGAAACGTCGGTTTCGGAAGAGCTGATTCTGAAGCGACCCACACCAAGAAAGGTTGGTAGGAATTGTTTTGGATAGGCAGTTTGCCCTTGTCTTGCTCGAGCAGTATTCTCACATCCTGTGGTAATTGCTTGGTACCTCAATCTTCTGTGCAGTTGAGCGACTTGAATGTCACGTATCCTTGCAGTGCTTGTCAGATATGGCGACGCGGTTTCCACATCAATTTTGAATTTCGAGTTGTGAAGGCGCGATGTTATGTGGGTGGCACGCGAGCTCGGCCAGCCTCTGCAACAGCATCATACTTGCCTCCCGGATTTGGCCATCCATGTAAGTCAGTGGGCATGGTGGACGATCAATCAGATTGCAGATCGTTTTGATGATAACGGCTTCGCAAGCGACAGCCTCGTTGATTCGTTTGCATGAAGGATGTGTTCATCCACGACGTGGGCCAGCTTGGCCGTGTGCGGCTCGAGATCGCTAGCAGCAAAGCACGTATCCCCAGCATCTGTGTGTTCATTGCCTTGCGGGGAGAAGTTGGAAGAGCTAGGAGGAGGACGAAAGACAAGGGGGACAAGAAGTATGAAGAAGAGGTGTCAGGTATCTTCGCTTTTACACTCGTGCCCCCGTCCTGCGCCAGTGCTAACTACCTCCGCGTTCTTCTCTAACGTCTCCCGTCTGACACGTCGCAGATTGCAGACATGTCTCGGTCCGTGGCAGGTCCAGGCCAGACCTTATGTCAGCTCAGCCGGGCCTCATCATGCGGGCCGGTCTGGTCTTTGTGTTTGACGGGCTTCATAGTCAGGTTCAGTCCAGTCGTCGTCTTTTTCTCCCTCCTCCCATTTGAGCCCGAACGTTCGTCACGGGCGATGGGCCCATGTCTGGCGTGGCGGTGTATGGAGCGTGTGCAAGTCAGCCAATTACGTGGGGCAGATTTGATAATTTCATGGTGACTGCAGTGCTTCTAACTGCGTTGGCCAAGCCTCGATTTTCACCATATCTCATTGGTCCGAAAGATACCCGCACCCGGGGCCAGCCAAGGTGAGATGGGCCGCCCGGGGGACTGGGCGCTTGCTATTGTGCCCGGTCAGCTTGCCCCGCGCGCGCCAGTGCAGCATCCGCGCGTTAAGACGCATCGGCGCGCTCGATGGTTGGGTGTCTGATTGCAGCGACAAACGCTGGTTTTTGTTAGGGACGTCTCGGGGCATCGTGGTGCGTGCGCGGTTCAAAGCCGCCCATATGTGGCGGTGCCTGTCCCAATCGATCAAGAGTTGCATTTCCTCGCTATCCTGGCAACCAATGCGTCTGGGCCTGGCCTGAGGAACGACATTGCAACGTCGCGCCCCAAGGGGGCCGCAGCGGCCACGTCGGGGACGGCTCTGGAGGGCATGAAATGTGCTCGAGAGCGTTTTGGGCCTGCCGCCACCTCGGCTAGGTACGGGGACCTGCCTGAAACCACCGAAACATACCCGGACCTAGCTGGGGTGAGCTGCGGCACCCCGGCTAGGTACGGGTATGTTTTTTGGGGTTTTCATGGGGCAACCGTACCTAGCTGGGGTGATCCGCGGACGGCCGTCCAAGGGGGGCGGCCTCTGGCGACCTCGCCCAGGGCACAGATTCGCGATGTTTCTGCACCGAGCAATTCGCGATAGGGCGTTTGTCGCGCAATGACGTTCGCGCCAGAGTTGCTCGCATGCGCCCCCGAGTGCGCGTTGACTCCTCAACGCCCGGATGTGTGTCTGGGGGCGCGCCTCCGCAGTAGCTGGTCTACATCGACAACAACCAGCGCAGGGTCGGGCACTCCGCCGATTCGAACGCACGTGCGATCGGTGCCAACGTGCGCCCCGAGAAGGCAGTGGTCTGTAATGCTCGATCGGCTGTCGTTTCTACACTTGTGCAGCCGCCGTCAGCTGCGACGAACCGCCCCCCCGGCCCCTTGCCACCCTGTCTAGGTAAGGGTACGGGTATCTTTCGCGCTCGAGAATATCGTGTTCTTTGGAATTGTCCTGGCCATTTCGCGGACGCGAACCACAGCCACAGCCTCCGCGCCGTTCTTCTCAATTTTGAACAGGTTCGGTGCCTGTTTGTGCAACCAAATAAGTAAACTAACTACATATGCGCGGGCACTACTTGCTTTGCCAACGCGTCCACCACCAAAGCTTACGTTGGCCAGTGACACTTCCACTGATCTGCAAAAGTGTGTCGATATACATGCACGTTTTTATATATGTATATGCATGTGTAAGAATATGTTTATGTATGTGTGTCTGTATATGAATGCGTATGTGTATATGTGTTTGCATATGCGTTTGTCTGCATATGTGTATACTTATATATATATATATATATATATATATATATATTATATATATATATATATTGCGTAGGTATATGTATGCGTATGTGTAATTGTATGTGTGTATGTGTATATGTATACATACATACACATTCACACATAGAAAGGAGATCCCGGGCCTGGAGCCCCAGGCCTGCCGCTCCCTTGTACTTCGGTGCCCCGTCTCCCAGGGGACCTCCCAGGGCGACCCCCAGAGGTGCCAGAAAGCAAGAGAATCTCCCATGACCACCCAAGATGGCCTGCGACTTGCCTCACAAGGCCTCCACAGCGCCCGTGCGAGTTCCAAGACGGCCCCAGATGGCACCGCCTCCGAGATGGCCCAAGAGGGCCCCAGGGCAGGCCCAAAAGGGGTCCCAGAGGAGGAAAACCACGTTCAAATTTCGAGCCTTGGCCCCAAGAGACCCCAAGAGGCTTCCAAAAACCACCCAAGAGGCCCCCCGGAAGGCCAAAATATATTGTCAATATGCCCCCACAGTGCCTCCAAAACACCCCCAAAAGAGTTTGGAAGTAGCATGGTCTCCTCATGTGGTCTGAGCCATCGGAGCCCTGCGCATGAGCACCTTTATGCGGTATGAGCCATCGGACTTCTTCTGAGCAGAGGCCTGCTTTTGCAGGCAGCCGCCATTGCGCGAGTTTTTCTCTGAGAGTGGCTGCCCTCCAGTTGAGTGTTGCGAGCAAAATTGGCCAGAGAGGATGGGAGACACGCGTCATCCGCATGAGTACTGGGTCCCCAGCCCCAGGGCCCCGGCCCGCCTCCCGCGCGTCCGCGCTATGCCTGCACATCACTGCCCCCCAGGAGCCTTGAGAGCCCTGAGATCCTTGCGTCTCAGTTTGTTCAAACCGGGCGTTTTCGCCCAGATTCGGGCCCCGGGACCTTCACAGATCGATCCTAGGAGTCTAGTCGCGATTGTTCGCGATGTCTCAGCTTGTCCGAGATGTCAGATCTCAGGAAGGGTTTCGGGGGGGTCGGTCCCGAGAGGGCAGCCGGGACCCAATAATAGGGCACGGGGGGGAGCGGGAGGCTTGGGGGCCCAGGAGGCTGCTTTCCCTTGGCATGGCTCGGGCGTGTGCATTTTTCTCGGCGAGGACCCTCGCCCCAGGAAGTTCCCCGGGTGGTCCGAGGAGGGCGGGCAGGAGGCCAGGAAATTGCTTGTCAGCTGCTGCAGTTCAGGAGGACACAATCAATCGTCGATTCCCAGGAAAGTAAGGAGAATGGAGGAAGTGGGGGGGGAAGACGAAAACCCAACAAATAACCCAGCAACTACTTAAATATATGAGGAATCCTGCGATTTGTGTGTATGTGTTCGTGTGTCCTTGGGCCCCCTAAATAGTGCCGAACTTGACGAGACGTCCTGGGGCTGTCTAGGGAGGGCGGGCGGGCTTCGTGGGGCTCGGGACGGAAGGGGACAGGCCTGGGGGCCGGGAAGTTAGTTGTCGGGCCCCAGAGGCTCAAGCAGTGACGGAGCGTCCGAGCTTGCATAAAGGCTTACCAAATAATGTTGTAAGAACCGTTCGTGGTTCGCACGGAATGTTCTTAGAACATGTTTGGTTGAGGATGTCTTGTTTTAACACATCGGAGGTACGTTCAAAGAACATTGCGTTGGTTATTAGAACATGTTGGGGTTCCCAGAACATGTCGGGGTAGGTCTATAGGATTGCAGGGAAAGTCGGTCCCTGTTCAAGAAAGGGACAGGCCTGGGGGTTTGGAAGTTGTTTGCCGGGCACCAGGGGCTTATCCCCTGCAGACCCCCTCGAGTTTTTTTCAGAAATCACCACGGGAAGTTGTTCGATATTTTCAAAAGCGATTCAGGATGATAAGCTAGTCCTGGGGAGTGGTTCGAGAGCTCTGGGAGTGCACACTATGAGCAAATCATGACATCGTGGGTCTGAGTTTGGGGCAGTCCGGGTAGGAGGGCCTTGCTCCTTTCGTTCTCGGTTGTGGGACGGCGCGATGCAAAGTTGCAGTGCTAGTGGACAGCCTTGGAGGCCGGGAAGTTGCTTTTCGAGCCCCAGAGGGCTACCTGGGGCAGTCCGGGGAGGGCGGGGGGGCTTTGCTCTTTTCGTCCTCGGCTTTGGGACGGCGCGATGCAAAGTAACAGTGCCAGTGGACAGCCTTGGAGGCCGGGAAGTTGCTTCTCGAGCCCCAGAGGGCTACCTGGGGCAGTCCGGGGAGGGCGGGGGGGCTTTGCTTTTTTCGTTCTCGGTTGTGGGACGGCGCGATGCAAAGTTGCAGTGCCAGTGGACAGCCTTGGAGGCCGGGAAGTTGCTTTTCGAGCCCCAGAGGGCTACCTGGGGCAGTCCGGGGAGGGCGGGGGGGCTTTGAGTAGCTTATCTCCGCCTCGTATTAATATTGTTTGTTTCATCACTTGCATTGCTGCGCACTGTCTGACTATGACTGCGGCGGTCATCCGCAGCTGTATGTTTGCTTACAGGAGATAAAAGGTGCGAGCTGGTCCGCTCGCGCGCGCCGCGGGGTCTTCCCCGCGTCGTCGTCGTGTCGTCGGCCGGCCGGCCACCTCACTTACTATTCCTGATAGAGTAAATTTGCTTACCGGTTACTTGTCTTATCGATGCCTCATCTCGTACCGTCTTTCACTGTGCAGAGTGAGCGCGAGATCTTAATTCGAAGCGGGTTCATATCAGCCAGAAGCATGGTCTTCTGATGAACCCTGCGACTCAGTCGCTGCGGGTATGAGCTATGATAAGACAGATGAAATATCCGTCACTTCGCGAAACGTTGAACAGCATGTTGTACAACATGACGGACATGATCCACAGGAGAGCGGCCCTGGTCAGGGCCGCCTTCATTCTTCTAGTATCACCACTCGGGTCTCTCGGGGTAGAAGCAGTGAAGAGGTTGTTGAGATGTCGGAAGATGGCTCTCCCTCCGGAGCTCCGATCGGTAATCGTGAACAAACCCCAGACCCGCATGAACGGAATGGCACAACAGCGAAATCTAGACGAGGGGCATTCTCGTCTTTGATTGCCGAATCGACGGAGTCAATCAGCCCCATTCCGATTGCTGCACATACATTGGCGCCGGCCGCTGGCGAGGCCAGTGGATCGGGGGAACCTCGCAAGTCCACAGGCGTGTACCCCAACGTCCCAGGCGGATGGGGAGGCACGAGCGGAAATGGCCCATCCCAATAGCATTGAACGGACAATTTGGCCAGGATGGTGATGATCCAATTGATAGGGAGCATGAAAAAATCCATGGAGGAAGATTTCGATTATGCCAACAAAGGAGTCTCGTTGAGCCGAGAATTGCCCTCGTTAATGGAAGCAGACCACCCCGCCCAAGGCGAGAGGTGGTCCCCAGATGGTTCAGATGAAGACACCAGTGACCTGACGCCTCAGGCGGACAAGGCTGAGACTCAGGCGAAGCATGATAGAGAGTCTACAGGGCGGACCCCTGCACCTCAACTCAAGAAGCAGAGGAACGAGGATTTAGACGACTCACCGCTGAAAGAAGGGTTCAATCGTCCCGCCGTCGCCTCAGGCGATTGGCAACCCTCGGTACCGGCTGTGGTTGAGGACGAAGAAATGGTTGGGCAACCAGCTTCGCACACTGAGCTTATAAGACCGGACGACAGGGATGAGGAGCTTCGAGAGGTACCTAGACCCCCAGAGAGTACGTTTGCGCGTCCTCGATCACACGCTTCTAGCAGGGGAAGGCCCAGAATGCCGAGATCAGGAGCGCGATCTACTTCAAGGAGCAACAGCAATATCTCCATGATTGGCACATGCTGGAACTGGAATTCTGACTGTTCGCCTCAGGCGGAGAGCAGATGCCCGGGTAAAGCCAACAAGCCAGAAGGTGCATGTAGGCGTCCAGTATGTAAGAGTTGCTCGGAGGTATGCCATAAGTGTAGCCACCAATGGTTGCGTGAAGATTGCTCCGCTATGAACGAGCATAACTGCGCATATCTTCTTATACAAGCTATTCAGGATCAGGCTAGACTCGTTGAAGTCAAGACTCAGCAGGAGTTCCTTGCAAGCGAAGCGCAGCTGGCCGAAAGGGCCCGACTGGATCGAGAGGAGATGATTGCCACCATGGAAGGAGTTCGGAAGACGCTCGAGGCTGAAAAGGCTCGCTCTAGCCAAGGCTGCCAGAGAGCGAGAACAAGAATTGGTGGAACAGGTGCACCATCAGACCGCGGCCGCTAAGCGGCAGGCGGAGAGAGAAGCCGAGAATAGATATATCGAGATGCTGGCTTCAGAACGATAGGCCGTTGTGGCGGCGACTAATCGGTCTGTTGATGCCAAAACGGTCACCGCTGCTGTCGCAGCGGCTAGAGTAGATGGAGAACACATCTCCACAGCCAGGGCGGAACGAGAAAAACCGGAGCTTCAAGAAAAGCTTAAGAACGCCAGGCTGGAAGCGGTTAATACCCAAGTTGCAGCTGCGAGGATAGCTGACCAGAACAATCAATATCGAGAAGAATTCAAATCACATGAAAATGCCAGAGCATCCCTGCAGCGCATGCAGGTGAGCAATGATAACGCCCGCCGGCTAATCCGGCTGGGGCGGACAGACGACCATCGCCAACGGCTCAGTCGTCTGGCGCAACGTCCGTTCCGCCTCAGCCTGACTTGATGACCCGAATGAATGCGGGATCGTCAACGTTGCAAGGGAGGGCTGCACCGCAGCCTCAGCCTGCGAAATGGGGAAGAAACTAGCACAGGGAGTTTCACAGTTTCTCAGTTTTGTTCAATTTGCTTCAACCCGAAGACGGGTGATTGCGCTGGTTGTGGATTGCCGGCATGCAAAGATCATTTTGATGTGAACACTAAAATATGTTCTACATGTATTGTAAAGAAGAGCGAAAGGTCAGCTGCCGACATCCGAGAAGATGAGGCCATTAAACATGCAGCCGAGTCATAGAAAAGAACGATGAAGCCTAAAGCTATAATCGCAAATCCATCGCCGTGCACTGAGAGTGGACAAGGAAAAGTGCCCACCACAAGTTCGTTCGACTTGCCATTACTTTCACAAGAAACTCCTGCGAGGTCTTTGGTGCGACCCAACTTTACCGTTCCTGGTCCTGCTCTCGAAGGTCCGGCTAAGCCGAGTACCCCTGCGAATGGATTGCCAATCGACATGAAATTGACAGGGTCCAATGACGATGGCCAGTTTGTCAACTATCATCAATTTTCCAGGGATGGACCTGCGAGGCCGCCAGCGGCTACGCCGTCTGGCGGGGCAGGACAGGACAAGGAAGGGGATGGCGAGAGCGACGCGCCGAGCCCTGAGATCATTTCGACGCGCGACGAAGATAACGCTAAACGACGAAATGAACCGCCTCCAGGGAGTCCGGGGGGATCGGGGCCCTCAGATGGTGGAGGTGGCCGTGGAGGACCTCAGGGGCCAGGCGGGCCACATGGCCCAGGATGTATTGATGAAAGTACGCCGTTGGACCAGTGGAGACAGGATGGAAACAATCAGAAGATTGACTTGTTGGACATCCCCGATGTTACAAACATACGGGAGTGGCAAATGCATGCAATCCGCGCGATCGCTGGGTCGTCGCCTGAGAGTCAAGCAGCGCAGAGCTGGATTACGGAAGCTATGAACCCTGCTGTGGATGATGAGCAATTGAAAGAAGCAGGTCGCTTCCAGCGTCTTGACCTCATGGTCGCTACTAATATGATTGAGAAATTCAACGCAATGCGAAGAAATCGTAACCAACCCAGTCATCACATGCACTTCCTCCAGCAGATCACTCGAATGGAGCGCAGCGCCCAGAATGAGGGAAGGCTCTTAACGGGGCGCGAAATGGTAAGAGCCATTTGTCATTGGTGTTCTGCTAGGTCGGAGTTGGGCCAACATCGCATGTCGCGTGATATCTTCCAGGTTGTTATTGACCCCAACAAGCCAGACGCTGACCTGCATCATTTCTATAACGAATGGACAGATGTAAACCAACAGCTCTATGGCGCCCGACCTCCGTCTGATGAGATGAGAGCTTTGATTCATGCACGCTTTATCGAGCAACGCAGAATGCCCAACACATTGAATTTCGTTTGCCAACTCTATGACCTGTCCAAGGATAAACTGGGACATTGTGCGAAGACTTACGAATGGCTGATGGGGCAGATCGAAGGAATGATGTTGCATGATAAAGAAGAGTGGAACACCAGCGTGCATGAGAGCACCTTGAATCAACGTGATCGACAGGCCAGCTTAGGCGGAGGTGGGAGCAATGATAATCGAAGAAATGCCGGCGGCAAAGCCGCCCCGGCAGAAGTAGCAGCTAAACTAGGAAAACCCACCGACGTCATGAAAAGTGGATTGACTAAGGGCGAGACGACGCGTAGGTACGTGCGCAAGGGCGAATCTTGCCCGCATGCCGGAAAATTTGTCATTTCAACCGCAAGAAGCCCAAGACTGCCGCGCCGGCTCAGCCAGCTGCGGGAAATAAGTCTAATGCCGCTCCTGCCCAGGACGAGAACCCCAGAGGGGGATCCAAGGGCCGAGGCCGAAAGGGGCAGAGTCGATCGCAGACCCCAATGGGTGGGCGCGGGAAGGGAGCGCAACAGAAAAACAGGAGACAATCTAATCGCTCGCGTGGGAAAGAGAGCACAATGCCATGCTGCGCGCGGTCGCGAGACCCCAAGAATTGTCGCGGAGAAGCTGGCGGTTGTAATAAAATCCACAGAGGATTGTCTCATGCTGAGAAGCTCAAACGTGACAAATGGGAACAAGCGAAGCTTGATGCGGGACAATCTTTGGGGTACGAGCGCACAGCCAAACAAGCCAATGCCGCCGCTGCCAATGTCTCATCGCCCGGAGGTGATGGTGGCTCGAGAGCCTCCAGTAATAAATCCGACAAACGCAGAAGGGATGGAGACAAGAACAGAGGCAAAGGCAAAGGCAAAGACATGAATTGTCGCTCCTTCAAGGAAACAGGCAAGTGCTCGCGTGGAAAGGAGCGTTGGTTTGCCCAGACCACGACTGGTCATCCGTGACAATGGCTCCGCGCTGGCGGCCCCGCCGCCAGTGCAGCAGGAATGATTCTCATAATTTTGTGCAGGGTGCTCTGTCTTGTCTTCCTTGCTCGGCGGATGTGGCGAAGTCCGCGTCGGTCAAACCGAAAGCGGGGGGATCATAATATACCCGCTGACCAAGTCAGCTCGGGCACCATTGCGCGCCCCGCTCCGTTGTTTCGGGGCCTCCCAGGGCAGAAACAGACCAGCCCTAAATGTTTGAAGGTCTCTACTGATACCGTCGGAGGAGACTGCAGGAATCCCTCCGGCGATGAGTTTCACCGCGAAGGCAGTGGACAGGTCGAGAGTCTCGTCGTTGCCCTTGCGAATTTCCTATATCCTCTGTCTCGGGGCGCTATCGAGAAGTGCTGGAGCGCCCCCCCCTAGTAAGAGTTGCATCCGATATCGAAAGAACGATGTATGCAATCCCCGTGTCCGATTTCACCCCTCCACCGAGGGGCCCGCCATCACTTGGAGGAAGGCGCGTCGCCGCGACTTGAAAGAGTTGCCTTCAAGTGGCAAAGATAGGTGGAAATTCCCAGGCGAAATGCGCAGACATATGTCTACTCAGTCGAGGGCGTCTGCTGCGGAGGCCCTGATCAGAGCGTCGGACCTGCAGGATGAAGTCTGGCGTCTCTGGTTGAGAACCGAGGAGGGGGAAGAGGGCCCACACGGCACAGCCGCTGCTGGATGCACGGGCAGGGGCGCTGCGTATCTGGACGCGCTGAGCTTCATAATGGATTATGGGTGTGGGTATAACCTCATAGCTGTGAGATATATTAGAAGTGCAGGTGCAATGAGATTGATTCGAAAGCTTCCGCAATCGATCACTCTGAATACTGCTGGGGGAGAGCCAGAGGCCCTCGGTTCAGTTCGCATCGCATGCCCCAAGCTTAAGGGCGGTAGTTTTAAATGCTTTTGTCATGCCGGAAACTCCGCGCGTGAGTTCGGTAGGAGAGCGGTGCATGGATCACGGTTTTAGCTTCTTCTGGCCAGCAGGCCAAAGACCTTGCTTGTTGTTGCCCAACGGTCAAAGAGTGGACCTGGCCGCTGAGGGCAAGATACCATATTTGACCCTATCAGGCAAAGAGGCGCTGGGTCAGTGGATGCGCGCGGTTGCCGCCGGAGGGTGAACCTCCCGAGCGGCGGTGTTGCGTGACGCCAGGCGCCAAGGCAGTCCTGGGCAATGTGGAATCGGCGGGAGGCCCGCCGCCCCGCGCTGTCCAGACTCGCGTGACCATAGACCTGTATACACATGAGTTGATTGGTGCCCACAGCTACGCTGATGGACGGCGGACTGAGATCGCGCTTGTTTTTCCGTCTTTGGCAGACTCTGCGGATACCATCACCTATTTCTGCTATTCGCTTCAAAAGGCGAGTGAAAGCGGTTGGAATCGGACGCCGACCGGCATCGCTGCCTTCAAAAATCTTTCAACTTTGCCCTGCCACGGTCAAGCCGTCGGACAGTGCGACGAGCATTCCGGCAAAGCCGAGGCCTGCGCCGCCGCATACAGAAGCCCTCACCGGCACGGAGTCTCAGGATATCTCCCCTATGAAATGAATCGAAGACTGGACTCCAATGCGTGCGACGCGGCCCCAGGACCCGAGGAGGGTGAAGTTGGAGACGCTGACGGCGTCGACTTAGTCGACGTCGACGCACCGCCAGACTTAGACCCAGATGATGTCGGAGACCCTTGCCGAGCGGCTCAAAAAGGCCGCAGCCTCTCTGCCGCAACTTCTTTCATACTCCTAAGAACCCATATTGTCCAGTATGCAATTGGGCCAAAGCTATCAGAAAGCAAAAGCGCTAGGCGCAAAACAAAGGGCTAAAGGTTCCCCGCCCATACGCTAACCCCACTTCGCTTGGACACCTGACGACGATGGATCATTGGTTTGCGATGGATGAACTCTCGCGGGGGCTCCACGATGAGACCGCGTGCGTGACTTTTCGCGACCGAGCTACGGATTTTCTTGCTGCCCAGGGTGTTCACAACAAGTCTGCGGTTCACGTTTGCAACTTTTGGGTAAGCCTGAAAGCCCCGGAGGAGAAATTAGAATATTGTTGTACAGATGGTGCAAGAGAGCTTGCGAGGGCATGGTACGAGCTCAAGATTGCCCATGATCCTACCATCCCAGGAAATAAGAAACATAACGCCGTTGCTGAGCGTGCAAATTGTGTGGTACAGATGGGGACTAGAGCCTTGCTTATGCAGGCCAGTCTTCCACCGCCACATTGGACCTACGCAGTCCGATACTTTTGTCTTTGCTATAACACTAGGACCCCAGCGGAGGGACAATCAAGTTGGGAGCGACGCTTTGGATGTAGATTTGATGTTCCGCTCCTTCCCTTTGGGTCTCTTGTGCGCTATGTGCCTCCACCTGAGTCCAGGTTTCGGACCGCCAAGACTGGCGCAACGATGATTCTGGGGATATACTTGGGGCATGTGCACAAAGCGGGGGGACTGGTTGGACCAGACAGTTATGTTGTGCCGTTGAGACAACTGGACGGTCTGAACATGGGGCCAGGGCGTACCCCAGAGAGTAAACGACCCACTATTGAGAAGTCCGACCAGGTGTACAGCAACATCTTAGATGGCACTGCTGGTGGCCAATCGCCCCAATTTCCTTTGAGAAAAGCGCACGACAAAGCGGTGGCCGAAGTACGTTCCGTCACGATCCCTCCAGCAGGAGAAGTTGCGGCCGCCCCAGACGGACCACAACCAGCAACAGGTATACAACCGGACAACTTATTCGGTGCCGATGATCCTGCCGCTGTCATGCCACCGCCTTCCCAAGGAGGCGAGGACGCTCCACACTTCGACTCAGAGGTCGAATTAGAAGACGAAGGCCCTGGGGGATTGCGCGTGGATGACGAGCCTATGGTAGTTGACGGCAGAGATCCACAGCGCGATTCCCATCCAGCAGACAAGAACCAAAAACTGAGACTCGCACAACTTGAATGCCGTTTGGATAGACAATCCAACCTCTCAGCGGGTAAGCCGCGCGAGAAGGTTCCCGGGAATGGACAACTTCTTGCTCGAACAACTCAAAACCTGGACACGATGGAATACTTTGAGGACAGACGAATTGTTGCTGGACTGACAAAAGAAGAGTTGACGCAGAAGCTCCCATTGACAGCTCGCCGAAATACATGTAGCATCCGAGTTGTTCTTTACTATGATCCCGATTACGTGTCTATAACTCGCGTGTGGGTCACTGACCCAGACCCGAAATACAGTGCCCAATGGCTGAAAAAAAGCTGCCTGAATCCACCAATCCTGGGATCCATCCTGGACGATGGTTCAACATGAATCAAGCGCAGCGCCGACAGGCCGTGGAACAATACAAGGCAGAAAAGAGATGATTTTTCGGTTTAGAAGATCCGGGTCCTTGTCTTGGCCTTCTGCGTGATATTGGTCTGGATGTGGATGATCCACCGACTCCGCCCGAACCCGCAGCGGCTCGGCCACATGCGGCATATCCCGAAGCCAGGCTAGCAGCACCGCAGGTGGCTGAGCGGCTCCGTTGTTTGGGGGCGGACAGCCTGTGCTACGCCCCTGGCAGCGGACGCGGGGCGGCGTCGCGGCCTGCACAGGGCGGCCAAGCCGCAGCTGTGGCTGCTGAGTCCTCGGAGGAAAGTGATTGTGATGAACGTCTTTCGGATGATGAGGACGCCTGGTGGAAACAGACATGGTACGGAGGCACAAATGCACGAGATGGGATCCCCTCCGGCTCAGCCGGTAGGGGCCCGCTGTCCGATGATGATGAGACTGAGGACAGTCATGAGGCAAGCCTGACCTTGAGTCCGGCGGCCGCCGCGTCGCGGCGAAGCGTGCCTCGAATGCCGTTGCAGCATGGCTCGGCTTCAGTTCTCAGTCATCGTGAAAAATAGAGATCTGATTTGCCATTTTTCCAACCCTTTTACTGACCTTATCTCAGTTATCGACGAACCCTTTCTACTTCCCAACGACTGGCAACACGCCAACATTGATGCCGCCGTCGCCAGATCTGTCTCAAAGGACGAGGCCAAAGCGAACAAAGACGCCCAAGTTGCCTTGAGAAGAGAATGGGATAGACTGCGTGACATTGGCACATGGAAAGAGGATGGCGTCAGAGAGTACTCTGACGTTGTCGCCGAACTCAAGGGACAGACGGCTCACTTCGGCCGGCTGTTTGCGATCCTTGTTGAAAAGAACTCAGAGTTACCGTTAGGGCACAAATATCGCAAGCACAGAGAGGTCGGGTAGTTGTTGATGGTTCGAGTGTGAGAGATCAGAGTAAGGATGTTGCATTGTTTCAAGAACTTGCCAGCAGTCCAGCTACAATGCAGGCTAGCAAAGCAGCTGACACCTACGGGCTATTCGAAGGCCATAGCATTGAGCAAGCTGACGCACGCCAAGCCTATACACAATCGAGGCTAGGTGGAACCCCGACTTGGGTCTTCCTACCTCGAGGTGAATGGCTTAAAGAATGGTCTCACATGCGTTATCCCGTATGCCCGTTATATATCTCATTGTACGGGCACCCTGATGCAGGAGGCCATTGGGAGCAGCATTGCGAGGGGCAGGTTGCAGCAAAAGGCTTTGTGAAGTGTAGTCCGTGGCGCAGCTGTTATTTCCACAAAGAGTTGCAAAGTGTCCTCATTATCTATGTTGATGATTTCAAGCTGTCGGGACCTGCCGACAAGCTTGCAGAGGGCTAGAAACTACTACAAGAAACCTATCTGAGAATTGTCCCAAGGAAATAGAAATATACCCCCCAACGGCTGTTGGAAGATATTTGGGACGTGAACATAGACCCTCAAGACAGTGGGTTGAATGGCAAGGAGAGTTACCTACAATCCTAGACCCGCCTCCTCCTAAGTTTAAGAAAAACGCCTCCGTCACAGACGGGAGTAGCGAGGCGGAAACGGGGGGTGACTCGGCGGCTCAGCCGTCCGAGCCATATCAACCGAGAGAGCCGAAACTGGCCAAAGTCATAGAATATGACATGACCGGATTCTTCGATTCCTGTTTTACATTATACGCTCAACTGACGGACACTGATCTAGCTACTTACCCAGCTGCTGGAACACCCTTTGGCCCTGAACTAACTGATCTCGAGGATGGCCAAGGAGGCCCCAGAGGCGAGGTGTACTCCCCGGCAGAGGAGGCCATAGAAATCAGCATTACAAATGAACGTTGACTCAGGCCCTCCTGATCAGAAAGTAGAAGTTCTTGGCCTTGACGCCGCAGCAGCGAGCCCCGATGACCCAAGGCCACCGACACAGTCGGGAGTGCTTCAACCCATCGCAGCAAAAGTCTTGATGAACATATTTTATGGCGCGAGAATGGCCAGATACGAGTTGCTCCGCGCTGTATGCCAGACTGCCAGTTACATTACAAAATGGACAGAGCAACAAGATATGGATCTCTTCCGCCCCAGATGTTATTAATGTACCTATCACTACCGCATGACTTCGTGGGTCGGTGACAAGCAGATCTCGCAAGTGACATTCGTACGCATCGTAGCACGAGTGCCAGCCTTCAAGCCATTTGGGGCCCATGCACTAGAGCTGGACAGTCTATGGGATCGCAACGACAGACATGCGTTTCCCACAGTCCACTCGAGGCGGATCTTGTGGCTGCTGACCTTGCGCTGCGCAAAGAGCTGCTTGCAGCGCTACCGATTTGGGAAGTGCTGCTCGACAGACCAGTGCGATGTTTGTTCTTAGAAGATAACCAAGCAGTTTGTAAAGTCATCAAAGCAGGTGGGCCAATGAAGCTCATGCATCTACCGAAAACACATCGGATTGATGCAGCAGCTGTGTCCGAACAGTTTTCTCGTGGCCTTGTCGAGCTACAATACGAAAGAACTCAGAACGAGGCTGCAGACATTGGAACCAAGAGGTTCACTGACCCTTTGGCTTGGGTTAACGTTTTATACCCTGTCAACATTGTTACGCCCAATTCTGGGCCGCTAAGCGGTATCAGGATTATCTAGATTCGATGTTTTCAGACGGATTTCCCTTGAACCCCGGGGGGATTTTGAAGCCCCGCTTAGGCCTTAGTGCGGCCTTGCGGAGAGGAACTATTGCACCTAGTAAAAAGATGAACAACAAGAAGAAGCGCCCCAACAAGTGTGAGCTCGTTGTGGCCGCCCCCGGCAAAGCCGCGGTGGCATGCGCTCCCAGCATAGCTGCGGTTGCGAATGCGCCCGGCCTAGCCGTGGAAGCAGGTGGCCATGCTCCTATAATGACCGAAGAAGGTCACAGCAGAAGCTCCGAGAAAACCATAACGATGGAGGACATAACTACGAAAAGTTCCAATCGTGAAATGAAAGCAATGATTGACATGACAGACAGCGGAACCGAGTCATATACATCGATATTGCCGAGAGATACGGAAGATATACCTGACCACAACCTTCTCCATCCCCATCCTCCACCTGCGGCTGCTGCCAATTTTCTGGACAAAAAGGAGACATGGACACAACAAGGACAGAGTTTGAAACGGTGGCATTTCGTTCCGAGACTTGTTGCGTTTATGCCAGCAATTGGCGATTGTCCGATCGACCCGGAAAAGTTAGATGATAGGCGTCGCACTTATGCCGTTAATACCCAACAAGGTTTGACGGTTGACCGCATTGATAGTTGGCGCGACGAATATAGTAAATCTCATCACCCGTTTGAGCATAATTCGAATGGCGATTCCAGTGATGGTGACTATTGCCCAAGTAGATGGACCGGATACACAGAGTTCTGGATCCGAGAAGATTGCGCCCCGGCCAGTCAGTGGACCGGGGAAAGACCCTTGTTATAATATTGTTGTGGCCCTCGGAGCAGGATAGGAAACCCAAAGAATTGCGTTGACATCTCGTGCAAGGTGGTTCGATACACTGAGACGGAAGATATGAGGACGGATGAGGGACTTATGTTAGCTTTGAACGATATTAAAATATTCAAAGGAAAACACATTACGCTGTGGTGTTCTATGCCTTGCACGGGAGGTTCTCCCTGGCAATATGTGAACGAATGACATTATTTTCGTAGTGGAAATCATAGAGCGATGCGTAGGCTTCGTGATATTAGGACTGACTTCAGGCATTTGTTTTGGAATTTCCGTGAGGTTGCCCGCGCTGTGCACAAAGCGGGGGACGTTGTTTGCATTGCGTGGCCTACCCAATGTAATTCTTGCAGAGACCCTCAGGTAAAATACTTCATGATAGAGTTAGAGTTTGTTAAGACGGCATTGCATGAATGCGCGTACGGATTAAGGATATCAAGGGTAATTTCATGAAAAAGCCCTGGACGATAGCTTCTACCTCCTCTGACGTTGCGGAGGGACTTGGGCGCAGATGCGACGGAGCGCACGAGCACGTTGAAGCTTGAGGACGCGAGTGCAAGAGTGCAGAAGATTACACAGATGTTTTTGCTAGACAGGTCCATTTTGTTATTGCTCGAGCTGCAGAGAGATCTTTGTCGTCTCGTCGTCGTCCTATCTCCTCCTCGATCACGTTTGTGCCGCTGCCGTTTCGTCTCTGGAGCTTGCGCGGGCGGCCCCGCGGCCCGCCCCCCTTCGGATCGCGTGGTCGCCTTGCGGTGACTACGCGAGCGTAGCCTGCCGCGGCCCCCGCGCGCCCGAGAGAGCATCGACCGAACCCATGTGTCGACCGTTGGGTGACCCAGCGGTTAAACCGTCGGGGGAGGACGTTGTTTCGATCTGCTCAGATGATATCATAGATGAACTCATTTCCGACTCACTTGAGGCGGGAAATCCAGGGAATGAGATCAAGGAGAATGCTCCTCCCGACACAATTCGAGGGGCTACCCCACCGGCTCAGCCGAGCGAGGAAGCTTGCCCACCGGCTCAGCCGGATGGGAACGAGGCTAGAGACTTTAGCCCGAACGATGTCGTATGTGATGAAGGCATCGAAATGGAAGTTGGTGTCGAGATTCGCGGAGAAGAAATAGTTGCTCGCAAAAGGGCAGCATAAACAGCCTTCCAAGACGGTCAGCCCGCCAAGAAAGCGGTCACCTCCGGTTTACCCAGAGGGTTGCGCGAGCCCTAATATGGCATGCGTGCGTAGCGTGCCATCTTGCGAACAATTAGAGGATGAATGTTTTTTTGTATCTTACATGGGCAACATATTATGATATGTTACATATACAATGGCACGCGCTTTGTTCTAAGGTCCGCAAGCATTGTTTCAGCACGCGCGTCGATCGCAGGTTCATGAACTATAAGGTATTAAGATATGTTGTTTGTAGGTTATGCATTCGTCTTGCGTCGCTACCCGTTCCGCACGTTATTGTTCCGTTACCAACGAATGACCATGGCAAAGCAATTGAACAACGATTTGTAGGATCATATTTGGAGGCATTCCCCTCAAGATTCAGATGAGAACCGTGTTGTAGAATTCTGCTGTTCTCGCAGTCGTAGTCGCATTCGCGATGGGAGTCGCAGTGGCAACGACAGTCGCAGTCACAGCCTCAGCCTCAGCCTGCCTCAGCATCAGCCCCATCCTGCCTCGGCCCCAGCCTGCCTCAGCCTCAGCCTCAGCCTGCTTAGAATTCAGCCTCAACATCAGTCTGCCTTCAGCCGCGGCCTCAGCCTCAGCTTGCCTCAGCCTCACCCTGCATCAGGATCAGCATCAGCCTGCCTCAGCATCAGCCTGCCTCAGCGTCAGCCTCAGCCTGCCTCTGCCTCAGCCTCAGCCTGCTTCAGCCTCAGCCTCAGTCTGCCGTCGGCCTCGGCCTCAGCCTCAGCCTGCCTCGGCCTCGACCTGTCTCAGCCTCGGCCTGCATCAGCCTCAGCCTCAGTTTCAGCCTGCCTCAGCATCAGCCTGCCTCAGCCTCAGCCTCAGCCTCAGCCTGCATCAGCCTCAGCCTCAGCCTCAGCCTGCTTCAGCCTCAGCCTCAGTCGGCCTGCAGCCCCAGCCTCAACCTCAGCCTGCCTCAGCCTGAGCCAGCCTCAGCCCCCGCCTGAGCCTTGAGATGGCGGCGAGTAGTAGGAGGAGGAGGGGGAGGAGGAGGAGGAAGAAGAAGAGGAGGAGGAGGAGGAGGAGGAGAGAAGGAGGAGGAGGAAGAGGAAAAGGGGGAGACGGAGGAGGAGGAGGAGGAGGGGAGGAGGAGGAAGAATAGGACGGCGTCGCCGTCGCCGTCGCCGAGGAGGTGACAGACGACGACGACGACGACGACGACGACGACGACGACGGCGGCGGCGGCGGCGGCGGCGACGGCGGCGGCGACGACGGCGACGCCTTCCTCGTCGTCTCCTCCTCCTCCTCCTCCCCCGCCTCCTCGTCGGCGTCCCCCTCATCATCCTCCTCCTTATCACCCTCCTACCCCTCATCCTCCTCCTCCTCCGCATCATCATCAGCAGCAGCATCATCATCATCCGCATCGTTATCATCATCAGCATTATCATCATCGTCATCTCCATCCAGCAGCATCAACATCGTTATCATCATCATTATCACGCTCGCCCTCATCCTCCTCCCCCTCGCCCTCCGCCTCCCCCCCCTGCCCCCTCGTTGGCGACGTCGACGTCGTCGTCGTCGACGGCCGTCCCTCCGACGAAACATTGGCCCCCAGACTTGTCTTGGCATGCGTTCCGACCAGAATTCTGGATCCAGCCGTGGCAACGAGAAGTCCCCCGCGGGACCAAATGCGCCCCAGAAACATTAAAGACCCTCGACCCTCGACGACGACGACGACGACGACGGCGGCGACGACGACGACGACGACGACGACGACGACGACTGCGATGACGACTGCAACGACTGCGCCGACGACGACGACGACGACGACGACGACGACGATGATGTTGGCGCTGTGCGCGCTGGGCCCGCGCGCGGGAGTCGGGCCGCGGCCCAGCGCGCACAGCGCGCCCCAGCGCGAGGAGCGCGCTGTCGCACAGCGCCGAGGCGAACGCGTCGCCGAACTCCTGGGAGAGGGGGGATGGGCAGGAAGTTGAGCTCAAACGACATCAACGGAACTCAATAGCAACTCAATGATCGGTCGATGCGGCTGCCGCGCCCGCGACGTATCGCGAGCCGATGCGCCAGCGCGGCGGCCGCCTCGACAAATCATTGAGTTGCTATTGAGTTTCGTCGATTTCCTTTGAGTTGCACGTCGCCCACTCCGTAATTTTTAGTGCGGCCCGTCGCCCCGAACTGACACGACGCGCGATTTACGGCGGACGTCAGACGACGGACGGCGGGCGACGACGACGACGACGACGACGACGACGACGACGACGGGTTCGGCGACATTTCAATCCACGGCTGCCGACCCCATCGCATCAGTCATCCACTGCACCTTAACCTCCTCACCTACCACCCTATCAACCACCCCTCCTACATCATTCACCCCTCCCAATCCTCATTTACTTAGTTGGTATGGGCGTGTAGGAATGCGTTTCGCTTGAGGCGTCCTCCTGCCGCGCGGCAGCTTCTGCGCCGTCCTCGCCGCCCTGGACGTCGAGGTGCGCCACGCACTCGACGGGCATGTTCGTCGCCAGCGCCGTCGCCACCACGCGGAACTTCGCGGTGATGATGCTGCCCTTCGTCGCCACGATCGCCTCGGCCACCTGGGTGTTCTGAAGCAGCTTCTTGGTGGCCAGCACGACGTGGAACGCACCTCTCACGTGTGTGGTGCACATGAGCGTTGCAACTGAGTAGGCACGCATGGACGTTACCTCGCGGGGCCCGCTGATCAGCACGGTGCCATTCTGCACGACCGACTGCGCCACGTACACGGCGTAAGCGATGCTTGGGGCAGTCGCGAAGTCGCCCATGTCGTTGCAGGCGTAGGCGTCGTAGCTGAGGCCCGCCTGGCGCGCCCAGTACGCGTGCGTCCCCCAGCCAGAGAAGTACTCGAGCGCGTCGCGGGTACGCTGCACGTGATCGTGCCCAGATAGCTCAAGTCCTATACCGATGCCAATGCTGGATGTCATGTATGCCGATGGATGTTCCACTTGGTCTCCCCGCGCAGCTGCCGAGGTCACGCGCGCGATGAACTCTACTGGAACACCAGGCGGCGCCGCCAGGCTCTGCACATCATGCGCCGCCGCCGCCGCCGTTGATGGCATCGATGACGCCGCAGATGACCTCGCTGCTGCTGCCTCAGCTGGTGGTGCAGCTGCAGGCCGCCGTCGAAGTAATGGCTCTGAATCCTCATCACTTGCTGGCGTTCGTGATGACGGCCTCTTCTTCACCGCCATCGATGGGGCGCGCGCTGTGCCACGTGGGGCGAATGCCAGCCCAGCGATGCGAACATGGTTTGAGCCAAAATGGCTAAGTACGCCCGGAGTGGTGAGGACGGGACAGGCCTGCGCCAACTGCAGTTGCGGTATGCTGGACCGCCCATTGCACCATCTCTGACGGGACACCGCTGATCTGCCGTCTGGGGGAGGGGCTACCGCGAGCTAAGGCGGTCAGGCCACGTTCACCTGAGATAACCTCACAACGCTGACCTCGGAGGTGCCCCTACCACGTTCGCCTGAGGCATCCTCGCAACAGAACTCATTGAAAATCAACAAAACTCAATGGAAAATCAACTGATTATCAAGGCCCCTGTCTGGGTTGACGCATGACTACCAGGACATGGGGTACCGATGCTGGACTTGCCGATAACTGAATGATGCATTACTGTGTGACCCCCTCCAGCGCGCCAGCTAGTCTCGACGGAAACTCAGCCACCAAGTCGGATGGCAACGCGTTAGCCAATAGATGACCGCCTCCCATCACCACTAAACTACAGTCCGTCGGCTCGGCTGCCCTCAATTCCCCCAGCCACACTGCGCGCACGTGCGACAAACGGGGTCTAGGACGCCCTCGAAGCCGCATTGCGAGCACCGCACGATCCACGTGATCGAACCCCCCCCAGACGACGAACTTGACGGCGTCGGTGGTGGGGGCAGCGGCTCATCAACAGGTGGTGGGGTTGGGGGGGCGGAGGAGGGCGAGGCGTCTCGCCCAGGCAGCAAACCAAATCGGCCTCGCCCTGGAGCCCTCTCCACCGTAGTTCGGTGTGTGTTGTTTTTTTCCAGGCCTGGGTGAGGCCGCGTTTTGTTTCTGGTCGGGCGAGGCCGCGATGGTTTTCGCGCCTCGCCTACCTCCGCCAACTACAACGACGGCGCCGACGAACGCCGACTCCTCGACGGGGTCGCCCACGTCGGCGCCAGGCGCCTCGAAGTCGCCATCCTGCTCGGACTCGGACTCCGCATTGGTGATCTTGATGGTCTTGATGCCGCAGACCTTGTCGTACTCGGACTCCGTGACGAGCTCATCGATGACCGTATGCGGGATGTCATCGCCGTCGTTGCACTCGGACTTCGCGGCGAGCCGCGTCCACCTGGGCCGCTTAGTGGGTGCCCCTCCACTCTGCGCCGCACTTGCCACGTGCTTCTCAGTCGGTGCCCGTCCATTCTGCGCAGCACCTGTCACGTGCGTCTCCACGTCCATCGTGTCGCCGCGCGTCTCCTCATCGACATCTGGTCCGTCCGCCTCCATGCGGGCGCCGTCGGGAAGAGGGCCGTCGTCGCTGTCGGCAAAGAAGCTGTCGTCCTCGCTGTCGGGAAGGAAGCTGTCATCGCTGTCACATGGTTGAGCATCGCCGTCGCCTGCTTGAGAATCGCCAGGCCCCCTCGGCTCGTAGCACCTGGTGACGCCGTAGTGTTCCCACATGGCGTGCTCCATCTCTGGCTGGTCGGGCGACGGTGGTCGGGCGAGGAGGCGCGCCATTTCTGGCTGAAGTTACGCCGACACCTCTGACGGCATCGGCGCAACTCAAGTCGCAAGAAAAGCTTGGCTTACTCGACAAGGCCAAAACTGCTACGGAGAGGGGACGGGCGAGGATCTTGGGGCACGGGGCACGGGGCGGCGATGGGCGACCAAAGCATTCAGGCGTTGACCCCAGAGCCCTGAACTCAACCCATGTCACGAAATCCTACAACAAGTCATCGAGCTGTCACGGCCCCTGCCAGCAATCACGCACCACTGTCTGGACTGTTTCACGGTGAGGGGTTGCTGACGCACGGGGTGATGCACCAGGTCTTTTTGACGAAGTGGCGTTTTCCAGTGCACCAGCGTGTCTCGACAGGAACAGGGTCGGCGACCGCCGCCCGTCACGACCCCTGAGAGGGAGAGAGCGCGCACATGCGGGCGGAGGAAATTAACGGTCGAGGTCGGGGAGGCGTGCACGTGAAATACCACCGCATCACGATGCTGCGGAGGTGCAGAAAACTCGTCTGGCATGGCCTCTGGCAAGGTACCCGTGCAACGAAAGCTTCTCGAACGTGCGAACCTCCCAGCTGGCGGCGTGTGAGCTGGCCGTTGCGACCGCCGCATCTAGGTTTAAACTTTCATCTACAAACGTGCCGTACAACATTGGGTTTCCAAACCGAGGTATCCTACGGACCATGTGGATCCAGAAATGATGCGTGTGCATATACGGCACCCCTGCCAACCCGAGCGACAGATTGTGATGCTTAGCTAGATCAAACAGCTGCTGGACGGTCTCAGGGGGCGGCCCCTTGGGCGCACCCCTCAGAATATCCATATGCTGGCGTAGTGAACTCACCGCGTCCAGAAGATGGCGTCCGTTACGCATGATCCCGACATATCGTCTACACACCTTCTCGGCCCACGGCAACATCCTGTTGGTCTCTGAACCCATCGTTTTCATTATGGGGTACTGCTCCGCTCCAATCATCGACTTTTCGAACCGTTTAACCCTATAATATTGACCTACGCCGTTTGCATCGTACCAAAGCTCTAAATCACTGTGCAGGCGCTCGAGTCCGACAGCAATGACAACTTTGAACGGCCCGCTGACCCCCCAGGGGTTGGCGCGAAGGATCGCCCAGATGATCGCACTAATGATACGCCCATGGACACCCAGGTACAACACGTGCAACACATCGAGCACGAATGTCATCGACGGCCAGATGCAAACCGAATCCGAGAACAACGGGTTCCGATGGCTGACAGCATCCACCACGGCCTGGCCACAGAAATGCGTCCTCCAAAAAGTGGCCACGAACGGCACCTGGATTGATGAGAACTCCCCGATGTCGGGGAGATCCGGGGACGGCTCCAACCGATCCCCAGCTTCGAGGCCGAATTCGGGCGCCCCGCGGGCCAAGGTGCGACCGTGCACTCGATCCGTCCGTTGATCCCAATACATCATGCCATCACGTATGGCCTTTGATTGAACAGGAGCGAGGGCGGAGGAACTGGGCGTGCAAGTGGCAACGGGGGCGGGACCATGATAAACGGTGTTCCCCGAGGGAGAGATGGGGAGGAGTGGGCCGAGGCGGGCGAGGAGTGGGTTGTGGGGGGCGAAAGCAGATCGGGGGCTTGGTAGGAGTGGGGCGAGCGAGATGAGAGGGAGGCGAACCTTGATTCGATCGGCCCCGTCCCTGATCAGCACCGAAACCTCGCACTGTCGACAATACTGCTCGTGATCGGTCTCGTCATCGATGTCCCCCCAGAGGTCCAGGAGTAAACCAACTGTGCGATAATCGTGCACATTGTCGGCGAATGTTTTGCAGCACCAGCACGGGTGCCATCCACTCCCCAACCCCCGAAGGCCAAACGTGATGGACTGCTCGATCAAATCACCCTTGATCCAAATTACTTGCCCTTGGCGCAGTGGTTCGCCCGCGCTCTGACGTCGTGGGTCGAGGGTGGGCCACTCTGAATTATCGTGCCTGTGGCGTGGCCTAAAACCTCTCACCAGGGCCTCCAGGCCCCACTTAATAGCTAGCATGATTGAATATATAGTGCACCAGCCACGACAACCGCATTTGCAGAATTCGCTCTTCTTAAGAAGGGCAATCGGGTGACGCCTCTGCGTCTTGACGGTGTATATAAAGAACCCTAGCACAGAATCCGTTTTTTCCCACTCTTTCCGAGCGCGCGAACCTAATCCCGTCAGCGTAGAGGCACAGCAGCAGGGGAGCGGTCGACCGACCTAGTCTGATCAAGCCAGGGTGCCACGAAAAAATCTGGTACCACCCCTGTGTATCAGGATCCGCTCGCATCGCATCCTGCGACAACTCTGGCGTGCAGTCGACCTCCTCCTGAATCGCCTCGTGGATCGGACACGTGGGAATCATCTTAAGCTCCCGCCCCGACTTACCCCACGCTGGCACTTCTAGCCAATAGTATCCAGATGGAGGTTTCCGCGGCAATATTGTGTCCAAGTGTTTTTGAAAATTACCACCTGTGTTGCAATCGGGGTTGAGCCCGCATTTAGCCACGTCCCCCATGAT
This sequence comes from Prorocentrum cordatum, assembly GCA_963575745.1. Taxonomy (NCBI): domain Eukaryota; class Dinophyceae; order Prorocentrales; family Prorocentraceae; genus Prorocentrum; species Prorocentrum cordatum. Next base: position 559,653 of record CAUYUJ010015948.1, read on the forward strand.
ACCCCCTTCCTTACAGAACCATGATATCGTGCACAGGTCCTTTGCAGTCATTGGCCTACTCCCCGCGTGCATCTCCAGAAGATATTGCGCGAGCCTGTCGCCAGCCTGTGTCTTCCGCTGGGCATCGGCCTGCGCGGCAGCGCTCCATGGCTGCTGCTGCTGCCAGGGATTGAGCTGCATTCGAACTCACCGTGACACGTGCGCAAATGATTGAGCTGTCGCGGCTACGAACTACTGCAGGGGGAGTGAGAGGATGTCTCATGCGTTGTTTGCGACATAGGACCACCCAACATGTTACTAAGATGGGTTACTAAGATGGGTTACTAGGATGCAAAGCCATCCCATTGGGTTACTAAGGTGTAGGCTGGTCACGGGAGCGGGGGCGGGGTTCAGGACTGATCCATGGTCTCGGGCCGACGGATGGCACGCATCGTTAGAACATCGAGCACGACGGGCGATCGCACCATGGCACAGGCCACCCCCCCTTTAGCGACAATATCGCCACGCACGGCTCCAAGGGAAATATCAATGACGAGACCACGTCGAACACACATTCGGGAGAGATCGAACTACGCGGCGTTCCTGGATGCCGCTAAGATTGGCGCGTGCCGATCCAGAAACAAAGTGTGGCGGTCGCATGGCACATCCCCGCGAGCACTGCCATTCGAGGTCCGCAGGTGCTGGGCGAGACGGGCGAGGAGTGTGAGATTGCATATCTAGGGGACGAGGCGAGAGGACGGCGGCGCAGGGTCTCGCTGGCCACGTCAGCAAGATGCCACGAAACGTGTTGCTGGCCCGCCAGTGCAAGCTCGATCTACTCAAACATGGCCCACGCGCCCATGCGCGTGCGCCGTGCTCTCCAAATCCTGATCGGTACTGTTTTTTTCGGGGCGAGTGTCGGATCGCCAGAAATCAATAGAAATCGAGAGAAATCAATAGAAGATCAATGGTTTTTTAATTCATAGTTGTTGTATATATATATATATATATATGGTTCTGTGGTGGTTTCAACGAAAATCAATAGAACTCAATAGAAAATCGATGGTTTTTCAATTGCTGTTTTGACCTCCAGACACGAGATTCGGGGGGCTCACTCTGGCCAAATGTGAGCGCGTGACAGAATTTCCGGTACCGCCCGACGAAATTATGTCCGTGCGAAGAATTTCCTTGGTCCTGCGACAAAATTATGATCCCCTGAGATATTTTCCGGCTCCGCACGACGAAATTATGTTCGCATGAGATATTTCCGGCCCCACACGACGAAATTGTGATCGCGTGAGCTATTGCTGGCTCCACACGACGAAAACGTGCCCGTGCGCTGGATTCACTGGCCGAGCGGTGCTGGGGAAGGGATTACACGCCAAATTCCGAATATGATCGCCCTGGGCCCTCTGCACGCCATCGAGAGCTCCCCAGGGGGGCACCAGGAAACCTACCCCCGCTCCCTGACGAGCCGCATATCCGCATCACCGCGGCCGCCCCCCCACCATCGTCGCTGTGATTATCACAGCCACCAGCCGTCATCATCATCATCATCATCATCACCATCGGCCCCCGTTATCGTCATCATCTGAGCGTTGTCCTGCCCCCTCGCACTCGCATCGCTACCGTCATCACCATCGGCCGTCGTTACCGTCATCATCTGATCACCATCGAAAGGCCTTGCCATCATCGCATCACCATCATCGGCGTCGTTACCGTCATTATCTGATCATCTCGGGCCGAACGTGCCCGTCGTTCTCACGAGTGCACTGGGGCGGCTTTCAAACTGCTGTAGCACCGTGAGCTACCACGCGCGCAAGACGAGGGCGGTGAGAGAGTCAAGGACTGAGGGGGAGATGAGGATGAAGGGGGGCGGATGGTGCGGACGTCGACGAGGAAGGGAACCAATCTGAGGGCGAGGGGGATGAGGGAAGTGCAACATGAAGAGGATAGGGATGAGTGACTGGAGCAGGAGAAGCCGAACGCCAGCACCTTAAATTCGATCAACGGCCAGTCCGTGACTGTGCCACCCAGAGACTGATGCAACGCTCAGTCACCCCACTGGAGGATCACCATCGACTCCAGCTAGTTAGAGTAGGACGTCTTCCTGAGCTTGACCGCGCGCATGTCGTCGATGGACTCGATCTCCGCCCGCAGCCTCTTCAGGGGCTCAGCGATCTTTGGCGCCACGCAGCCGATCTCCTTCTCGAAGTACTCTGCACCGTGCATCCTCTTGACGTGGGTCACGTTCTGCATCAGCAGATCCTTCGCGAACGTGCCAGGCGATGCCGTTGCCTGGACCTCCTCGAGGGCCCTCTTCAGACCATCCTTGTTCTGGTTGTTCGCCCAGCTGTACTCGGGCTGGTTCTCGATGGCGTTGATCAGCAGCATCGCATGGTTGCAGATCTGGCCGTACTCGCCGAGAGCCTTCATGGCCGCGTCCGTGTTGGCCTTCAGCTCCTTCTGCTTGATCCTCTTGAGCTCCTTCTCGTCCGTCACCGACGGCGACTCGCCGTCGGCTGGCGGCGCCTGCTGCTCGCCCTGCCCGCGCCTGCGCTTCGAGGGCACAGCTGCCGCCGCCCCATCCTTGGCCGGCGACGCGGCCCGCGAGGGCACGGATGAGGCCGCCCCCGAGCGCGGCTGCGCCGCCCGCGCCTCGGGGCGCGCGCTCGCCTCAGCCTCGCGCTGCGCCGCGGGGGGCGCGCCCGCCTGCGCCGCGGGCGCCGAGCTCGCTGCCGCGGGCGCCGAGCTCGCTGCCGCGGGCGCCGAGCTCGCTGCCGCGGGCGCCGAGCTCGCTGCCGCGGGCGCCGCGGGAAGCGAGGCGGGGGCAGCCTCCGCTGGAAGCCCCCCTGGGAGCGCGGCGGCGGGGGCCGTGCCCAGCGTCTTCTGGTCGCCGACGTCGACCAGCTCCTCCCACTGCTGCCACGCCTTGTCGAACTTGTAGCTGTAGACCTTCTTCATGCACAAGAACTCGAGCCTCTTCGACTGGTTGTTCCAGCGGGCCCAAGCACCGCCGAGCTTGATGCACGAGCTGCATATGTTCAGGGCAGCCTTGGCACCTGACACTGTAATGCCAGTGCCTGATTCTTTCCCCGCGATCACTTCGAAGGGTTCGTACGTGCCCCAGTCTTGCCAGGACTCCTCCAGGCGCTCGGTGACGCTGCGCTTCTCGGCGTATTTGGCGTGCTCCTTCGCGAGCCAGTCCATCCTGAACTCCTCCTTGGCACTGTTCCCCTTCATCGATTTGTACTCCTTCTTCTTCTCGGCGCAGGCGTCGAGGAAGGTCGAGAAGCGAGCTCCGACGGCGCCCCTGGCTGGGCAGGCGCCAGCCGCCCATGCATCCTCCAGGACCTTGTCAACCTTCTTCTTCTGGTTCGGGTCGGCGACCCCCGAGCCCATCGCGTGGAACGCCCTCTGCTTCGCCAGGAGCGCCTCGTCATTCTTGGACTCGTTGAGCGCCGCCTGCAGCCTCCTGTCAAGCTCGCCGATGCACAGCGCGCCCTCGGCGTCGGACGTCGCGGGGTCCGCGGGCAGGCTCTGCAGCGACGAGGCTGGCAGCGACGCGAGGCCGATGCCGCTCAGCCGCTGCGCCTGCAGGCCGACGGCGCTCAGGTCCTGCTGCTCGAACTCGCCGCCCGTCGGGGTCGCGCCCTGGCCGCTGCGCGCGTCGTCCAGCCCGCGGTGGTCCAGGCCGCCGTCGCGCGGCGCGTGGTCGAACCCGAACGCCCGCCACCTGGGGCGGGGGGCGGGATCAAGGGTGGAGATCAACAGTTGGCATCGAAACTTGATTGAAAATCTATTGATTTCCCATTGAGTTTCGATGAAAGTTGTTGATTTCTTGCGGTGTGGTTATGTCCCCCATCCGCCTCCTCCTCTTCCTCCTGATCCTCCTCCTCCTCCTCGCCCACCTCCTCGTAATCCTCATGACATTTCCTCCTTCGTCCTTCCTACCCCTTCATCCGCCCTTCCCCCTCCTCCCTCTCCCGCCTCTGTCCTTCGCCCTCCTCCTCCTCAGTCGATCCCTCCTCCTCCTCCCCCCTCCTTCTCCTCCTCCTCCTCCTCCTCCTCGTCCTCCTCCTCCTCCTCCTCGTCCTCGTCCTCGTCCTCCTCCTCCTCCTCCTCGTCCTCCTCCTCCTCCTCCTCCTCCTCCTCCTCCTCCTCCTCCCCCTCCTCATTCTCCCCATTCCTCCCCCGTGCCTCCCCCCGTCCTCCGCCCCCCTCTTCGGCCCGCCACCTCGGGTCCCCAATCGGCGGCTGCGCGTCGCACAGCGGCGTCGTCGACCGGCCGTCGTCCTGCGCGATGCGGGGGGGGGGGGGATGCGGATCTAGAGGGCGACGGCGGTGGCAGAGGAGGACGGGGCGGGGGTGAGGGAGGAGAGGAGGGAGAGGGTGAGAGAGGGGAGAAGGGAGTGAGTGGATGATGGGTGGGAGCGGTGAGGGAGTAAGCAGGTGGAAATGCCTCGGGGAGTACGGGGGGAGATGACGAGAGGTGAAGGGAATGGGGCGAGGAATGAGGGGCGATGGATGGGGCGTGATGTTGAGCGATGAGTGGTGATGGATGAGGGGGAAATGTGGGTAATGAGATGAAGGGTAAGGGGCGAGGTGAACGATATAAGGGGCGACGACTTGGTATGACAGTGACGGCGGTGAGGATGACGATGCTGAGGCTGATGATGATGATGATGATGATGATGATGATGACGATGATGACGACGACGACGGTGATGCCGATGCTGATGGACGTGATGATGTTGATGATGATGATGCTGATGATGATGACGATGATGATGATGCTGATGATGATGATGCTGATGATGGTGATGCTGAATGAGGTGATGGTACAGTATTGTGGGCGGTGGTGCTGATTTGTTTTAGGTGGCGGCTGTGGTGGTGGTGATGGTGATGACGACTGTGGCGATTGTTTCAACCCCACTGTGGCGATGAGCGCCACGGTCAGTGGCGGATCCCAGGCGGCGAGGGGCGCCGCGCCAAGCATTCATGCACGCAGCACGAATCGCTATTCTCGAAAAGTGTTGCCGTGGAGCGAGCCTCCATCAGATCACCGCATCGCCGTCCTCGTCGGAGTCCGAGGCCGCGAGCTCGGTCTCGGCGAGCATCCCCTTCGGCGGCTCGAGCATCGCCAGCTGCTCGCTAGCGTGCTCGATGATCGGCGTGCCCCGCGCCGTGTCCTCGCCTGCTGTCGTCTTGGCCAGCTTGACCGTGTCCTCGCCTGCTGTCGTCTTGGCCAGCTTGTTCGTGCCCACGCCCTTGGTCGCAGGTGCCTTGGACTTGTCCAAGTCGGGCGTCTCCCTGCTCAGTTCATGCCCCACCTTGCCCGACGGCGGGGTTGCGCAAGCGGGCCTCTTGAGGGCGATCTTGCGCCGCTTCGCGCCGCCCTCTCCTGCGACTGCCGCCGCCGTCTGCTTCTGCGGCGCGCCGTCCTCGGGCCCGTCGTCGTCCTCGTCGGCGTCCTCCGCGGACGCAGCCTCGCCCATCACGTTCTCCGCCTGGTCCCCCGCGCCCTGCCCAGGGTCGCCTCGCGGGGAGCTCATGCGCCTCCTCCTCATCATTCCCCTCCGCCTCCTCCTCCTCCTCCTCCTCCTCCTCCTCATCCTCCTCCTCCGCATCCACCTGTGCCTCGTCGTCCTCCTCATCCTCGCCATCCGCCTCTCATCGTCATCATTGTATTCCTCGTCGCCCCCCGTCCTCTGCCCCCATCCCCCATCATTACCGTCGCAATCGTATCATCCGAATCGTGATAGTATCCCACCCCTTCTCCTGCTGCTTCTCCTGCCTCTGCCCCCCGTCACCCCCGCCACTTCCCCCCCTCTATCCATCCTGCCTCATCGTCCTCATAAGTATATTCAGCCGTCCTCCCTCCTCCGTTGTCCTCGCCCCCGCCCCGAGTTGTCGGCGTTGCCTGCATCCGCCGCCGCTGCGACGGTGCTCGGCGCCGCCGCGGGCCTCCGCAGCACGGCGGCGGCGGCCCTCGTCTCGTTGAGCAGCGCAACCTTCAGCTTGTTGGCGTCCTCTTTCTTGATGGCGCTGCCGTTGATGAGCTTCGCGACGACGGCCATCCTCATGGCAGCGATGGCCGTCTCCTCGCTGGTGAAGTACTTCGCGTCGATCTGCGTAAGTTGCTCGATCTTGCCCCCGCCGTCCTTGCGCAGCACGCGGGCCAGCTTCGACGAGGCCCTGTCTTTGCAGAGGGACATGCGCACCTTGTGGACGCCGTCCTTGCAGTCCTCCCAGGTCGAGGTAGCGGCCCTGCCCGCGGGCCTGTGGAACACCTGCGGGAACTCCCGCACCTCCTCGCCATCTCCCCAGAAGGCCTTCATCATGCCGTTCTCGTCGGGCCCCTCGACCTTCTTCGCTGGCTCGGGAGTGTCATGGCCCTTGGACTGCTGCACGGGGATCCGCACGGGGGCCTGGCACGTCGTCTCGTCGTAGTCGTAGATGTACTTGGGCTCGGCAGCAGCCGCTGGCTGATTGAAGATCGCGTCCGTCTGGCTGACGCCGATCGTCTTCAGGGGCTCGGCGAACCACTCGGGCCACTTCTTGCGCCCGAAAGCCGTGCAAGCGTGGCGAACCAAGCTCCGCACTCGGGCTGCGTACTCCTCGCTCCACTGCCGCAGGATTTTCCCTTCCACTCCAGGCCACTTACGATCGGCACCGATGGGATACAGCGCCGACTCCGTTGCTTTCTTCCCCAAGCTCATATGCGGAGAGACCTCCGTGCGGATCTTCATCACGATCTTGATGCACTCGGCCATGCGTTTCTTGTCAGGGTTGGACCGCCCCGTGTCCACGGGGTACTGGATGAAGTCGGCGGTGGTGACGAACTCGCCCAGCCCCTTCTGGATGCGCGCCACGTCGTGGCACGCCCGGACGTCGCTCTCATCGGCCATGTCCCGAATCGGGCGCCCGCGATCGATTGCGGGCTCAAGCAGGGCGCCCTAGGCACGCGAGCCAAAACAGCCACGGAAAACGCCCATGATGATATGGTGATGCTGACATTGCTGACAGTGCTGGTGATGTTGGCGATGCTGATGATGCTGGCGATGCTGGTGCTGCTGGCGATGCTGGTGGATAGTAATGATGACGAGGGTGATACGGATGACGAGGACGAGGACGACGAGGATGATGATGATAGCAATGATGAGGACGACGATGACAACGCGGATGATAGGGATAAAGAGGATGAGAGGGAGGGTGAGGATGAGAGCGAGGATGAGAGGATGAAATGAGGATGAGAGGGTGGGGTGGGATGACGAGGATGCGAGGGGAGGCGAGGATGGCGAGTGGGAGGGCGAGGAAGAGGATGAGGACAAGGCACAGCCCCCCCCCCGCGCTGGTCCTTCTGCTCGGGCTGCCGCGCAGCGCTGCCGCTTGCCGCCGCCGAGCACGGCGCCGCCGTCGAGGTGCCCCTCGCCGCCGCGGCGTCCCTCGCCGCCGCCGCCGCCTTCAGGTCGTCCTCCTGGGAGGGGGCGGGGCCCTCTCTCATCCTCTCTCTCTCTCTTTCTCTCTCTCTCATCTCCTCCCCCCGTTGTTGATTTTCTTGATGTTCTGAGAGGCTCAGAACATTGCGAAAATCAACTAACATCAACTAACATCAATGGAAAATCAATGGAAACTCAATTCATCGTATCCTCGCATCTCCTCATCCTCACCGTCGATTCCTCGTATCCTCCTCCTCCTCATGTTCGTATCCTCTTCGTCTCCTCATACTTCCCCCCCTCCGCATCACCCATCCGCCCCCCCCCTCCCCGCCGCGGGCGATGGGGAGCGATGAGGGGTGATGGGTCGTGGGGGGCAGGAGGGCGAGGGGGGGGGGCGGGGGAGGGGGGGGGAGTGGGAGGTGAGTGGAAGTGCTGGGAGTGGGGAGGGGTGGAAGGACGACGGAGGGGGGCGCTCCTTCGCCTGGCGGCTGATCCACTTCGCGTACGCCGTGTTCTTCTTCGCCTCGACGACGTGTCGCTGCCAGGCGTCGTGGAAGCCAGGCGCTGCCGCCTTGATGCGGGCCCACATCTCGTCGGTCCACTTGCTCGCGTCATCGCCCCACTGCGCATGCGACTCCTGGTCGGTCGGCCGCCCGATGAGCTCCTCGACCGACCGACCGATCGATCGATGAGCTGACCTAGGTCAGCCCATTGATCGATCGGTCGATCGAGGACCTCGCCAATCAGCCGATCGATGGGTCGCGCGAGCGAGCGACGTCCGATAAATCGGTCGAAATCGGTCGATGTACGATAAATCGGTCGATCGATCGATGCAGTGATGATCCACTCGCTCATGCGCCGCCTCGACGTGGCCATCCGTGTTGCAGTCCACCTGCGTGTTCAGCGGCGCCTCGTCACTCTCCTTCTGCGTCTGCGCCGCCACCCCCGCGTCGCTGGAGTCGCCGACCACGATCAGTGGGCCGCCTCCTGCCGTCGGTGCTGGCTGCTGGGTCGGCGTCGGCGTCGGCGCTGGCTGCGGCGCTGGCGTCGGTGCCGCGCGACGCTGCTGCGTCGGTTGCTGGTCTGGTGCTGGCGTCGGCGCTGGCGTCGGTGATGGCGAACGGGGCTTGGCCGACGGGGGCGAGCGGCCACGGCGCGATGGCGGCGATCTCGATTCCACCGAGACAGCGCCGCTCCGCCCCCTCGACGGCGTCCTGGTCGGCGCGTGCGGGTCCACGCCGTGGATCAGCATGTCCGCGATATTCTGCGGCCCGCCCTTCTCGCTCAGCCACGCGCGCGGGATCGACATGTGCCCGCGAGAGCGTCGATCGCACTGCAGCGCCGTCGTGGCCTGGTCGAATCGTGATTCGAGGTGCCGGACGTTTTGAGCCGATATGGAGGAGAGGGGGAGGGCGAGGATGACGAGAGGACCGATCGACGTCTCGGGATCCGCCTCATCCTCTTCCTCCCCCTCCTTCCCCTCCTCCTCCTCCTCCTCCTCCTCCTCCTCCTCCCTGTCCCCGTCCCTCTCCCTCTCCCTCTCCCTCTCCCCCTCCTCCTCCTCCTCCTCCTTCTTCTTCTTCTTCTTATTCGTCTTCTTTTTATTATTCTTCTTCTCTTCTTCTCACTTTGGGAGGAATAGGGGAATAAGGGGAGCGGCGAGGCGACTAGGGTTTTCATGTATGTCACGGACAACAAAACATGGTCTATCGCCAGAAAAAAAAAACAACAAAACCCAGCACAAGATAACCGACGACACGTTACACAGTGCATACACTACCATATTTTGATAACATACCTGCTATAGCCGTATATATATACATTGTTTTTAGCACGCGATGATTTTTCATACATATAAGATGGTATGCGGCACGCGTGCAAAACATGTGGGTTCTATGCATAGATGTAATATCATATGCGCGCTATCTCGCGCGCGCCAGATTCTAGCTCGCGAAACCCTCTGGGTAGGGGGCATTAACTCCCGAAAGGAGAGACCAACTTTCCGCTGCTTCCCTGAGCGGTCTCGACTGGTGCCTACCGGGGCCGTCAAGTTTGCGCCCAAGAAAGGGTGGCATTGACGCTACACGATGTGGAGGCACGACATAATGTACATGCGGAGCGACAAAGTCGCGACCGCGCTGAAGGCGGACCTGGGCGCAACATCACAGACGATCTTCCAGCGTCTATACTCCCAGGTTTCGCAGGATCCGTGGTCAGTACACTGGACAACCGTCGAACGAAAGGCAACGTGCCGTTTCGATTGTGCTCCCCCTGATCTGGGCCAAATCCCCGTCGGCACATTCTTTCAGACGTACCCGGATGAAAAGACGAGGTTGGTAAGTAAGTTGCATGCGAACCCGCCAGGGGGGGCTCGTCGCGCAGTTCGAACGCTCGAGAAAGGAGAGGTCATTGGTCCCACTGTCGGCCCTGCTGTACGGTGTGAGACTATCTATGGAGACTTCGTGAGCGTACCAGTGATAGACTACTGGACAGAAGGATCCCCCGAGGTGTGGGTGAACATCTGGGGCCCTTCTTCCCGAAAACTTCCCCGTGGCGCAGCCGCCGGGGACTGTTGGGGGACTATGTTTGCCCTTCCTGTGGTCAAAGGCTTGCATCGCACGCCGGTGCGTGTTGTCGAGGCGGCTCTTACTGCCACTGCTAAAGCGAACTATTTTGAGACCTCCCCTCAACAGGCGATACACTGGCGCGAAAAGCAGCGCCTGTGGAAGAGGCCGCAAAACCTGGATGCACGGTTTGTCAAGGACGGCCTCGATTCCGAGGCCGAAGAGCAGTCGCCGCCGAAGAGGCCGCGGACGACATAGGAGGCACCGAACGACTCAGTCGCTTCGGCTAGCCATCAGGTAGCCTCATTCGGCAACCAGCCATCTCTGGGCAGCCATGGAGCCGGACAGCAGGCAGCCGGCGGATCATCCGCCGTCCCAGCCTCAGGTCAAAGTGACCCTCCCGGCGCAGCCGGCGGGGGAACTGGCGGCGGCTCACCCCCCGGCTCAGCCGGCGGCGGTGGGGCTCCATCAGGACCAGGTGGATCTTCTTCGGGAAATGATCCACCCACTCACCCCTCCTCAGGAGGTGGTGGAGGGGATGGACCGCCCGAGTCGGGTCCAACCGCAGTCGAAGCTCCGCTCTACATTGGGCGAGGTCCCTGGAACGTCCTAGACTATCTTCGAACGCAGGGAGATTTTGCGACTAATCCCAGGGCCCCCACAAATGACTGGCAAGAGAAGGTGAACGAGATACTTGACTTTTAATATCCGCAAGGGCTTCGCCTCCTGCCGCCGGCCCCCTCTCTCGGAGAATGGGCCATGGAAGAGCTAAGTCATGATGCTTTGGTGCTGTCGTGCAGCAGTATCGGAACTCCATGCGAGGCCGGTTCGCAATCGGCAAAACCAACTGATCACAAGAGGGGTAACCACACAGGGCGATTGGTAAGACGTGTATGGTTTACGAGCTTGGTTGCCGCACCTTGGGATTAAAGGGCCGAGGGAGTACTCGCAGTTTGGGTTACCACGCCTTGCGATGGATGTGCGTGAGGGGTGGCACCGAATTTCAAAAATGTGGCAAATCCCTTGTGTTTTTGGACCCTGACCCCGCGGATCTGCGTGAGGGGTGGCACCGAATTTCAGAAATGTGGCAAATCCCATGTGTTTTTGGACCCTGACCCCGCGGATCTGCGTGAGGGGTGGCACGGAATTTCAGAAATGTTGCAAATCCCATGTGTTTTTGGACCCTGACCCCGCGGATCTGCGTGAGGGGTGGCACCGAATTTCAGAAATGTTGCAAATCCCATATGTTTTTGGACCCTGACCCCGCGGATCTGCGTGAGGGGTGGCACGGAATTTCAGAAATGTTGCAAATCCCTTGTGTTTTTTTGACCCTGGCCCCGCGGATCTGCGTGAGGGGTGGCACGGAATTTCAGAAATGTTGCAAATCCCTTGTTTTTTTGACCCTGACCCCGCGGATCTGCGTGAGGGGTGTCGATTTCGAGCCCCCCCAGCAATTCGGACAACGCGCCCAGGGGGCGCTAAAAATCCCGTTTGGGCCTCCCCCCCCCCCCCCTCGCGCGGTCAATCAACTAGTTGCAGTGACCAGCAAGAAGTCAACTAGTTACAGTTACCAGCAAGAAGCAGAACTGTAACATTGGAAACTACAAACTACAACCGGCACAGGAAACTGCGAATCACGCGCCTCGCAGCCTGGTGGCCCCACAAGGGGGCCGGCGGATTGGGGGCACAGGCCCGGCGATGAAGACCTGGGCAGTCAAACTGACATTTCTTAAGTGTCAGGCCATCTCGCAAATCGCCAGAGTCAACGGACACTCGTGGGTTCCATTCAAGGAGAGGACCTTGCGGCCATGTCGGACACTGGCAAACCCGTTACTGATTTCTTCCGCCCGCTGTGCTTGATGAAGAGCGGGTCGAATACTTATAGGTCTTACTCTGTTCATATTGTTTCAGATTCCACAATTGTATTCGAGGATGGACCCGGGAAGGCGAAGTCTTGCCTGCTCCCCGAGTACAACCTGCGAGAGACCGCGTTTGGAAGCTCACAGAACGCCATCAACGGAGCCCTGGACTCGGCCATTCGGGAGGCTTCTTAAAACTTTCAGTGGGGCAAGAATGGGCATTTCAAAAAGGGGACCCACACTCCGATGCGCTTCACCTTTTGGAACTTCAATGACATTGTTGAGAACACATGCGAATTGAACGGAGTTGGCACTGGGCCAAAACGACAGGATAACCCATTCTCTTTTGCAGGAAGCCTTAGAATAATGGTAGAGGATGCGGTTAAGCTGGTGGGCGACGCGATGGGCCGTTCTTCCGATGGGGCGATTGAGATTATGTATGTTGGTGGGGACCACAAGTGCTGGCAGGTTGATGGAGGTGGCGTAGACCCGATGTGGGACGATGTTGCCAGCCCTTGTTCGGGCCAGAATGAACCGTCGGATCGAACGCTACAAAGCCATAGGAATGTTTCCTAGGATAATGATCCTTGACGGAGTGAGCCTTTTACCGACCGCGTAGGCACCGCTCAGGAGACGTCTTTCTCTTTACTTCGAACCACCAGGACTACATATTGAACAGTGGAGGGCAAATAGTTAGCGCGAGTGCTGGCCAGTTGCGCGCAGACTACTTGGCCAAAACTGCCAAGCTGGCCGTGTTATTCTTTTGTCAACCCTCTGGCGGCTCAGCCGCGCGGAATTGCCCAGCAGGAAGCGGCCGTTAATGAGCTAGTCTTGTGCTGGCAGAACTGGGCCCCGTCCGCGGGCAACATGCCCACGCCAATGCTCAATGCTCGCCCGTTCAAGACAGCTTTGAGCAGAGATGATTTTCCAGCCGTCTCAGATGGCTCTGGAGGTGGCGCAATGGACTCATATTACTCAGCGGCTTTGGTTAACTTTCTCAAGCGGGGAATGGCATGTGAGGATTTGCCCCCCTTGAAAAGACGACATCCATTTCTTGCCGCGCGGGGAAATTCTCTGTCCAGGGACGCCGCCGAAAGGGAAAAGCCAAATATCGGAGGAAGAGGGCGTACAAAATGACGAGCATATGCGCACCGCGCTGAACGAGCTGCAAAAGGCAGCGCCGGCAATGGCACCGAGCGGCTTAGCCGTTTCGGTGAGTGGGTCGGCCTCGGGCGGCACAGCCATCCTTGTTCGCTGTTCACGTCGCGCCACCGGCTGGCGCAGCCGCGCCCAGCGGAGCCGTTGCGCCCGGCGGCTCAGCCGTCTCGGGCACTGACTCTAGCGCGCGGACGGCTCAGTCGCCCCGCAGTCCTCCTTTGGCGCCGCCTTCTGATATTCAAGAAGTAGAAACACCGGGAAAAGCAGCAGAGAGATACCTTCGCGGTAAATGCCTGGAGGCAGGCGCAACCGAGCTCAGCGGCAGATGCAAGTTCCCGAAGCGGCCGAAAGAAGGTAGCCCTGGAGAAGAGGAGCCCTTTTGGCCCTACCGTTTGTCGCATCAGCAGACGAAGAGGTTGCCTTATCAAACCGCAACGGGGACAGAAATCGTTCATCATGATTTTCTTCGCCCATCCACGATCGCTGGCGGAAACCTCCGTCGAGGCACGACGCCAGGGAACGCCTGCCAAGGCGAGGAAGGCCGCGCTGCAGAGGTTGCACAAGGGAAGAACCCTGTTAGGAGCTATCAACAAAAGATGGTTCAGAACACCGCGAAAAGGGGAAGTGTGGTTTGCTTTTCAGTTGCTACAGAAGTCAACGGAAAACCCCACCTATGGAAACGAACTACATGGCTCCGAATTGGGCGCGTTTCTTCAGAGTCAAAGCCGACCGGTCAAGAGCAGACACAGCAGCTACAGTTGCTGATCGTCTGAATTGGGCCAGGTTGTCGGTGAAGACTCATAGAGTGGGCGTTGCCCATTGTGTTGAGCTCTCGTTACCCTTCTTCGTGACAGACGAAATGATTTCGGAGGTCTTAGACCCATCCGCAGGCTGGACAAAGCAGTCCCACGGTACATCTGTGACTGCCCTCCACGCAATATTGGAGGGTCATCAGTTGCTTCTTTCTGATCCCAGATACGGAGGAAATGTCAAGGCGCACGCGGCTGGGGTGCATTATTGTCCATGCGTCGATAACCCTAATACGCGCACCACGTACTCCGTTGCTGAGGAGACCTTTGGAGACGGTACATGGGTAACTGCTGAGATTGTTTTCTTCACGAGGAAACCAAAAGTCATCAGGGGAAAGCCGCTGCAGTATGTGAGCGACCCAACAGGAGACGTTTTGCGCGAGCTGCGACTGTACCATTGGACTCCAGCGGCACTTCGCGTTACGGACGAGTGCATTTGCAAAGCGTTGCCAGACAGAACGGGTGGAATCTGGAGCAGGATTTCGAGGTCGAAAGATGCCGAGACGACGGCCGCGGACAAAGTCCGGGATGCACAGATGGCATGGGTTCCAACTTTAGAACCGATTGCCTGGCAAAGGGGACTAAGTCCTTATTTTGATGATGATATTATTGATGGCATATGGCCTTGGCTCCAACAGAAGGGAGCCAGGCTAACAAAGATTCACCCATTACACAGAAATGAGGCCTCGAAGGAGTCCGCGAAGCGAGTTGAACACAACAAAGAAGAAAAATATAAGTCGAAGAAAACGGCGGAAGCCAAACAGGAAGAGCCGGCGGCTAAGCCGTCCGGCGCCCAATTTTCGATTGAGGCCGGGAACTTCCCGAATCTGGGGCAGGCGCCTGCGAGCACTGAGAGAGCATTTAAGCATCCGCCCCCGCGGGCTGAGGCTTGGCCCTCTATTCTGAAGGCCGACGCGCCTATGCAAATGCCTACGCCCCCTCCTCCTCCTAAGGAGGGGTCGCCCGAGGAAGGCCCGAGAGAGGTGCTTCCTAAGAAGGCCCCGCCGGCAACTCAAGTGCCGACGCCGCCGCCGGCTAAGAAGCCGAACGTTGCATTGCTGGGCGGCGTGCCACAGGCGAAAGGAATGGTGCCCAAGAAAGCCCCGCCTCCGCCACCATTCGGCCCAGAAGCGCACGCGATGAATCCTCCGCCAGCGAAGATGCCTCGCGTTGAAAGAGAAGACGACAACCCTGCGGCATCTCCGTCGACGCAGCCACCGGCAAAGCCGGGAGGCAAAGACACGGCTGACGGCCCGCCTAGGGTTTGGAAACCAAGCATTCGTGATCCTCCGGCTAATTTGACCCAACTCATTGGGCCTAACGTTGTCAATTCTCTGCCAGCGGATCAGAGTCATCAGAAGGCAGAGCCCCCAGCCAAGGCTGCACCTACATGGGCGAGACGCCTGGGAGATCCACAGCATGCCGAAGGCAGTGCTGCAGGTGGTCAACCCGCAAAGGCGAAGAACCCTGTTGAAGGTGCAACGGCGGCCGAGGCAAAAGCAACACCCGCCGAGGATATCGCTCCTGCCCGATACGGAGGCGACGACACATTGGACATCCCTGGAGCAACCCCCCCGACTCAGTCGGACGGGGGCGCTTCGTCTGAGGATTCGCCGATGTTAGTCGGAGCCGATGACATAACTAATGCCCTCATGGCCATAAAGCACGTCTCGAATATGCAGTTCTCGCGTTCAAGAGCACGCAAAGTTTTGTAAAACAATTTTGAAAACGATTATTTTACAGGTGGCGTGACCTTATATCAAGAGCGCCAGAGACCGAAGAGCTTATAGGACTCAGAATAGACGCTGCCGCATTTATCGAGGCTGCGAAATATGTCGACCTGAGATATAGGGTGCGGAACATGCATGAACCAGAGACCTACTCGCTTGCATGGACGAAATTTGCGGATGCTCTTGTTGATCAGATCCTCAAAGTGGATTCAAATTTCGCCCGCACCCCTATGGTGCCTGAAATGCGCAAGAGGTCTAAGCCTCAAGCAGCAGGTGAGTCTGGTCCGAGTGGGAGTAGACTTCCGACTCCTCCTGCGCCTCCGTCCGGCGCAGCCGTGACGGCGAACCTTCCGACTCCTCCGCCTGGCCTAGCCAGAGCGGAGCGCGCTGAACAGCCTGAGGCATATCAAGAACAGTCTTCCCTCGCGATTGACCCGCCGGAGGATGAGACTGCGCCTGTTGCCAAGGCATCAGCATCAGCAGCCGCTTCGAGCGGGCGACAGGAAACATAATTTCCCTCTGCAGGACAGAACCCGGATGCCTCAGGCACTCCGGGGCTCTTGGAAGCAGACGCTGAACCTGAGGATGTTAAAGCCTGTCCATGCGATGATGATCCTGAGCCCGTAGATACGATGGAAGACGAGAATTACCTTTTTGGTCCAGCATCTGAGAATTCACTCCGCAGAGTGAGTCTGCCACCTGGTCCTGACAGGAGACAGTTTCAGCCCACGCCTATATATCCCCAGGAAGGGGATCAAGCTATTAAAGTTGGGCATGCTGTCATTTTCAAAGGCAGACAGCTTTATGTGTCAAAGGAAGAACGCAGACGAATCATTCAGAGAACACTTGGTCCAATGAGACAGAAAGTCCGCGATGCCCACATGACTGGTCCCGTTCCGCCGCACATCGAAGCCATGCGCAATCAAACAGGTAATACGCTCCGATGTATTGCAGAGTTTGCGGAAGACCCGGTTTTCGCATTATTGGGCAGCTTCAGCCAAGTTGACGGCGCGTTTGCTCAGGCAGAGGAATTTCTCCGATCCGAAGATGTCCCAGAAGGGTTCACTCCGAAGTCCTTTAGGTGCCTGATACCATTGGTAGTTGGGGGTGGTGATAACCATTATCCAGCTGCCTTAGGCAGCATTGAGTTCTGGAGGCCTCAGAGGTGCCGAGTGGACAAGCTTGCCGAACACATAGGTAAGTGTGCGGTATACCTCGCGAGGCATTGCTCAGACTATGCGAGATCGTCGGGTGGCTGGGTCTACTTCGGAGACCTAGTGCAGCAGATTACAGAGCGCGGATTCACTTTCCAGTCACGTGCTCTTGCTGCGCACGGCTTAGCCGCGCTGCCATCAGAGACAGTGGAAATGTTGGGAATACGCCCCAAAGGTGGTAACGACATCATTGGAACTAGTGTTCACAAAATGTGGACACAGTACAAGGCGTGCCCCTCACAGGAAAAAGAGAGGAGCGGTGTTGCTATACCCGTTTTCTATCGCGCATGCCAGGGGCATCTCACGTTTGTTGCTTCCATTGAAAGAATGTACGTCCCATATGACCCTGGCCAAGTCAGGAGTCGCGGATCCCTTCTCCATGTCACAGACATGCAGACGTTCTTGGAGCCCACGGATGGGAGAGTACGCTTTCCGAAGAAAGACCCAGGGCTTTGCCTTGCAGCAGACTACGATTTGCTGAGGCTGCTTCCGACCAAGAGGAGCCCAACAATGCCTAATGCAGCACATATTCCTCCGTGGTTCAGCCAGCGGAGGTAAGGGGGGCCCCCCCCTGCAAGGCATTTTGTGTCCATGGGTCGTGGGGCACAAGAAGGAGAGCTGCCAACTGTGGGGACTTGGCCCGCAGAGGACACAGTCCATCTATGGCGCAAGCTCCCCAACCACAGAGAATCCTGGGCACTGATTCTTGTTTTCACTGGCCGAGTGCTCACTCGTTTCTCGCGCAGGATTTGCCAAGACGGGACCCTCGTGTCTCGAGAGGTGCCGAAGTTCACTGATATCGACAAGGCTGTCACCCTTGTTAGAGTCGGACCTAGCGATGGCTCCGTTGTACATCAGATGTTATGGTCTGTTCTCTTCAACCGTGAGTGGGCCTCGTACGAAGTGACATTCGACAGCGAATCCATTGTCGCTTGGATTCATACAGACGAGACTCTATCGTTGGTCCCGAATCGCAGGCCCCAGTTGTCACCCGAAGCGCAAGAACGGGTTTTGTCTGCCCCCTGGTAAGATGACGGACGGTTTCTATGCTACCAATTTCACTGGGTGCGCACGGGCTTCGAACACTGTCCAGATTGCAACTGCCGGGTCAAATGCAAACAGAGAGTCACACACGACTATTTGGCTCAGACGTGGAACAGAAGGTTCCGCGATCCCTTGAGGCAAACGGATTTAGATTACATGCGAATGACCCCCATAATCTTCCCAACGCGCGTCCCGAGTGGATCAAAGTGCGCGGGTGCAGACAACAGAGGGCTTCTGCGATTGTGATGAGGAATATCAGCAGTAACCAACAGCAGGAGCGAAAGTGGGCAAATGGGGAATTTACACGTATGGCTGCATCAGGTCAGATTTTTGGGAACAGCCAGCCAGGCAATTCCCCTGCTTGGGTTCCAACGGACGCCGCGGCTCAGCCGCCGGCGCGCCATGGCCCTTTCTTCCAGTATTTGAAGCCCTTGACCCGAAGGTCCATTGAATGGCTTGCGTTCTCAGCCGCGAGAGCGAGAACGCAGGCTCCTGTGATCCAGGTCTGGTGGCCATTGCTGTGATATCCTCGAACCGGTGCTCGGTTGGGAAAGATGGCATAGCCAGATGACCAGGCAAAATGTCTTCGTCCCGACACTCCAGACAATAGCAAATGCGGTATCCACGGGGACACCGTGGCTGCCTGTGCCGCGAGAAGACGCCGCGGACGCCGCAGGGCAAAACCCTCGCGCAGGGTAAAACCCTCGCGGACGCATGCCGGTTGCCTGGGAGAACAGTCTCGAGGCGAGGCCAACTCGCGATTCTCATTCCGTCGCCAGACGAATCAATGAGTGTCGCGATTATCGCCTCATTGAACCGATATGGCAACCCGCCACCGGCGAAGCCGCGATGGCAGGCGCGCAATCACAGGTCGGACTTGGCTTCTCAGCAATCAGCGGGCCTAAGGCCGCGCTGATAACCGGAGGGGCGATCAACTTTGATCAGCCCGACGGCAATACATATAACCATTGCGAGGACAGCTCGATAAATATATCTTTACACGGGTGAGAGGCCAGGGCGATCGCAGCACAATATGTTGTTGAGTACACAGGCATTCGCTCAAACTCCAATGATCCCGATAGATTGCGACTGCCAGGGGAAATGGAACACGAGGTCCCACCTATTGTGGCGGACATAGTTGAAGGGAACCGGATGGCCCCTGTACAACAAATGCAACTTGGTTTTCGCATCATAAGAATATTTGCTATTGTTCGCGAGACTATGAGCTCCTTCATTTCAGACGGACACTTTGCTGGCTACCCGGGGCGAATAATTCGCGCTGCGAGAGGGGGCGCAGATCCTGATTACCTGAGGCGACGGAGAGACGAATGCGCTCTTGACGATCGCATTCGCGCCGCTGTCCAAACGGACGACTTCATAGAAGAGTGGGCCCGCAATTTGGGTAGACAGGTGCAAGCCGACATTCGTCGCGAGGGCGCATTATTACAAGAGGCCTTTCTTGGCTCCAGAACAAAATACAAAGATCCTGGGACGGGGCTTCAGGATAAGGACGCAGGCCCATTCCGCACTGCACGCGGAAGATTTGGCATCCCAGTAGCTGCAGCTGCTAGGAGTTTGCTGAAGTTCATGCGAGATCGAGAGCAAAACGTTCGTGAGAACAGAAAAGCCAATCCGCACCACGGCAGCGAAGCTGATTCCGTGGCCAATAAGAGCACAGGATGCGGCAGAAGCCAGGCCGCAACCGCCACCCCCGCCGCGCAGACCCGACGTCTCAGACGCTCGGGCTGGCGACGAAGTTACCGAATCCCCACGCTCTGTCGCCGGCGCAGCCGCGACGGCAAGAGAACAATACCCATGGCATTCTGACACATGCGATTGGTCGAGGCCCCCGCGCGCGCGCGATGGAGCCATGGATGTCGGCCGCGGCGCTGTCGGCTACGACCCGCTCCTGTCCTACCCGCGCTACGCACTGCGTCCGCCGGGATCGGATCACGCGGCTGTCCGACGATGTCTGGTGGTCGCAGATTTGGCACACGCCGTCTTCATTTGAGCATGACTTCCACTTCCCGCCGAAGGGGAAGGCGTCCAATAATAAGGAGAACAACTACAGAACATACTACGCTGGCTGTGGCAAAGGACGGTCCCGTTCGCCTCGTGGCGGCGAGGGACAGACTGGAGGCTCGGCGCCGTCGAACCCGACGCCTCCGTCGCCACCGACGGGAGATGACAACCCGTTCAGGGAGTTGGATTGAGTCCTGCCCGCGTGACTACGTCGCGGCAGGCATATGCAAGAGAGTTCTCGACCGCGCGACGAAGTCGTGTCGGACGAGCAAGCAGCTCTGCCGATCGGCTAAGCCGAATCAGCGGAGATAATTTATTTATATGATGGAGGGAGTCGTCGGGCCTCTTCGGCCCTTAACCCCCTGGTGGCCACCGTTGAGCGGTGCAAGTTTTCGCGGTTCGCTCTGGTGGCTGTGCATATATAGGCCAGGGGCGCTGTGGCCGGATGGGCTCTACGAGGCCCGCCGCGGGGAGAGTAAATATGCTCCTTTCCGCCTCAGATTAATATCGTTTGTTGCATCACTTGCATTGCTGCGCGCTGTCTGACTATGACTGCGGTGGTCATCCGCAGCTGTATGTTTGCTTACGAGAGATAAAAGGTGCGAGCTGGTCCGCTCGCGCGCGCCGCGGGGTCGCCCCCGCGTCGTCGTCGTGTCGTCGGCCGGCCGGCCACCTCACCTACTATTCCTGATAGAGGAAACTTGCTTACCGGTTACTTGTCTTATCGATGTCTCATCCCGCACCCTCTCTCAAACGTGAGATCTTACTTCCTTTGCCATCGTGCACCAGTTCTCAGAGGAAAGACTCTTTGCTCCTTTCATTCTCGGCTCTGGGACGGCGCGATGCAAAGTTGCAGTGCCAGTGGACAGCCATGGAGGCCGGGAAGTTGCTTTTCGGGCCCCAGAGGGCTACCTGGGGCAGACCAGGGAGGGCGGGGGGGCTTTGCTCTTTTCGTTCTCGGCTCTGGGACGGCGCGATTGCAAAATTGCAGTGCCAGTGGACAGCCATGGAGGCCGGGAAGTTGCTTTTCGGGCCCCAGAGGGCTACCTGGGGCAGTCCGGGGAGGGCAGAGGGGGCTTTGCTCTTTTCGTTCTCGGCTCTGGGACGGCGCGATGCAAAGTTGCAGTGCCAGTGGACAGCCTTGGAGGCCGGGAAGTTGCTTTTCGGGCCCCAGAGGGCTACCTGGGGCAGACCAGGGAGGGCGGGGGCGCTTTGCTCCTTTCGTTCTCGGTTCTGGGACGGCGCGATGCAAAGTCTCAGTGCCAGTGGACAGCCTTGGAGGCCGGGAAGTTGCTTTTCGGGCCCCAGAGAAGCTACCTGGGGCAGTCTGGGGAGGGCGGGGGGGCTTTGTTCCTTTAATTCTCGGCTCTGGGACGGCGCGATGCAACGTTTCAGTGCCAGTGGACAGCCTTGGAGGCCGGGAAGTGGCTTTTCGGGCCCCAGAGGGCTACCTGGTGCAGTCTGGGGAGGGCGGGGGGGCTTTGTTCCTTTAATTCTCGGCTCTGGGACGGCGCGATGCAAAGTTGCAGTGCCAGTGGACAGCCTTGGAGGCCGGGAAGTTGCTTTTCGGGCCCCAGAGGGCTACCTGGGGCAGTCTGGGGAGGGCGGGGTGGTTTTGTTCCTTTAATTCTCGGCTCTGGGACGGCGCGATGCAAAGTTGCAGTGCCAGTGGACAGCCATGGAGGCCGGGAAGTTGCTTTTCGGGCCCCAGAGGGCAGGGGGCCTTCGTTTGGTCCGGTCTTCGGGCATGGAACGCAAGACGCAAGTAAAAGTTGGCCAGAACTCGCCGTCTGGGCCTAGACTCCCGGGCCGGAGTTTTGCTTGAACTCTTAGGCATACCCAGACATTTTGTGGTGGTGGGTCCTCGTTTTGAAGGGAGCGTTCCGCGTTCCCCCTCCTCTCGTTGCCCCTTCCTCTCCAACCTCGCATCCCTGCCTCTGCCCTCCGCATCAGCAAACCTTTTCGGCACACCCCTCACACGCTTCGTGGTCCCATAGGGAACTCCACCGAGGGCCCCAATGGCTGCGCTGGCATGGCACCACCGCGTCCATGTCGGCACACCCCTCACACGTTTCGTGGCCCTATAGCTCCAGTGGCTGCGCTCGCATGGCAACACCGCGCCCATATCGGCACACACACACACACACCTCACACGTTTCGTGGCCCCATAGGGAGCTCCACCGAAGGCCTCAGTGGCTGCGCTCGCATGGCACCATCGCGTAGCTGTCGGCAAATCTCCCACACGCTTCGTGGCCCCATAACAATCTCCACCGAGGGCCCCGGTTACTGCGCTCGCATGGCACCACCGCGTCCATTTCGGCACATCCCTCACACGTCTCGTGGCCCCATAGAGATTTCCACCGAGGGCCCCAGTGGCTGCGCTCGCATGGCACCACCGCGCCCATGTCGGCACACCCCTCACACGCTTCGTGGCCCCATAGGGAGTTCCACCGAGGGCCCCAGCGGCTGCGCTCGCATTGCACCACCGCGCCCATGTCGGCACACACCTCACACGTGTCGTGGCCCCATAGGGAGCTCCACCGAAGGCCTCAGTGGCTGCGCTCGCATGGCACCATCGCGTAGCTGTCGGCAAATCTCCCACACGCTTCGTGGCCCCATAACAATCTCCACCGAGGGCCCCGGTTGCTGCGCTCGCATGGCACCAGCGCGCCCACTTCGGCACACCTCTCACACGTCTCGTGGCCCCATAGAGATTTCCACTGAGGGCCCCAGTGGCTGCGCTCGCATGGCACCTCCGCGCCCACGTCGGCACGCACACCTCACACGTTTCGTGGCCCCATAGGGAGTTCCACCGAAGGCCTCAGTGGCTGCGCTCGCATGGCACCACCGCGTAGCTGTCGGCATACCTCCCACACGCGTCGTGGCCCATAAAAATCTCCACCGAGGACCCCAGTTGCTGCGCTCGCATGGCACCACCGCGCTCACTTCGGCACACCCCTCACACGTTTCGCGGCCCCATGAGGAGCTCCACCGAATGCCCCAGTGGCTGCCTTCGCACGGCACCACCGCACCCATGTCGGCACACCCCTCACACGTCTTGTGGCCCTATAGGGAGCTCCACCGAGAGCCACAGTAGCTGCGCTCGCATTGCACCACCACGCCCATTTCGGTACATCCCTCACACGCTTCGTGGCCCCATAGGGAGATCCACCGAAGACGATACTCACAACTGTGTTACTCACAACTGCATCTAGTTCGGTTTTTCGCCAGGCTCATTCGCCGTTTTTGGTAGCTGGGGGCCTTTACCCGGCCCCAGGACCATCAAACAGGACTCAGGATGAAACGCGGGTCTGGGTGAAGGGGTGGAGCCTTTTGGTGACCGCGTATTGAAAAATCAAGACATCGGATCTCTGGGTAGTTAGGCGCTGGGGGCATCGTGACCCTGGAATGGCAGTCCAGTCGAAGAAGAAGAAGAAGGCGAGCCAGCACGGCAGACCACCTGGGGCAAAGAGGAGCATTGCAGGCAGGCCAAGAAGATAGGAGCACGACAGCCCAGCACAGCACCCGAGCACGGCAGCCACACTTACTGGGTTTGGTGCCCCTCCTTGTCGACTATTCTTGCTTAGGCGACAGGGGTATTCTTGCGACGCGGGGGAGGGAGAGGGGCAAGCCCCTCCCCGAAAGGGACGAATGGGGGTTGGAAGGGAAAACGCTCCAAACCACCTCCGCCCCAGAGGGGTGGTGGGATTGTCGTGAACGTGTATGGGGGTCGTCCTGGCGGCTCCCCGAAGCCCTGTTGGGCTATGTTGGCCGCATCTTGGCGCCCAGTTTGGCCGTCATGGGCCCGTCTGTTCCTGCTCGTGGTTCTATGCACTCGCCGCCGCCTTCTCGGCACCTCATCGGGCAAGCACGAAATACGCCAGGGGGGGAGGGGAGCGACAGGCATCTCCCATTTTGGTGACGTCTGGGGGGCGGTGAATTTCGCCGTTGCCCATTGACGCCACATGGCGTTCTGCTCATCAAACCGCTACTTTCTGGCGGCGCTCACATAAGTTATAAGGGTGTGGGGTGAGGTGTGCGACCTTCAGAAAGGGCACGGGGCTTCTCAGGAGAGGCGAGGTGCTTGCTTAGCACCCCGCCCCGCCCTCTGATGCGCGCAGTCAACAGAGCCTGGCTCCAGGTACAGGTCGCCGCAGGCCTCAGCAGGTACCCGAAAGCGTCTCGAGGCGTCTCGAGGCTTCAAAGTTTCGCACCGGCGCGCCGCCACCGCTCCACGCGACCAATTCGTCACACGATTGTCGGGGTGGACGGGAGGGGGGATTGGTAAGGAGGGGGTTGCGCAATCTTTTGCGCTCGGCACACGGCCGCCTTCGGCGCTGAGAAAGCCAGCCACACGCGGCTACTTCGCTAACGCTGGCTAACTCTTTTTTGCCATGCCTCCCCCTCTCTGTTGTCCCCCCACCGAGCTTTGCTCAGGGGTGGCCCCAGAATGGTGCGGTGACCACACCATGAGGTGAGCCAGTCGGGATTATGGGTGACCGCACGTTCTGGCGACTTGGGTCGGTCTCCGAGGATACCTCGGGCGACTGGGGCCGCCAAGGTCCCAAAACCGTGCGGTGACGGACTGTGCCGTAAGGTCTTGGGTCTGTGGCTCGAGAGTATCCATATCTTCGCTTGGGAAACATATCCTCTTGGACCTCTGGAGTCGGTGGATACATCGAGGCCCCCTGGGGTCCAAATACGTCCATACCCACCGCCTCCTGGGGCTTCAGGAGGTCGGTTCCCCAGGCGGTGGACATGGACTAATCCCCGCCTCGCATATTGGGGGATTTCGAGGTCACCGCACGGCCTGACACCTCACCGTTTTGAGAACCCCTTTCTGAGATAGATGCGTTCTCAACCGCCACGACTGCTAATCGTGTGGCGCCGTCGCCCCTTTCGGGCTCCAGCCTGATCCAAAAGGCTGCGGAGAGCAGGGTGTGCAAGCACCCTCGGGCAGGGCTGGGAAAGGGATAAGCTGATCTACAGCACTCCAGAACGCTCTCAGAGCGTTCCGGAGCGGTCTGCAACAGCCGCGGCGGCGCCCGATACATCTTCCAGAGTCGCCGAATTTCGGAGATCCCCATTTATCCTTGTCTGATTGTGTCCGACTGGCCGGGCGTGCGCTATAGTTGCGACTGGTGCTACCATCTTTCGGCGCAGTACTCGAGTCGACTTGAGAGATCTGCGCGTTTGGGCGAGTCGAATTCGAATGCGTCGTTTGCTCCGCCCTCCAGGGGCGTTCTGCCCATGTGTTTTCCCAACCCTCCTGTGTTGGGCTCTCGTCTTGAATAGAGCACTATTGTATCCAGTCCTCCTTCTCCCCCCTCCTCCTGCCTCCTCCTGCGCTGCTCTCTGGGTGGCTGCGAACTGCGCAATTGTCTCACATTCGGGGGCTCCTGGGAGGTCTAGCGGGGTCGGGGGCCACGCGCATCCAGCAGATACCTCGCTGCTCCTTGGGCGGCTGCGAACTTTGCAAATGTCGTCACTTTCGTGGATTCCTGGGAGGCACGGCGGAGTAGGGAGTACCCGAGATCTCGGTGTTCCCTATGTGGTTGCACACTGCGCAATTATCGCCACTTCGTGGGCTCCTGGAATGCACGGCAGAGCAGCGGAGTACTCGCGTCCTCGCAGCTCCTTGGGTGGTTGCGAGCTGCGCAATTGTCTTCATTTTCGTAGGATCCTGGGAAGTCCAGCGGGGTCGGGGGCCACGCGGATCTTGCCGAGACCTCGCAGCTCCTTGGGCGGCTGCGAGCTGCGCAACCGTCGCCTGTTGCGTGGGCTCCCGGGAGGCACGGCGGAGGTGAGGGCAGCCCTGATCGCGCATATTTGGCAATGTGTTCTGTCGTATGGAGCGTTCATACAAAGATTCGCCTCGCGTGGAGAAGGGGTTGGGTACGTCTCGGGTACTTTTTGTTCAAGGTCGACCCCAGAAGTCTCGACCCCGTCCCTTGGAAGGGGGGAAAGGAGGAGCAGGAGGAGGGAAAGGAGGAGGAGCAGCAGGAGGAGGAGCCAGACATCTGACGTCGTGACTTTTGTTCGCAACATGGCTCTCCAGAGGTCTGGATCCCTCCCTCGGCACCAGCTTCTCATCCTGAGTAGTGTTTGGACGATCACGGGGCCCCGCGAGGGCCCCCAAAAGGTTGGAAAGCGCCAGAAAAATTCCCGTCGCGATTCTGTTCACGACGACAGGAGTCTTGATTCTGGGGACCCCGAGCTTGCCTCCGCCTCAGCCTCCTCCTCCTCCTCCTCCTCCTCCTCCTCCTCCTCTTCCTCCTCCTCCTCCTCCTCCTCCTCCTCCTCCTCCTCCTCCTCCTCCTCCTCCTCCTCCTCCAGGGGCGTGCTGCCCAACTGCGTGCCCATGGCGTTCCACTGGCCCACGTGGCAGCAGCTCGGCCAGGACGGCCCCGCGCACTGGGCGCGCCTCGTGCCCCACGTGGCCGTGCAAGGAGGCCCTGGCGGCGACTGTCGAGAGGAGCGAAATGAGGAGGAGGAGGAGGAGGAGGAGGAGGAGGAGGAGCGAGCTCGTCGGGGGCATGCAGAGTCAAGACGCTGAAGGAAGGACCACCCTGGGCGCAGGAGGGGCTCCCGTTTTCGTGCCGCTCCTCAGACCCAGGTCGGGGAACTTGGTCGTGGCCGAGGCTAGGCGCGGCCAAAAGAGCCCCCTCGCTCCTGGCTCATCGTCAGCACGAGGACTGCAGGGGGGATAGGGGGGATGCGAGAGGGAACGCGCCGAAAGTTCTCGGAAGTTCCCGGGGCCCTGGGTGGTTTCCATTTGCTGCGCTTCGTCGAGAGCGTCCTGGGAGTGCCGGAATCGCCCCGAACGGCCGCGAGAGGCCCGAGTGGTGGCCCGAAAACCGGCGAGCGGAAGGTCAGGGTTTAGCAGGTCTGCTGATTTCGACCCCTAGGTTTAGCATATGGTACCCGAGCCCAGGTTCTTGCCCAGTATTGCACGTTGAGTCCGGGCCCAGCGAGACCAGGTTCTTGCTCGATATGGTACGTTGGGTCCAGGCCCAGTGGTACACGCTCGGCACCCCTGCTGGCTCAAGGATAAAGCATCTGACCCCCCTCCTGATGCCACAAGGGGCAACGTTAGGGGGGATTTCGGTGTTCGATCATGGACCCCTTGTTGAACGCAACCATTCAGCTTGAATTTCAGGCCGAAGACCGCTGGACACCGCCAAAGATCGGAAATCGCCGAAGACCGTCAGAAGACCGCCGAAGACCATCCGAAGAGCGCCGAAGACGGCCCGGGAGCACAAGGGGTCCGTGGTCGGACACGTGAAGGGATAGGCTCAGGGGGGGACGCATCGACCCCCAGTCTGCCCGCTCGTCGCCCACGGGGGGGGGGGGGGCGAGAGGCCCGCCCCACCCAGGAGCGCGCGGGTTCGCCGCCCCGGGGGCCTGTCGTCGATTCCTCGGCGATGCATCGCCGCCTCCGTGTCGACGCTTCCCGCCCTCGACTGGTCCCCTTGGTGCCTTTCCCTGAGGTCCTGGCGTTGCGATTTGTCGTAACCGTCCTGGGGCGCTGGGTCCTCGTCGTGGAGAGAGAGAGAGAGAGAGAGAGTCTCCGCGTCTCCTCTTCCTCCCGATTCTCCCGCTCCTCCCTCCTCCCATCCCTGCCTTCAGTCGGGCGTGTCCCTCTGTAAGAGGAATATTCGAAAATAGTCGAACAATTGTCCAGAGACTATTTTTCTCATATTTATGAGCACGTTTTGAATATGTTTGTCTACCTTTTGTTGTTCGTCCAAAATCGGCATGTAGGGGGACATGCCCGATCTAATACTTGCCCTTGCCTCTGCCGTCACTTTGACACACCCCTCACACGTTTCGTGGCCCCATAGGGGGCTCCACCGAGGGCCCTTGTGGCATGGTTCGCATGCCGCACCCCCTCCGTTTTGGCACACCCCTCACACGTTTCGTGGCCCCATAGGGAGCTCCACCGAGGGCTCCAGTGGCTGCGCTCGCATGCGCCCTCCGCGCCCATTTCGGCACACCCCTCACACGCTTCGTAGACCCGTAGGGAGCTCCACCGAGGGCCCCTGCGGTTGCGCTTACATGCGCTCACCGCTCCCATATCGGCACACCCCTCGCACGATCCGTGGCCCCATAATAAGCTCCACAGAGGGCCCCAATGGCGGTGTTCACATGCGCGCACCACGACCATGCAGACGCACCCCTCACACACTTCGTGGCCCCATAGGGAGCTCCACCGAGGGCCCCCGTGGCGGTGTTCGCATGCGTCCGCCGCGCCGCGTTAGATCCCTCACACGTTCCGTCTCCACCGAGGCCGTCTCTCGTCGGATTGTCTCTCCTCGTGCTCGTCGTCGTCGCCGTTCTCAATTCCTCTTCTTGTCCCCTCCTCTCTTGGAGCTGGTCCCCACCTATCTTAGGATGCAACTTCTGGGAGGTCAAATTCACATCAGCGCTGGCTGGTAGATCGATGGTAATCAAAAACCGACCTAATCCAGCACGAGCCGCTCCAGTCCGCTTAATGCCGCGTAGTCCGACTTAATCCTGGGCTTAATGTGGGCTAATCCAGCTCAGCGGTCCTTCAATCGGACCTGATCGCCTCCAATTGTTCGTACGAAGACCTCTCCGGAGTGGCTTCCTGGCCGATCGTTATCCCTCAGAGGAGCGAGCTTGGAGGGAACGAAGAGCGGGGGGCCGAATAAGAAAACTCGCACCAACATCAATTTTCGGACCTCCGTGCAGATTTCTTGGATCCGCGCTGGGCTTCCCGGGGCAGTGCTTCCATCGCCGACCTGGGCGCGCTCCGCGCGCCAGGAGGGGGGGGGCCAGCGCCGACCCAAGCCAACAGCGCGGAGCTCCGAACGTCTTCGCTCGTCTTGGTTTTTGCGCCGCTCTGGGGGTCTGCAGGGGGCCGGTCATCGAGCCGGCGCCGATCCGAGCAATCCGCGCGGAGTTCCGAACGTTTTCGCTCGTCGTCTGGGTATTTGTGCCGGCCCAGGGTCGGCAGAGGGGCGGTCGTCGAGCCGGCAGCGCGCGCCCACCGGTGGCCGAGGGGGGAGGGAGGATCTGCTGGGCAGCGGGGCGGCGCCCCCGTGGCGAGGGCATGCTGTGGTTTTGAGAGCCAACCTCTCCTCGTGTTCCTCCTCCTCCTCCCCATCCTCCTCCTCCTCCTCCTTCTCCTCATTCGCCTCCTGCTCAACCCCCTCGTCCTCCTCCGTTCCCTCCTAATTCCTCCTCCTCCTCATCCTCATCCTCGTCCTCCTCTTCCCCCTCCTCTTCCCCCTCCTCCTCCTCCTCCTCCTCCTCCTCCTCCTCCTCCTCCTCCTCCTCCTCCTCCTCCTCCTCTTCCTCCTCCTCCTCCTCCCCTCTTTCCCCTCCTCTTCCCCCTCCTCTTCCTCCTGCCCTCGCGTTCGCCTCCTTCGGGCCCACTCTGGCCCAAGCCGTCCCAGGACATGGAGGCTAGAGCTCGGCGAGAGCTGGGGCCACTGTGCCCGCTCTCGGGAAGTCAAATCGGCGTGATGCCCCTGTTGCTGGGTCCCGCCTCCTCCTACCCTCCACAATTGGACAACATGAAAACTACGATCCTCTGTCCCCTGACTCAGTCCGGAAGATACCGGGCCTTGTCGAGTGCTGTCTTTTTATTTCAACACAAAGTGTTTTGTTCTCTCATGGCGTTTTACAATCCGACTCTCTTCCGTGTTTCAAAATGGTGTTTCCGTTGCAGCGTGGGCCTCAATTTCGAATCGGCGCTTTGCTCCCGTCGTTCAGAATAGCGTTCTCGCCCCAGCGCGGGCCACTGTTCTAGATCCGAGTTGTCTCATCTTTGTCGCTCCCTTCACCCTTCATTTGCCTTCATCCGCCTTCCCCTGGTCTTCCTGCTCCTCCCGTTCCTTCCATGCCAGCTCCTGCTGCTGCTGTGCGTCCTCATCCTCATCCTCCTGCCTCATCCTCCTGCTCATCATCCTGCTCACCCGCCACATCATCCTCATCAGCATTATATGTACGCAACTCTCCTTTTCCGATTGCCCACGCCACGATGGTTTTTTGAGAGTTCCGGGTGTCTTTCTCCCCTCCCCTCCTGCCCTCCGCCTTCCTCTCCTCCTTCCCTCCTCCTGCCCTCCTTCCGCCCTCCCCTTCCTTCGTTCCTCATCCTCCTCTCCTCGCGCCCTTGCACTGACGTGCCCAGAAATCGGGTGGGACGCGGCGGGGCTTCTCAAGGTCGTGTTCGCTCGGGGGCCCGTTTCGGGCCCCAGGGGCCGCCAGAACACGACTCGGGAGGGCACGGCCAGGCCAAGGGGTCGAGACGTTCGGCGGCCCATGTCTTGCAAAGCTTTGCTTGTTCACAGATCACCCATCGGTCGTTGAAAGTAGGTATTCTTGGATTCCCAGATTCCAATATACTTTCAGCGCCTTCCTACTTCAAGAGTCGAGTGGTTTCCCCTTTCCCCTCCTCTTCAGGAGGCGGGCGGAAAAACCCAATCTATTTCCAACGCCTTCCTACTTCCGACCGATGGGTGCTTGCCACATCGAGAACACGCATCGAACGTGTTAGGTTCCAGCCGCTTTGTCAAAGCGGGGCACACCTGCTGGACCAGCACAAGAACAAGGGGATGGTTCTTGTTGTTCCCCTCCCCCCCATTCCTAGAGTGGTGAGCCCCGACCACGCGTGGAGAAGGAGGATTGAGGCGGGTGGCGTCAGTGAGACACGAGCCGACGCACAGGCCATCCACGCTCTGCAACCCGTCGGACCAACGGAGGAAGTACAAGAGAAGGGATCGATTGTGCGGTCCTCTTCCACCTGTTGTGCCGCGTTGGCGGCATGCGTACGCAGGTCATCGCGTAAGGTTACCGTGTCCCCGCGCATAAGAGTCCATTGTCATCGGCGCTCACGTGGGGCGGGGGACGCAGTTGAGCATGGGGGTATGGATGCGTCTCATCTCTGAGGCAGGTGAGAGGAGAGGAGGGTGGTGGGTGGGTGTCAAGCTAGGCACGCTCGCGCCACATCTGACGCTCTGCCCCTCCCACCCATCCCTTCCCATTGCCATAAGTCCGTTTCGATCCGCCGGCTGGGATGTTCTAGAGATGTCTAAATAGTAGTCGCAATATTTGACCCATCAGTTGTTGCGCAATCTGCGAAGATGGTTTGAGCATTGGAAGAGGAGGAATACGAGCAGGAGGAGGAGGAGGAGGACTAGGAGGAACAACAGGATCAGCGCAAGGCGGATCGGGGAAAGAGAGGGGGGAGACAATGCCGAATAACGAGCCGGATTCGGAGGTGTGGGCCCAGGGCGGTAACGCCGATCCGAACGATGAGAGCAAGGCACCGCTCTTGCAATGTTGCCAGCATTGCAGCGGGAACACAGTTGTGGAGGGCGTCCCGATCGAACAAGCAACAAAACATACAGTCGGGCCGTTGAAGAAGGAACCCTTTTTGTTGGTGAGAGGCTCAGTGATCATGCATTGTGTTACAGCTTTTTTTTGAGGGGGGTGTCCTTAGGTTTGTTGTTTTGGGGACGTCCAAGGTTAACTTATGGAAAAAGGGGCCTCGTTCTGGGCCCGCGTGTCGGGGGGGTGAAGTGAAGAGGAGGAGGAGGAGGAAGAGGAGGAGGAGGAGGAGGAGGAGGAGGGAGGAGGCAAGAGGAGCAAGACGAGGAGAAGGAGGACGAGGATGAGGAGGACGAGGACTAGGAGAGCGAGGAGCAGGTTACCTCATGGAAAAAAGAACCTCGCGCGCGCGGGCGGAGCAGCGCGGTACGCGAGTCAGGCGACGACACGGTGGCACATCGCCTGGGAGAGAGAACGCTGCGAGAAGCACGCAAGCAGGAGGCTTCCATGCGTAAGTCGGGCACGTCCATCTACAGGAAGAATATTCAAACATAATTGAAATCATATCGTACGGGGACGATTGTTTGAGTATTTTCGAATAGTTGACTGATTTTTATTTTTCGCCCGAAATCCGCCTGTAGGAGGACATGCCCGACCTAATGCCACGCCAGTCCGCCGACCCCTCCAGGGAGGAAACGCGGGGCCCCAAACTATACACCACCATTGCCTCCCTCACCCCCTCCCTCCCCCAGGAGAGAGGAAAGTCGGCGGAGGGGCAGAGGAGGGAGGAGGAATCGACGTCGTGGTGGTGTATATTCTCGGGGCCCGCAGGAAGGAAATCCATGGGCGAGGCCTTTCGAAAGGACGGTTTGGGGGCCTCCGGGGGCTTCTTGCTTGGCCTCTTGGAAGCCTTTCTGGGGCCTCTCGGGGGTGTCCTGGGCGTCCGCAGACCCCCAGGGCCAGACATCCGGCCGCTCCAAGTTTCTCAATGCGTGGGCCCCGGAGGTCTGCATCGGACGGGGCTAGGACGAGGATAGGTCCGTTCCAGAGTTGAGTCGGGCCTGTCCCTCTACAGGAGGAATATTCAAAACAAAAAACTCTGGATACGTTTTTGCCAGTTTATTAATCGCTTCGCTCATTCCGCTGGCCCATATTGTCGCACCGTTGTGGGCTAGCCGAGTTTTGGGGCCTCTTGGGGGCCGTTTTGGGGCCTCTTGGGGCCTCTTTTGGGCCTCTTGGGCGCCTCTTGGGGCGTCTTGGGGGCCTCTTGGGGGCCTCTTGGGGCCTTTTTGGGGCCTCCTGGGCGCCTTCTGGGGCGGAGGGCTCGATTTTTCAGTTCTCGGTTCCCCTCTTCAGCCCCTCTTGGGCCCGTCTTGGGGCCTCTTGGTCCGTCTTGGGCGGCACTTGGGCCGTCTTGGGGGCCCTCCTGGGCCGTTCCGGGGCCGTCTTGGGAGCCTCGTGGGCCGTCTTGGAGCGGTCTTGGGGGCCTCTTGGGCCGTCTTGGAGCGTCCGGAAGCCGAAAAAGCCAGAACGCAAAAAAACATAAAAAAACAATGAAAATCAACGATTTTGGCCTCTTGGGGCCCTCTTCGGAGGCCTCTTGGAAGGCCCTTGGGGCGTCTTGGAGGCCTCTTGGGCTGTCTTGGGGCCCTGTTGGGCGTCTTCGGGCGATCTTTGGCCGTCTCGGGGCCCTCTTGGACCGTCTTGGAGGCTTCTTGGGGACCTCTTGGCCCGTCCTGGGGCCCTGTAACAGAACTCCGGCATCTCTGGCCCGACCTTGCCGGGGACTTGCCGGGACCTTGCCGGGGTATTTTTCGTCCGGGGACCCCCAGGGGCCGCCCCGCGCGCGCGAACTAGAAATACTGTTAACCAGGTACCGGAGATCTTAGCACGCCCTGGCCCGTTAACGGAATTGGGCCGGCGAATTTGGCAATTTTGGAGCGTGTGTTAACTATTCTTTAGTTTTCGTCCAACATCCGCCTGTAGGGGGACATGCCAGACCTAATTCCAGAGCGTTCCGGGACGCTCTCACAGCTCTCGGCGCCCGATTCACTTTCCAGAGCCGCTAGATCTCAGACATTCTCAATCTATTCTCACCCGATTTTATCCTTGTCCTGGCATCGTCTTACACTTCCCGAGGGCCAGTTATACGTCCTGAGTTGTTTTCTGACGGTCCCGAGGACCAGCGAGGGCCCCATGAGGCCGAAAATTGTCCAGAGCCCGCCGCTCCAATTTTTTGGGAGCGTCGGATCTCTTTGGGGGGGGGAGCAATCCACGGGCGAGGCCGTTTGATGAAGGAACGGTTCGGGGGCCTTTGGGGACTTCCTGTCTGGCCTCCTGGAAGCCTTTCTGGGGCCTCGCGGGGGTGTTTTTGGGCGCCCGCGGGCGGTCTCGGGAGTTCTCGGGGGAGACGGGCGAGTAGAAGTTGGATGGAGTAGTTGCTGAGGAGGGAGGAGACACGGGAGGAGGGACAGATGAGAAGAGAGGGACAGGGGCAATGGGCAGAGTGTAATGGGACGGGGTTGGGGAGAGGGAGGGTGTGTTCGAGCAGGCTCATTTGCAACGGAGCGCCCGACCTCTGACATGGTCTCCTTGGGGCTTGGCCGGGCGCGAGATGACACAATAATGTTCAGTCTTTGAGGCTGGGATTGGCAGACGAACGTTTCGCACAGAACGTGTAAGCTATTGTTCGCCGCAGTTGGCGACTCCCGTCCCAGAGCGGCTGGAAATTGGAAAGCCCATGGGTAGAATTGTGTGGCAGTCGGAGGGCGCGCTCCCCTCCCCCACCCTACCCACGGCTTCGTTTTCCTCTGCCCCCCTGGGCACTGGGGGCCAACGATACGCAGCGCCAGCACGGTGGGCTCGGCTGGAGGCTGCCTTCCCCGGCGCCTTCCCGACGCACCGGGGCCGTGCAGTGAGAGTGTGGTTCGCCAGCAGGCCCCCATGACAAATGTCTGGTTGCCCGACCGCCCTGGGGGCGCAGAGGAGTCTTGCGGCAGGGCCGACGGGCGCAGGTGCCCTCGGAACTGTCATAGCGAGAGGTGCGTTCTTATGCGCACCCTGCAATAAGTGGAACTTTGGCGCCGCCGCGCGAATCGGGATGGCATCCCTGCGCGTGCATGGTCAGTGTTTGACATCCCTCGCTAAAGCATCCCCGTGGTCCGATTCCTCGTCACCATTGCTAGCTGCTGCCATTGGTTGTCTCAGTGCGTTCCTCTCTCTTCTTCCTGCCTGTGTTACGTCATCGTGCTGTTCTCACTTGCCGATCCCACCATATTGTATCATGTCTTTGCTTTGCGCGCGGAGGTGCGACTGACTGGACTGAACTGACTGGACTTGTTCTACGGGGCTACGCCCGATTTATGCTCGTTTGGAGAGAGATGTGGGCCGGTGGGCGCGATCAGTGATTCGAGTCGCGATTATATACGGGGGGCGGGGGTAGTGTCATTCCCTTGCGTTGTTGCAGTTAGCTGTTTTACTCCTGCTCGCGGTGTGCCTCTCCCCTTCTCGTCCGCGTTCCTTGTCGTCTTGGCCCCGTCCTCCCCGGCGGGCAGGGCGCGCGGCAGGGGCAGGAGGGGGTGCAATATGGGCGCGCACGGCGGTTCGTGCAGGCGCGCGCCGTGATGTCTGATGGCTACGGAGTGGAAAAGTTTGATCCCAACTCCGCGACGCCACGTTGTCCGGTGCCGCTTGGCACCACGAATTGTGCGAGCGACGGCGGCATAGTGGCCGAACGCATTGCGCTGCGGATGTTAACACCGAGGGCTGTTCATTGAACGACCGCTGATAAGGAAGTGGGGGAGAGTAGAAACATTGCGAACGAGGGGAAGGAGGACCAATGCAAACCCAACGTTCACGAATGGTGGTGGAATAAGCCCTTTTACCCAAGCTCCCTCTTCACAGGCCCCTTTTATACGGATTCATATCCATTGATGAAGATCTCTGAAGACCGCTGAAGATCTCGCAGCGCGCCAGGACCCCAACGCCACGAATCGTCCTGATTGTTGCGCCGTGGCGATGTTGAGTCGCGCCACAACACCATCCATGGGATTTCAACCCCGCGAATCAAGTAACACTTGCGTCCTGACAATCGTGAGCGGGTCCAAGACACAAGCTCTGGCACGCAATCGATGAGAGCCCGCGAAATCTCTCAACTCTTGTTAAAGAGCCGCGCGGCGCTAAAGCGAGAGTCACATTGTAAACATAAGCCGCCCTCAATCCGTGAAGCTGTTGCAGTTGTTTACGACGTGCGCGCGCGGCGCTAAGGCGGGGGGCCACATTGCGAAAACGGTTCACCCAGAATCCACGAATTTCTTCCCAGTGTTTCAGACGAGTGCCCGCGGCATTGAGGCGGGAATCGCATGTTGAAAAACGCCCGCCCTCCATTTGTGAAGTTGTTGTTGTTATTGAATCGCTTCGCTCATTCGGCCGGCCCCGGAGCCCTCTTCAAGGCCTCTTGGGGGCCTCGCGGGGTCTCTTGGGGCTCCTTGGCGGCGTCTTGGGGGCCCCCAAGGCTTCTTGAGGGGTTTGGGGGGGCCTCTTGGGTCGGGAGGGGGAGTAGTCGATTGCGGCTCCCCCATCGGAGGCCACGATATTCGTGAGGGGTGTCGAAAAATTACCCTCCCTTGGAGTGCTGTGGTGGCTTCTCCTGGGACCTTGCCGGGGTATTTTTCGTCCGGGGGCCCTCAGGGGCCGCTCCGCGCGCGCGAATTGGAAATATTGTTAACCAGTTACCGGAGATCTTAGCACGCCTCTGGCCCGTTGGGCCGGCGACTTTATGTTTCAAGGTCATCATTGGTTCGGAAACATGAGGCGAAACGCCCGCACCGCCCTTCCGACCGGGTTCGGGGTGCGACAGGGATGATCCATTGTAAGGGAACGGAAGAGAAGGGAAGGAGGAGGAGGACCAGTGTAAACCCAAGAGTCATCAAGGATGTTGGAGTCAACCCTCCCTCCAAACTCAGTTTTTTTCATAGGCCTTTACAACGATTCATTTCCATCGATGGAACTGCGTCGTTGGAAGACACCTGTTTGAAGTCCTTCAAGCATGCCAAAACATTGTTTTCGGGATTCCAACGCCACGGATCAACTTAATTGCTGCGTGTTGACGATCTTGAATCGTGCCGGAACGCCATTACAAGGACTTCAACACACAGAACCAACGTAACTGTTGCACCCGCAGAATCCTGAATCGTTCCACAACACCATCTTTGGTACGCATCGCGCTATGGCGAGAACCACATTTTGAAAAGGAACCGCCCTCAATCGGTGAACCTCGTGCAAATCCTAAAAACGAATGTGCGCCGCGATGGGGCGAGAGCCACATTTTGAAAACCACCCACCCTCAATCCGCTAAATTATTGCAAGTTTTTAAAGCGAATGCGCGCCGCGCTAAGGCGATAGCCACATTTTAAAACTACCCGCCCTCGATCCATGAAACTGCTGCAAATATTGAAAGCGAACGCGCGCGGCGCTAAGGCGAGAGCCACGTTTTGAAAACCACCCGCCCTCAATCCGCGAAGCTCTTGCAAATTTTAAAAAAGAGTGTGCGCCGCGTTGGGGCGAGAGCCACATGTTGAAAACCACCCGCCCTCAATCCGTGAAATTATTGTAAGTGTTCGCCTTCCATATGCGAAATTGCTGCCAATGTTTAAGCTTCAGAGTCATAAATGATGAGGAAGTCTCAGGCGAAACGCCCAGCCCGCCCTAAAGATTGGCCTCGGGGTGCGACAGGGAAAACTTGTCTACTAGAAAAACGAATGCAGGAGGAGGAGGAGAAGAAGGAGGAGGAGGAGGAGGAGCGGGGGAAAAGGAGGAGGAGGGGGGGAGGAACAGGGGGACATTGAACACGTGTAAGATGTAGTCGGGTGCCCGCGCCCGAGTCCGAACAAATGGTTATGATGTTTTGTAATTTGCGAATACGCGCGCGGTGTGCCAGTCCGAACCAGGAACGTTGCAAGGGCCCAGCTGGCGACGCTTGACCCAAGGCGGGCCGAAGTTGGCCCAAACCATGCCAGGCGAAACCGCGCACAAACAACAGCCTGACCAGGCAAATACATGCCGAGGGCGTCTCATTCGAAACCGCGGCTTCACCATGGCCGAACATTGGGGGGGCGCCTCGAACGAAACCGCGCCGAAACCCGAGCGAAACCATGCAAATTGCGAGGAGGTCTGTCGGGCGAAACCGCGCCCAAACCAGAAGAAAACAAACAAATTGCGAGAACATCTCAGGCGAAACCAGGTCGAAGCCAGGCGAAACCAGTAGCAAAACCAGGCACACTGCGAGGATGTCTCACGCGGCTTGCGGCGCCCAACCGGGCCATACTAGACGAAACCAGAAGCGAAACCAGTGGCGAAGCCAGGCAATTTGCGGACGTCTTGGGCAGAATCGCCGAAACCAGGTTCCAGACATTCTCCTAGGTAAAATTCAACCGAGTGGATGACCCCAGAAGGGTGCCCTCCGCAGGCGCAAGACCGTTTAGAATTTGATGGGGGGGCGTTTGGACCACGTGTCCGCTGAGGCGGACGGGGTTGGGCGCGGAAGGTTTCACTTGTCTGTCGGTTGTTGTTTGGGCCTCGGCGTGGCGTTCGGAGAAATCCTTCCGAGCTTGCCAGGCTTTCCGCTCAAGAATCACACTCGCCCATGCGTTGGGCGTTCCCCACTCCTGTCCTCTGATCCTCCGCCCTCCCCCGTTCACATACTTCTCCCCGCTATCGTCGTCTGGATCCGCTGACCCCGCGGATGGAATTTCGCCTGCTGGTTTGACGCCCCCTCCCGTTTTCAACCGATGCCCCCACTTGGATCATAGACGAATACACGATACGATCGCGCAAGAAGAAGCGCCCGATCAGCCCAACGCGCGAACCAACATGTTCACCTATTGCGGAAGCCAATCGCTCCGATACGGATTGGACGCGGGCACCAACCCAATCACATAATCAGGGTGTTATCCCACGCAAAACCATAAATAGGTTGGTGCACGTAGGAGCAGTACGAACTCGACTCAAGAAAAGAACGCGCCGCTCAAATTGGAAAAGAAATACAGTCGGACCGAGGTTGGGGATCGAGGTCGGTTCGGGGAGGGTACACTGGTGTTTTTTCGTGCTTGTTCGGTGTTCTTCTGGATCCTGGGAAGGATACCCTTGGAGGTTCTGTTTGTTTTGGCCGACGGAGGGTCCCATGCTCTTGAGGGATGATCTTCTGGCCTAGGTCCTGTTGTGGAGAGTGAGAGGGAGGGAGGACGCATTGCGTGCATGTTACATGCTGTTCGAAAAATCAGCTGAATGTTTCAGCAATTGCCTTCGCCAAATACTTGCCTTGGGCGTGGAAATCCCTTCAGTTAGGCAACGGCTGCAGTGCCTCCTCTGGAGAGATGTTGGGTGCAGGATTGGGACGGGGCGGGAGGGGGCGGGGGAGAAAAGATCAAAGAAACCCTCGGCCAGCTCATGGACGACCGTCGCCCATTGTAGGCGCGGCGTGCAAAACATTCGAGACCCGCTCGGCTGAATCGGTGCTGCTGGTCCTGGGCAAATGATTGCCAACCGCGCGGGAAGAAAGAACATCCGCCGGGAAAAGCAGTTTCCGAGATGTACCGCGGCCATCACCCCTTCCGTTGACGATGCATTAAGTCCACGGGAGATGGGACGAAACAACGTAGTGCCAGCGCGTGGGTCCAGAACAAATTGTTCGTGTACCCTTCTCCGCCGTGTCGGTGGGCAGCCCTGTGTGTGCTGATCGTGTTACGGGTTGTTCTGAGTGCGCGTGCAGCTGTAGATCGGCACGAACGACATGGGTACGGAAAGAATGGGTACAATGCCCAACAGCGGTTCCTGCTCATTTTGCGCAGGACTCGCTGTCGGTGTCGCCGCGGCCTGTGTCCATTTGAGACAGAAGGCCGCCTGCCCAACAGTGGCCGCTGTTGATTTGGGACTACATTTGTTGTTGGGCATTGTGCCCATTCTTTCCGTGCCCATTTCGGGCGTCCAAAGTAGAGGCGTTGCTTTTTTTTGCGCGGGAACAACATACGCATAATCTTCTGCGGTCGCAAGCAAGTTCAAGCGTGCGTGTTGGCTCAAGCCAGTGCCCGCAGCCCTTCCGCCGCCGCGGGGGGGGGTCCCGCGACCCGCCGGGCCGCACACGTTATCTTGCCTGTCGGAGTTGGCCACATCCGTTGTCCGCGGCGCCCCGCTTCACAATCCAAAGAGTCCTTCTCCGTCCTCCTCCTCCTCCTCCTCCTCCTCCTCCTCCTCCTCCTCCCCTTCCTCCCCTTCCTCCCCCGTCCCTCCTCGCGCCTCCTCCCGCCTCGTTCTGCTCCCCTCTGGCTCCCTCGCCCTTCTTCCTGGGCGTCACGCAGCGTTTGTTGATGGCTGTGATGGCATCTCCGAACGTTCGGATCGATCTGGCGCTGGTGGGCCGGATCGCCTGCCCCGTCCGCTCGGGTCGGGCGGGAAGACCGCCGGCAATTGGTTTCCGGGTTCCGGCCTGGGATCTGCGTGGAGAAGGGCCCCTCCGAGCGCGGAGGGGCCGCCCACTGCGGGACCTCGTCGGGCTGTCTCCGCGCAGCCTGTCCATCGACGGCCACGGATGCCGTTATCCCTCCAGGTTTTGATCTAGCCCCAAGCCACCGTCGCTCGTGCAAGCCAGGACTAAACACGAGGAAGGAGAGGTTCAGGATGATGAGGAAGAGACGCCGCTTACCATCACATCATCTTTTGCCACTTCCGATGGGGCGAGATTAGGATGTAAATCGCATGCGCTGCAGGCGCACAGCAAGCTGCGGGGCACGGTTCGATGGTCCCGCAGAGCACGCCGCATGCCAGCAGCAGTCAAGTTCACGGAGGCGTATCTCTCATGTTTAGTTTTTTTTGCACGGGGGCGCGTGTGGAAACAGTCAGTAGCGCCGCGCGTCAATGGGCCGCGAGTCTCTCGCGTTTGATAGTTGGGCCGCCCCCCCCCCCCACGTCTATTTCAAGTCGACTGTCCGGATTTGGGGAGACACCACTCCGGGGCAGGAGTTGGGCGGTGAGAGCCGTCGGCCTTCCGCGCACCTCCCTTGCCCTTTAAGATACGCTCTTGGAGGAAGGAGTTCAATGAATGCACGAGCGGAGGATGGCCGCCGCCCCCCATGACTTCTCTGCCGCGAGAGTTCCACCCGACCCTTTGAGGCGACTCCCGCGGCCACAGAAGATCGGAGTCGAGACGAGCATAGGCTCAGCGCGTGTTTTTGTGTTCAAAAAATAATACCAAAATTAGTTGATCAGGTGTTTGTTGGACGGGTTTGCCTACGCAGAGTCTACGATCGGCTCCTGTTGGTCCATGCATAGCCTGCCGAGTCGCATTCCAGAGGTTGATGACCAGCGTGCCTACAGGGCTACGATACACTCATAGGAAGACATATGCTACGTTCCTTGGCAGGCTATGCGCAGGCCTACTATCGCATGTGCCACGGACTTCTTGTCAGTCTGCGCACAGGGCTACTATAGGCCTACGCGTAGCCTTCCGATAAGCCTGCGACAGGCCTTCGCACAGCCTGCCGATAGGCCGATCATACATCTACCCGCAGCCTTTAAGAAGGCTTGCTGGCCCATGCATCCAAGGGCCTACTTTGGCCGACGCACTGGAACTGGCTTACAATCGGTCGGTGCGCAGTCCGTAAACAGGCCCCGCAATAAGCCTACCTGCAACACGCGCATAGATCGGGGGGGGAAGCGCCTCGCCATGGGCCTATGCACAGCCCGCGCTTATGCTTACCATATGTTTGCGCGTAAGCTACGCAAAGGCCTGTGGTAGGCCTCTGGTGGGCCTATGGGGAGACTGACGCTCCAC
Source organism: Prorocentrum cordatum (assembly GCA_963575745.1). Taxonomy (NCBI): domain Eukaryota; class Dinophyceae; order Prorocentrales; family Prorocentraceae; genus Prorocentrum; species Prorocentrum cordatum. The sequence continues at coordinate 600,598 of CAUYUJ010015948.1, forward strand.
AGTAAGCAGACGCACAGCCTGCTCATAGGCCTACAATAGGCATGTACAGACGCTACGCACAGGCCTGTGGTAGGCCCAAACGGAGCTCCTAGAGGTGCCCGCTGTCCGCGACGGGCCTACACACAGTCTGCGCATAGGCCTGCCGCGAGCCCATGCATAGGCTGCGCACAGGCCTGCGGTAGGCCCTTTGATGGGCCTCTGGAGGTGCCAGCGCTTTACGACAGGCCTACGCACAGCCTTCGCATAGGCTCACCATGGGCCTGGGCGTAATCCGCGAACAGGCCTGCTTCTGGCGGGCATCTGGAAGGGCCCGCCTTCCGCGATAGGCCTCGCATAGCCTGCGCATAGGCTTACGATCGGCGCGTGCATAGGTGACGCACAGGCCCGCGGTAGCCCCCATGCAGGGCCAATGAGGAGGCTGGCGCCCCGCTGTTGGCCCATGCGCAGCCTGCGCCAAGGCCCACCACAGGCGCGTGCACAGGCTGCGCACAGGTCTTGGGCAGGCCGCCGGTGGGCTCCTGGAGGGGCCAGCGCACCGCGATTGGCCCATGCACATTTTTGCGCGCAGAACTATCGTAGACCTGCGCATAGGCCTTGCACAGGCCCGCGGTGGTTCTCTGGAGGGCCTACAGAGGAGCAGGCGCCCCGCGATAGGCCAGCGCATAGGCTTACCATAAGCGCGTGCGCTGGCTACGCACAGGTCTGTTGCAGGCGTCTGGCGGGCCTATGGATGGGGCCAGCGCCTCTCGATGGGCTCACGCATTGCCTGCTCATAAACTTACCGCCAGACTGTGAGCAGGCCATGCACGGACCTGCGGTGGAGTTCTGGCGAGCCTATAGAGAGGCCGGCGACCGTGGATGGGCTCTTGAACAACCAGCGCGTAGACCTACCATCGGCCTGCGCATAGGCAGTGCTCGCTGGTTCATGCGCCCTAGACCTCTTCTACAGCCTGCGCATCGGCTTGTTATAGGTCTACGCATAGGCGACGCACAGCGGGGAATCATCTAGAGCCACCCCCCCTGCGCAGCCTCCCCGACCCCCTGAGCCACATGATGGTTTTCCTGTCAGAGCCCAGAGGTGGTTGCCCGTAGGAGGAAGCATCTGTTCGATAGAGAGAGAGAGAGAGAGATTGTTTGCGCCCTGCCGGTGGACCCCTAAATCCAGTTGCGTTGGTTTCGTTTGATAGCGGCTCAGCCCGAACCTCCCACCCCTCGCCTGAACTTGGACCCCGTCCTCGAGGGTGTCGAGGGAGAGCCGCTATCCATAGACCAGTTCTGTGAATTCTGGTGCAACGCGGAGATAGCGGTTGATGGTCCGGCCAGTCAGCGCGCGCTTAAAGAGCTGAACCCCGCCGCGTTCGCCGCTGCCTTCTGGGGGCCAGGGCTTGCGCGCCTGATTAGAGCCCCAGCCGTTAGTGCAGTCTGGCCAGGCCCCCCTTGGATTGCTCAGTCCAAGAGAGTCCAAGCACTGCTCAGTCCAAGGGAGGCTGTCGGGCGAAACTTGTTGACGCTTCTTGAATCCCCACCAGCCCATGCAGGAACGATGCCCAGAGGCCTCGATCAGGGAAGTGGGCAGCACGCAGAGGAAGCCATTACGAAACATCTTGGGGGATATTGAGCCATCTTGGAGGTCATCTTGGGCTCTCCCAGGCGCTCTTGGATCCACCTTAATCAGCGCCCCCCCCCCCCAAAGAGGCCAACATGCGGCTAAAGCCCTCGCGCAATCAATGATTTGGCATCCTCGCCGAGGCCTCGTGGAGCATCTTGGGCGCCTCTGCAGATAGGGGAAGGATCGCGCTTTCGATTTTTTTGGCCCCCCCCCCACTGTGTCACTCCGACCCCCCCCCCCGGGCGGGAACCGCCGCGGGCGCGCACCAACCCTTATGTGGACTTCCAGCCACTGGGGAGCCCCGCGCCTGTCCTGCCGCAAGCCCCCGTTCTCCTTATCGCCCGAGTGGAATCGTTCTCGCGTCTACCCAGCCTCCTATCTCGATGCCACCCGCGGGGGGGGGATCTTGGAGGAGAAGCGCGATGGCGATGTTGTTGACGACGGCGATGGCGATGACGATGCTGATGACGAAGCGCACGGCGCTGGTTCTCCCGAGTTGCTGAAGGCCCTCATGGAGCCGTCAGCATCTCGGAAGAACCAGCGCCATTCGCTTGGAACAAAAAAGCACGCAACATGAACAAAGATCACAAGTGCTCCGCCGCGCGGGCGCGCTGTCTATGGGGAAGGCGCACTGCTGCCGAGCGACCAGAGCAAACCTTCATTGAAAAACAATGGATGCTGCGTGATTTGCAGTTTCGACCTGGCAACTTCCAGGTCGACCTGAAAACGCCCAGGTGCCCCACGTGTATGCAATAATACACTCTGGTGACGTTGTCAGGTTTCTACACCGCGAGGTACCATCTAGACTCGAAAATGTTCAGGTCGAACTGAACGCGCCATCCGCGTGGGAAAAAACAGGATGAAGCGTCCCCGGAGGAAGTTTTAATGTTCAACCTGAAAATTTGCATATCGACCTGAAAATGCCGAGGTGCTCCAAATGTATCGAATAATTCACCCCGGTGGCATTTTCAGGTTCCTACACCGCTCGGCGATTATAATCATAGAAGGGACCTGAGGGAACCTGAAAATGTCCCCCCCTGGTGGCTCCGCCAAACCCCCTCAATGGCTCCGCCCGAGTACACTACTGGCGTGTGCAACGACATTGTACGGGGCCCCGTTCGCCTAACGGGGATACGTCAATCTTCCATGGCCCACTCACTCTCGACGCGAATGCCCATGCTTGCATTTTTCGCGAAACTGTTATAAACTGCCAGCATCTCAAACAAAACGCACCGAAAACAACCTTCCCCTGTTGGAATCAGACAGGGGAAGGATCACGCTTTCAGTTTTTTTTGCCCTCCGCACTGAGCCACTCCGACTCCCCCCCGGTTGGGAACCGCCGTTGGCGCGCACCAGCCCCTATATGGACCTCCAGCCACTGGGGGGCCCGGTGCCTGTCCGTGCCGCAAGCCCCCGTCCCCCTTATCGCCCGAGTGGAATCGGTCTCGCGTCTCTCCAGCCTCTTATCTCGATGCCACCCGTGGGGGAGTCTTGGAGGAGAAGCGCGATGACGATGTTGTTGACGACGGCGATGGCGATGACGATGCTGATAACGAAGCGAATGGCGCTGGTTCTCCCGAGTTGCTGAAGGCCCTCATGGGGCCTTCAGCATCTCGGAAGAACCAGCGCCATTCGCTTGGAATTATCCCGGCAAAGCAACCTAACAGCGATGTGTAGAAGCATAGCTGGAAACATTGCCTGTGGTATTCATGTAAGAGTGCTGTTATAGAATTATGGTGTTCTCGCAGTCGCATTCGGATTCGCAGTGGCAGTCGCAGTGGCAACATCAGCGGCAGTCGCAGTGGCACTGCCAGTAGTTGCAGTAGCAATAGCTACACTAGCAGCAGCAACAGCAGCAGCAGCAGTAATAGTAACAGTACTAGTAGCAGTAGAAGTAGTAGTGATGGTAGTAGTGGTAACACTGAAGTAGTAGTTGTAGTGTGTGGAGTGAACGAGTAGGAGTGATGGGAGCAGTGGTAGTAGCAGTAGAAATGCAGACGACCGCTCAACGCAGCACGCTGAGGAGCAGCGCTGTTCCCTGCCGCAGGCTGAGGAGCACCGCTGTTCAACGCAGCAGGGTCAGGAGCACCGCCGCCAGACCGAGAACTATCAGCATGTCCTGGCATTAAGGTGCGCAGTAGGCGCTGCGCAGTTGCTTTGAAAAGGAAATCTTCGAGAGCAGGGCTGTAGCCAAGAAGGCTACGGGGACGATGATGATGATGAAGATGATGAGTCTTGGAAGTCTGGGAAGTGGAAGAGCACGAAGTGGCGTACAATTGGCTCCAGGCATTCAAAATGTGGCCCGGGAGTAAAATTCTTGGAAGTGGAAGAGCACGAAGTGGCCTACAGTTGGTTCCGGGCATTCAAAATGTGGCCCGGGAATGGTGTTCTGGGAAGTCCAAGAGCACGAAGTGGCTTACAGTTGGCTTCGGGCATCCAAAATGTGGCCCGGGAATGGTGTTCTGGGAAGTCCAAGAGCACGAAGTGGCCTACAGTTGGCTCCGGGTATTTAAAATGTGGCCGGGGAATGGAGTCCCGGGAAGTCGAAGAGCACGAAGTGCCTTACATTTGGCTCCGGGCATTCAAAATGTGGCCCAGGAATGGAGTTCTGAGAGGTCGAAGAGCACGAAGTGTGCGACTGTTTGTTTAAAGCGAGCTTGGCCATCGCCTGTCCGGCTCCCGCCCAGACCCCCCTGGGGAGTCATCAAATGTTCTCTTTTGACCCCATTAGAAACCGATCAGTCTTCGCTGTTAGGTAAAAAAAAGCACGCAACATGAAACTATCCCGGCAAAGCAACCTAACAGCGATGTGTAGAAGCATGGCTGGAAACATTGCCTGTGGTATTCATGTAAGAGCGCTGTTGTAGAATTCGGGTGTTCTCGCAGTCGCATTCGGATTTGCAGTGGCAGTCGAAGTGGCAACATCAGCGGCAGTCGCAGTGGCACTGCCAGTAGTTGCAGTAGCAATAGCTACACTAGCAGCAGCAACAGCAGCAGCAGCAGTAATAGTAACATTAGTAGTAGCAGTAGAAGTAGTAGTGATGGTAGTAGTGGTAACAGTGAAGTAGTAGTTGTAGTGTGTGGAGTGAACGAGTAGGAGTGATGGGAGCAGTGGTAGTAGCAGTAGGAAAATTGCTTTCGATAGCGGTATATCCAAATGAGATCTTTGTATAAATGCATCGAGGTCTGAACAAGACACTGCTATCAACGGATGTGATTCCAAACGAGACACTGTTATCAACGGATTGAGCCTCAAACAACACACTTGCATCAATGAGTGTAGCTCCAAAACAGACACTCACATGAATGGATTTCGTGTGATGTCGTGGTAGTAGTAGTAGTAGTAGTAGTAGTAGTAGTAGTAGTAGTAGTCGTAGTAGTAGTAGTAGTCGTAGTAGTCGTAGTAGTAGTAGTAGTAGTAGTAGTAGTAGTAGTAGTAGTACTAGTACTAGTAGTACTAGTAGTAGTAATACTAGTAGTACTAGTAGTACTAGTAGTAGTAGTAGTAGTAGTAGTAGTAGTAGTAGTAGTAGTAGTAGTAGTAGTAGTAGTAGTAGTAGTAGTAGTAGTAGTATGGGCACGGACCCGTAAAACCTGAGTCTTCACCGGGGTGCTCGGCGAAGCCATTGATGATGATGATGATGTGATGCTTGAGGAGGATGATGGGATGATGACCGCGCTACTTGGATTTGTTCTGTCTGTCTTGCTCGGCCTCCAACCAAATCTTGGAAGACATATCGCAAACGGAAGAGGAGCGCACTGAGGAACGGCGTGTGAAGCGGACAGTCGGCAAAACTTGCAGGCTGAGAAGCACCGCGGAAACTCGGAGGCTGACAAGCACCGCGGCCGCGCAGTCCTACTACTGCTGGAACTAGGATTACAAGTACGCGCGCCGAGAAGCACCGTGGACACGCGGGCTCGGATACTTCACCTCTCCCGCTTGTATTGCAGGAAATCGCGCCAATCCGGCGGCTGGCAAGTACCGAGGAGGCGCAGGCTGAGAAGCACTGCGCGAGTGCAGGCTGAGAAGCACTACGCGAGTGCATGCCACGGCGTTGCGTGTTCATGAATGCAGGCTGACAAGCACCACATTTTGTTTGCCAGAGATCACTCCCAGGTCACCTGATCCCGCAACAACAGCCACGGCGTAGCTGCCACAGGGGCCGCAGAGAGCAACGGCTCGGTCACCCAATTGGCCTGTCGGTGAATCACAATGCGCGCGTGGCTCCATGAGCCATTGTATCGCGCGTTGCGAGGCACCAGTGTGCCGCACGTGCTGTTGCCGTAGCAGAAGACGGCCTCTGGGCCCAGTGCGGATTCCAGCGGACAACGTAGACCCTGTGGACGCCATTCCGGATGACGTCGCGCGCGCCCTCGATCTGCGCCACCCATCGAAGCCAGTCAAACGCTGAGCCATCGGTGATGTCAACAGCACCTGGGGCAGTCTCGCCATGGTGGTAGTGCAGCAGCGTTTGGAGAGCGGCGCTCGCTTCGTCGCGGCCCACAGTCTGGCGCGAGCGAGCGGCCCACAGTTGGCTCCGGGCATTCAAAATGTGGCCCGGGAGTGGTGTTCTGGGAAGTCCAAGAGCACGAAGTGGCTTACAGTTGGCTCCGGGCATCAAAAATGTGGCCCGGGAATGGAGTTCTGGGACCCAGAGGTCTGAAATAACCATCTTAGGCCAACATGACATCGTATAACTAACCGATAGTTGTTAAAAACAGTCAATCGTTATTCATTCAAACTTCACTGTTACAGCGTATGTTCCAATGAACACCTCGCGCCGTGACAACACTAGCACGCAATATCGCTTGCGCGCATGAATATCACTCTGCGTTCAAACAATCGAGCTTGAATCAAGCTGCGCCCGTACTTGTTTGCGCCATCTTGATACTTAGCGCAAAAACTCTTCCCCCCCTTCCTCTTCCTCCTCCTCCTCCTTCCTCTCCCTCCTCCCCCTCCTCGTCATATTGCCCCCCAGGGCCTTCCTCATTAACGCCGTCCTCCTCCGATCATCCTGAGTATTATTCTAGACGCTCCGCGTATCCCCACCAACCCATCCAAAAACGATGTCTAGGCGAGTTGAGAGGTGATCAGGGAAGTGCGGGGGCAACGAGGGGGGGCGACCGAACCGTGTGAAGAAGAGGGGGGCGAAGGAGAAAATTAGATGGATGGATGAGGGAGTGGGGAGAAGGAGGATGATGAGGAGGAGGAGGAGGAGGAGGCGGATGGGGGAGGAGGAGGATGAGAAGGGATGGGAGGAGGAAGGAGGAGGAGGAGAGCAAGCAAAAGGGCCAGAGGTCTCTTGGATGCTTCTCGGAGCCTCTTGGGGTATCTCTTGGGCGTCTTGGGACGTCTTGGGGATCTCTTGGCGGTCGCCGGGGGCTTTTCGGCGTCTTGGGTGCCTCGGAGGGGCATCTTTGGGCAGCTTGGGATCCTTTTGGGGGGTTTCATGGGGGCATCTTGGGGGCCTCCAGGGCCATCTTGGGGCCATCTTGGAACCTCTTGGGGCCTCCTGGGCGCTTCTTGGGGCCATCTTGGAGGAGATCGATCAAACAAGAGGGGAGCTTGAATTAGGGCCACCCCCATCAGGAGGCCAAAATGGAGCCAAAACCATAGTAAAACCGATGATTGTGGCTTCCTCGCCGAGGCCGTTTTTGGGCGCTCGGACACCTCGCGGACCCCACTGTCCATGTCCAGGGGAGGGGGTAGGGGGAGGGGTAAACCCCTCCCCGAAGGAGAAGAAGGAGGGGTGGAAGAGGAAACCACCGACGCCCAGAGGGCTGGTGGGATTCTTCTTCCGCCTCTTCCTCCTCCTCCTTCTCCTCGTCGATCTTCTGTTTCATCTTCCTGGTTGTTGACCTCCTGCATCCGCTTCGCCCGCGGCCCCTCGTTGGCTCGGGGGCGCCCCTGCCCGCGCCTCCCGTGGGCGTCAGCGCCCACCTCTCCTCCCCTCGGAGGGCCCTCGGCCCCTTGCGGGCGCCGCCGATGGGCGAGGAGGCAGCGGCCCCTGCCGCGGCGAAGAAGGCGGATGGGCGAGGAGGAGGGGCAGGAGGATAACGAAGAGAAGAAGAAGGAGACGGAGGGGAAGGAGAAAAAGGAAAAGGAGAAGGAGGAGAAGGAGGACAAGGAGCAGAAGGAGGAGGGAGGGAGGGAGGGAGGGAGAGGAAGGAGGAGGGATTGTGGAAGGGAGTGCGGGATGGGCAGAGAGGCGGAGGGAGGGAGGGGAGGCATGGGCAGGAGGAGGGGGAGGAGGAGGAGGAGGAAGAGGAGGAGGAGGAGGCAGAGGAGGGCGAGGAGAAGGAGGAGGAGGAGGAGGAGGCGAGGAGGGGGAGGAGGAGGAGAAGGAGGAGAAGGAGAAGGAAAAAGGAGAGAAGGAGGAGGAGGAGAAGGAGGAGGGGCAGGGGGAGGAGGAGGAGGAGGAGGAGGGGCCGAGACAGGTCCTCCACTCCTTCTTCCTCTCTGGTCCTTCGCGCCACCCCCCCGAGGGCAAGGGCTCGGCGTTCAACGACGCGGACGCCCTCCAGGTCTTGTGGCAGGCCTTCTTTGAGGAGATGGATGGTCCCTCGGATTTGAAGTACGACAGCGCTGGCAACATCGAGAAGGTCTCGGTGAACAGTGCTGAGTTGACTAGGCACCGGCTCTTCTTGACGGCCACCCGCTCCCTCGGGAAGCAGGTCACTGCTGGTGCCGCGAAGGACCGACGGCCCCAAAGAACTTGGAGGGGGGACGGGAGGAGGAGAGCAAGGCGGAGGAAGAGGATGATGAGGTGGATGGGGGAGGAAGTGGGCATGGATGGGAATGGAGGTGGATGGGGGCAACAAGGAGGTTGAGGAGTCAAGCCAACTGAACGCAGAGGGGGCGGATGTCAGAGGAGGAGGAGGGAGGCCATGAGCGCAGGCGGTGAAGGAGGAGGAGGTGGGAGGGAAGGAACACGAAGACGAGGAGGAGGGGAGAAGGAGGACGGAGGAGGAAGAGGTGCAGGAGGAGTACGATGGGGGAGAAGGAGGAGGAGGAGGAAGAGGAGGAGGATGAGGAGGAGGAGAAGGCGGAGGAGGAGATCGAGAAGGAAGAGGAGGATGAGGAGGAGGAACGATGCTGCCAGCAGGAGGCGCTGCGCTGCATCGCCGAGGGCTTGGAGGAGAAGTGGAACCTCGGGGACCAGCAGGACGCGTGGATCACCCACGCTGCTGGGCAGATCCGCGCGATGCTGCGCCACGTGTACATGGCCGTGGGCCAGCGGACCGACGAGGGCTCCGATAACACCTCGACAATGCGCAACCGACGCCGAACGGTTTCCCGTTGCCGATCGAGCGACGACCGCTCGTTCGATAACGAGGGGCCGCTCGGCGTCGGTACTGCGCTGGCCGTCGTGGCGTTGTTGGAACGGAGGAAGCCTCCGAGCTGGGCCGCCGCGTTCGTCGGCGACTGCGGCTCGGACGAGCAGGGCGACGGCGACGCCGAGGTCGCCGAGCCGGTCGCCGAGCCGGTCGCCGAGCCCGTCGCCGAGCCCGACGCCGAGCCCGTCGCCGAGCCCGTCACCGAGCTGGGGAGCAGCGCCGCGGCGGCCAGTGGCGAGCCGCCAGTCGGCGACGAGGTGCCCGCGATGAAGCGCCGCGAGAGCCTCGGCACCAAGGGCGACCTCGAGGTCGCCGAGAGGGTCGGCAAGTTCGAGGTCGGCTACGCGCAGCGCCTCGAGGTCGGCTGCAGGGCGATACCAACTAGAGGGAAATGAGCGGGGGAGTGGGGGGAGGAGGTGGAGGAGGCGAAGGAGGGGGAGAGATGGAAGAGGGGCCAGGCAAGCGCGGAGGACGGAACGGGAGGAAGGAGGAGGAGGAGGAGGAGGAGGAAGAGGAGGAGGAGGAGGAGGAGGAGGAGGAGGAGGAGGAGGAGGAGTAGGAGGAGGAGGAGGAGGGAGGAGGAAGGTGGAGGAGGAGGAGGAGAAGAACACAAGGAGGCCCTCGGTATTCGTCGATGTCCCCTCCTCCTGCGGCCCCAGTGGGGGTGGCCACGTGCGTCCGCCACACCCAGTACAGCGTTTCGTGGCCCCATAGGAAGCTCCACGCAAGGCCCCAGTGGGGGTGGCCGCATGCGTCCGCCACACCCAGTACAGCGCTTCGTGGCCCCATAGGGAGCTCCACGCAAGGCCCCAGTGGGGGTGGCCACATGCGCCCGCCACACCCAGCACAGAAGTCACGGTCCTACAGGGAGCTCCACCTGCGGCCCCAGCGGGGGTGGCCACGTGCGTCCGCCACACCCAACGCAGCGCGTTGCCCCATAGGGAGCCCCACCTGCGGCCCCAGTGGGGGTGGCCACATGCGTCCGCCACGCCCAGTACAGCGCTTCGTGGCCCCATAGGGGGGCCCACCTGCGGCCCCAATGGGAGTGGCCACATGCGTCCGCCACACCCACTACAGCGTTTCGTGGCCCCATGGAGGGCTCCACCTGCGGCCCCAGTGGGGGTGGCCACATGCGCCCGCCACGCCCAGCGGGAGGGCAGGAGAAGGGAGTGCCCGCTCGAACCTTGAACGCCAAGCCAGCAGGCTGCGTGGAGGCGCGACGTGACGCGCCGTTCGATTGAGGAGTTTGTCGTGCCTGTGCCGCGTGACGGCGGGTTCGCCGCGGTTTGGCAGGACGGGTTCGAGTGGGCACTCCCGAAAGCCATTGCGGGCGACATCTCGAGCTCGCAGGCGCAGCAGAAGCCAGAGAAGAGCAAGCTCATCGTTGATGGGCACAAGGATGGTAGTTACACGTGCGCGCTGCAGTTCGTCGAGAAGAAAGGCCAGCGGCGGTTGCAGATCTGGGAGAAAGGCGACGATGGCCGTTCCCAAGTCATGCAGATGGTCGGGCACGGTGACGAGAGCCGGGCAACTGAGTTCATGAAAGAGCAATGGCGAGCTTACATCGACGGCGCGGCCGACAAGGACGCCATGGAGGACGCCAAGAAGAAGCACCTGAAGGGGAACCCGAGGGACTGCGCTGGCAAGAAGCCTGCTGCGGCCGCCGCGGCCAAGGTCGCGTCTAGAATTGCGATCTCCCACACCCGTCACCTCCTCCTCCTCCTCCTCCTCCTCCTCCTCCTCCGCCTCTGCCTCCTCCCCCTCCTCCTCCTCCTCCTCCTCCTCCTCCTCCTCCTCCCCCTCCTCCTCCCACTCTTCCTCCTCCCGCGCCTCCTGCCACGTCTTCCTACCTTCCTCCCCCCTTCCCTTCCCCGCCAGCTCTCTTCCTCCCTCCTCCTCCTCCTCCTCCTCCTCCTCCTCCTCCGCCCCTCACCTCCTCCTCCTCTTCCTCTTCCTTGCAGTCTCCCAGGGATCGCAAAACCTAGACGTTGAAGGGGTCAGCTGGCCCCAAGATGAAGGCCAAGACCAAGGCCAAGCCGAGGGCGAAGGCCAGCAAGGCCGTCGACGACGATGACGTCCCAGCTGGGGAGGAGCAGGAGCCGGCAGAGCACCGCGAGGATTCGGACCTCGAGGGCGACGACGCCGAGCTGGCCGACGACGACGATGACGTCCCAGCTGAGGAGGTGCAGCAGGAGCCAGCCGCGCCGCCAGCAGAGCCGATCGAGACCCCGAAGGCGAAGACCGCCACGGGGGAGACGATCATCGTCGAGAACGGGCCCGCGACGGCCAACAAGAGCACGAATATCGCGGGCGGCAGCAGCAGCAGGCGCGGCAAGACCAGCGACAACGTCGGCATCAAGCAGACGGAGCTCTCGGTCGGGAGCAGCGCGGCCACGTCCGCGGGCGACGGCGTCGCCGCGGGCCTCTTCGACAACATGTTTTTCGGTTAGCCGTTCGGCTGCATGTTCTTTTTCGGCTGCTCGGCTCCGTTGGGCCGACAGCTGTGCAAGTGGCGTCGGGTATCACGCTCACCTTCAGTGAGACGGTGCCCGATGCGTTCCGCAAGCAACCAGTGGATCGGCCAGCTCACTGGCTGTTGTTTCTGTAGCTACCGCTGAAAACAATCAAACTGGCGGGGCGTGGGAGGTGAGGGAGGGATGCAGGAAGGAGGGAGAGGGAGAGGGATGGCGGAGGGAGGGAGGGAGGTAAAGGGGGACTCGAAATGAGGGGCCCCCCATTCCACCAAATGCATTGGAAAACTTGGGGGGGTGTAAGGCACGGGGGTCGGCGTCAGCCGTGCAGCATATGCCGCTGGGCTCGGGCGGTCACCTTGCAGCGCCCCACCCCGCCCCGCCCCTGCGAGCTCGCTCATCAGAGGATGGGGGGTATTGAGACACGACCAAGATGAGAGGGTGAACTAATGGCTGGTGTCCTCCCACCTCCCTCTCCGCCCTCCTGGCCCCTTCCTTGCCATCCGATTTCCCCCTACTTTCATTCAACCCTGTTCTCTCGCGCTCTCCATGCTCCTTCCCACTCTCCTATGAGGAGTCCTCCTCCTCCTCCTTCTCCTCTCCTCCTCCTCCTCTCCTCTCTCCTCCCTCCTCCTCCTCTCCCCCTCCTCCTCCTCCTCCTCCTCCTACTCCTCCTCCTCCTCCTCCTCCTCCTCGAGAAAGTACCGAGGAAGTTCGACAAACGGCCCAGTCGCTCTCAATGGCCTTCCAGATGTTTCTGAATTGCTCAGGGGTTCGACGCCATGTTACATTAAAGTCCCGTGGGCCCTGGGGCTCCATCTCGCTTTCGTCCTCCTCTCGATTCCGAAGCTGCTTGGAGCGAGCAGTGCGCTGCCCACGCTTCACTTTGTGTGCTGCCCACATTTTCGCACCGATGGTCGAATCACCTGAGCCCGAGCGCCGTGCTGCTGCTGGCCAACAGGCGAGTGCGAGTTCAGCCCAGCTGGAAGGCCCGATCGAGATAGTGGAGTCCTCGACCTCCCCGAGCTTGATCGCTCACGAGGGCGCGGCCAGCGACGAGGCGATCAAGTCAGAGGGAGGCCCCGACGAAGTCCACGAGATGCAGGGGCAGGCCAACACCCAGGGCTTCGTCGACCCCTCCCGTCAGCACATGGCCGACAGCACGACTCGCTGCCCACGCGATGAGATCCCCGAGGCTGGCGAATCCCAGAGGACTCCTGCAGGCAGCTTCGACTGGGCCTGGAAAAGTCGGACAGCATCGGCCGAGATGAGGCAGCCCCGCGACCACTCGGACACGGAGTCGGCAGAGGAGGTTGAGTCACCGCCACCGCCGCCGCGCCGCTCTGCGAGGCGTCGCGTGCTGGAGCCCCCCGCGGACTTGGGCGGGCCGCAGCCGGCGGCCTCGCAGCTGGCGCAGCCGGCGGCCTCGCAGCCGGCGCAGCCGGCCGAGCAGACGCAGCAGCCACCCGAGCAGATGCAGCAGCCTTCCGAGCAGTTGCAGCCGCCTCCCGAGCCGATGCAGGCGCCTCCCGCGCAGGCGCAGCTGGCCCGCAGCGCGGAGGGCTCGCAGGTTGAGCAGCTCCCTGCAGATGAGATGCCGCAGCAGCTTGCCAGCGCGCCGCAGCAGCAGGGGCAGGTTGAGGCTCAGGCGCCGACCCCGCCAGCGTCCGCGGGGCCGAGGGCGGCGGAGCTGGCAGCTGAGGGCCCCGGCGCGTGGGCTCCCCAGGCAGCGGGTCTAGCTGAACAAACTTGGGAGGCAGGGAGGTGAGAGGAAGAGGAGAGATGAGAGATAAGGTAAAGAGGGGGATAACTAGAGAGAGAGAGAGAGAGAGAGAGAGAGAGAGAGAGAGAGAGAGAGAGAGAGAGAGAGAGAGAGAGAGCCACACACACACACACACAACAGAGAGAGAGAGAGAGAGATAAACAAAACAAACAAACACACACAAAAAACGCAGACAGACAGGTAGGCAGGCAGACAGACACACACAAACAGATGGCATGCAGGCACGCAGGCATGCAGGCACGCAGGCGTGCAGGCAGGCAGGCAGGCAGACAGGCACGCAGACAGACAGACATGCAGACAGACAGGCAAACCGACGCAGAGGCAGAGGCAGAGACGGTGCCATAGAGGTAAAGATAACCTGCCAGAGGGAGGAGGAGGCGGAGGGGGAGGAGAAGGAGCAGAATGAGGAAGTGGAGCCTAGGAAGAGGAATGGAGGGCGGAGGGAAGGTGGGGGACGGACGAAGGAACAACAGGGAAGACAGGGGGGGGGGGGCTACACGTTGAGGCGATTGTCATTGGCCCCAGAGGCGGCGCGCAGCATCACTCCCCAGAAGTTGGACAAGCCTGCCATGAAGCAGCAGACGGATCAGATGAGGATCGACGCCCAGGACGCACTCGGGCCATACACTCGTTGCATCACTGTGTGAATATGCTCATCTCGTCCTCCTCCTCCTCCTCCTCCTCATCCTCCTCCTCCTCCTCCTCCTCCTCCTGCTCCCTCTTCCAGCTTCTCCACCTACTCGGCCTCCTCCTTCTTCTTCTCCTCCTGCTCCTGCTCCTCTCCCTGCTGCTACCCCCCTGTCGGCTGTGACCTCGGTGGCGGCCGAGGTAGCGCTCGCGGTTGTCGGTGTCGAAGTTGGCGGCCTTGACCCCCCATGGCTAATGGGGCCCTTGTCCCCTGCCTTCTCCACCGCTTCAGTTCTCTCGCCTGCCTCCTCCTTTCTCGATCTAACCCCATTCGAATCGCTCAGGAGAAGCTCAATCAGGCCAGCGAGCTCGATGACAATTTCGCCGATCTCATGTCGCGCGACGTGCAAGACATGTACCAGTCGACGGCCTTCACTGAGATGATGTCAGCAAAGGGTTACGACCCGAGCGACAAGGCGAGCTGGCCCAAGGACCCAGAGCAGATCGCCGTCGACAGCTGGTTGGAATCAAAGACCCAGCGGGAGCGGGATGAGCACGCATTCTGGCAGAGCATGAAGCAGCAGGGGTTTAACTTCACGACAAGAGCTGTCAAAGGAAATGCAGTCGGGGGGAAGTGGGCGCGGGCGATCAAAGATCCGGAGCTCAAGAAACGATGCAATCAGGTCTCTGGCGATGCAGCCAAATCAGAGTTCCGTCGAGAGTGGCTCCTGGGCAAATATCAAAACTACGCAGTGGATTTCGAGAAATCCACGACCGAGATCCGCGAGAATTGGAAGACGAGCACCTACCTGAGCTTGGGGCGGATCGCCCACCTCGAGGGAGGTGGGCGCGCTGGCTGGCGCCAGGCATTCGGGGCCACACAAGACTAGCACAATATATGGCAGAAGCGGGGCCTGAGGGCGACCACGATGAGGATGGTGGAGAGGGGGGTAAGAAAGAAAGCAGGAGCAGGAAACTGCAGGCGGGAGGAGGACGAGGGCGGGGGGGAGGTGAACGGGGAGAGGGACGAGGAGGAGGATCGACAGGTGAGGAGGGAGGAGGAGGAAGAGGAGGACAGGTGAGGAGGGAGGAGGAGGAAGAGGAGGAAGGTGAGGGGGGGAAGGAGGAGGAGGAGGCGGAGGAGTAGGAGGAGGAGGAGGAGGAGGGGGAGGAGGAGGAGGGCGAGGAACATCTGCCAACACTCACAAATAAAAACCACCAGAGGCCCTCTCGTACACCTTCAACTGCATGTGCATGGGCCCTCCGTGGGTCATGTGGGACACGATGACAAACTCTTTGAAGTTTCTCTACGTGCAGATGGGTCTTCGCGAGAGCTTCGCGACGCACTTCACCAAGCACGAGCGCTGGCTTCAGGAGTTTCTGGAATTCAATTGGTACCCTTGTCATCCTTACCCTCGCTCCTCATGCGTATTCTGCTGTCGCTGCTGCTGCTGCTGCTGCTGCTGCTGCTGCTCAGCCTCCTCATCCAGCTGCAACTCTACCTCGTCCTCTTCCTTCCTCGTTGTCCGCCTTTTCTTGCTCCTCCTCCCCCTTCCACCGATACCCCCAAATCCTCTTTGTCCTGCTCTTCCTCCTCCTCCTCGTCATCATTCCGTCATCTTTCCTCCTCCTCCTCCTCCGCCTCCTCCTCCTCCGCACCCTCCTCCACCTCCGCCTCCCTCACCTCCTCCTCCTCCTCCTCCTCCTCCTCCTCCTCCTCCTCCTCCTCTTCTTCCGCCTCCTCCTCCTCCTCCGTCTCCTCCTCCTCCTCCTCCTCCTCCTGCTCCTCCTCCTTCTCCCCCCTCACCTCTTTTCCCAACCATCCTGCGGTGTTGGGCCCAGGCTTCGGTGTGAAGAGACAGCGCCCCGCGTCACCTCGCCTCACCTCCCGCTGCCTCTGCCTGTTCCTTGCCACTGCTCTCCGCGTGCCCATCCCATTCTGGCACGCCCCTCACGAGGATCGTGGCCCCATAGGGGCTCCACCGAAGGCCACCGCGGCAAAGTCCGCATGCGCCCTCCCGCCCATTTCGGCACGTCCCTCACGAGGATCGTGGCCCCATAGGGAGCTCCAGCGACCGCCCCAACGGCAGGGCCCGCATGCGTCCTCCCGCCCATTTCGGCACACCCCTCACGAGGATCGTGGCCCCATAGGGAGCTCCGCCGAAGGCCCCAGCGGCAGGGTTCGCATGCGTCACCGCGCCCATTTCGGCACACCCCTCACGATGATCGTGGCCCCAGCACGGTCCGCATGCGTCCCCCCGCCCATTTCGGCGCAGCCTTTACGAATATCGTGGCCTCATAGGGAGCTCCACCGAAGGCCCCAGCGGTAGGGCCCGCATGCATCCCCCAGCTCATGATGGCACACCCCTCGCAAGGATCGTGGCCCCATTGGGAGCTCCACCGAAAGCCCCAGCGGCAGGCCACCCAGCCCATTTCAACACACCCCACGAGGATCGTGCCCCCGCAAGGAGCTCCACCGAAGGCCACCGCGCGAGGTCTGCGCGCGCGCCCCCCGCCAATTTCGGCACACCCCTCGCGAGGATCGCTGCCCCATAGGGAGCTCCAGCGGCAGGGCCCGCATGCGTCCCTGAGCCCATTTCGGCGCGCCCCTCACGAGGATCATGGCCTCATAGGGAGCTCAGCCGAAGGCCCCAGCGGCACGGTCCGCATGCGTTCCCCCGCTCATTTCGGCACACCCCTTTACGAGGATCGTTGCCCCATTGGGAGCTCCACCGAAAGCCCCAGCGGCAAGGCGCGCATGCGCCCCCCCGCCCATTTCGGCACACCCCTCACGAGGATCGTGGCCCCATGGGAGCTCCGCCGAAGGCCCCAGCGGCAGGGTTCGCATGCATCCCCCAGCTCATTTCGGCGCGCCCCTCAGGAGGATCGCGGCCCAAAAGAGAGCTCGACCGAAGGCCCACGCGGCAGGGTCCGCATGAGTCCTCCCGCCCATTTCGGC
Organism: Prorocentrum cordatum; assembly: GCA_963575745.1. Classification (NCBI taxonomy): domain Eukaryota; class Dinophyceae; order Prorocentrales; family Prorocentraceae; genus Prorocentrum; species Prorocentrum cordatum. The sequence continues at coordinate 617,385 of CAUYUJ010015948.1, forward strand.
ACACCACTCACGAGGATCGTGGCCCCATAGGGAGCTCCGCCGAAGGCCCCAGCGGCAGGGTTTGCATGCGTCGCCGCGCCCATTTCGGCACGCCCCTCAGGAGGATCGCGGCCCCATAGGGAGCTCGACCGAAGGCCCACGCGGCAGGGTCCGCATGAGCCCTCCCGCCCATTTCGGCACACCCCTCACGACGTCGCGGCCCCGTAGGGAGCTCCACCGAGAGCGGTGCCCACAAGGCTGCACTCAGAAGTGCATATGGTTGGGTCCTTCGCCAATATAATTTTGCTTCCGAGGACGGTCAGGCGCCGCCCCTCGGCGCGCCTGCCTCGCTGACCGCTGGCGCTGCGCCTGCGAGGCCACCCCAGCAGCCCGAGCCAGCGGCGCAGCCGCAGCCGCAGGTCGCGCAGCAGCCGCAGGTCGCGCAGGTCGCGCAGCCCCAGCAGGTGATGGCGAGGGCAGGGCCAGCAGCAGCGGCGCCAGCGCAGCTGGCGGCGGCGCCAGCGCAGCCGGCGGCGGCCGCTGAGGGCCAAGTGGGGCCCGCCGCGGGCAGCCAGGCAGCCTCTGGCGCGGCGGCCGCTGAGGGGGCTTCGACCGCGGGGGCTTCGACCCGCGGTGGCAGGGCCAAGCAGAAGGCGACTCCCGAGGCCGACAGCGAGGTCAAGCGGCAGAAGACAGAGCTGAATGAGAAGATCGGGCTGGCCAAGAAGGAGCTGTCACAGTACGCGGGGGCCACGGCGCAGGCGCGAACGCTGCTCAACCAGATCGTGAACGACAAGTCCAAGGAGTGGGCTGCCGATTCCTCCAAGCTCCTGCGCAGCGCCCTCGAGGCCTCGGAGAAGTACATCAACGAGAGGCCCCTGTTGAACCAGGTCATGGCGGTCAAGGTGGCGGACCTCTCGAGCCTGCGGAAGACCATGAACGATGCCGACTTGCTGAACGGCCTCGCGCAGGCCGCCGAGCTCAAGTCCCACTCGTCGAGCATCTTCTTAGAGGCCAAGTGCTTGCTGGCTCTCATGCGCGCCCGCGAGAAGCAGGACGACCCGACGCCTGCCAAGCAGAAGAGGGCGAGGACTTCTTGAACGCGCTGCTGGGGAAGGCACCGATCGGCCGATCAAAACTGAGGACTTGGGGCGCGGGGCTCGACACTTAAAAGTGACGTGTGGGTTAGGGGTGGCCAGGTCGTCCCCCCATGTCGGGCCCCGCGTCCCTGGTCCGCAGTTTTGTTCGCCCGTGCGTTTTGACCTTGCTCGCGAGGGCGGCAAGAGTCATATACATTCTAATTCTGAGGGGTATTTTGTTCAACGTTCGACTGTGCTTGGCAAGGTGCGCGGAGCACTCAGCGCGGCGCTCTAATGGCAAGAAGGGTGGTAAATCATTCGAAATCCTCAGATTTCCATGAAATCCTGTTCCGTTTCGGAAAATCACACAAAATCACACGAAATCCAGTCAAACCCTTCGAATCCGCATTTTTTCCCCAAATCCGCATTTTTTGCCCAAAGCCGGGGGCCGACGACCGTCTACCTACCGTCTACCTGCCGTCTACCCCCCACCGTCTACCACCGTCCACCGTAGCCCTCAAACCCTGATAAAATACAGTGTTTGGCAGCGTCTACCTCCATCTACCTGGGACCGTCTACCGTCTACCTACCGTCTACCTGCCGTCTACCTGCCGTCTGTCATCGGTTTTCACGCCGTCGGCTTGCTTCGTCAGGATTTTTCATGAATTTTCTTGGGATCTTAGGAGACAGTCAAGGCGGACAGAGGGGGTGATTAATATGTCAGCTTGTCGCACCTCGCATGCGAGTGCACGCGGCATGACTGACACTTGCCAGAACCATGCGAATCTGATTTAGTGCGCGAGTGTGGGTGGCCTCGCGCATCTGCTCTGACAGCTAGTTTTGCTGCAACCTCAGTGGTGAGGCCATCTCGTCATGCGCCTGGCGGCGCGTTCAAATGGCCGAGATGGAAGTTGGGGTTCCACTTGAATGCGTGGTCATTCGTTAGAGTGGTCTATTCTGGTGCTTGTGTTTATGCGTTGCACGTCCTGCTGCAGCCTCGTGAGCAAGCACTCGTTTCGAAACATCGTGCGGCGAAACCGTGTATTGCAACTCAAAGCTCATCCTCGTCCTCGCCCGAATGGGCTCCTCAATATCTCCCATGCCGCTATGCAACCCAACTCCTGCTGCTTATCCTTGCTCACTCTCCCCCTCCCCCCTCCATCACTCGTGCTCCGCTTCCCCTTTATATGCCTTTCCCCATCTTCCTTCCTCGCACACTCCCCCTCGACCACCATCTTTCACATTCGCGCATGCGTGCGTGACAACTCGTGCATGCGCGTCTCAACGGAGGCGTGCGACAGTCTCCTCAGATCCCCCCTCGCCCAAGCACCTCGCTGTAATCTTGTCGCTGTCGAACCCGTCCTGTGCTTGGCGGGGGAAAAAGGGTGAGAATTCTAGACCATCCAGAGACGATGTCCAGGCGAGCTGAGAGGTGATCAAGGAAGCGAGGGAGCAAAGAGGGGGGCGGCCGAACGGTGTGAAGGAGAGAGGGAGCTAAGAAAAAAAATGGATGGATAGATGAGGGAGTGGGGAGAAGGAGGATGAAGAGGATGAGGAGGAGGAGGAGGCGGAGGGGGAGGAGGAGGATGAGAAGAGATAGGAGGAGAAGGGCGGATGAGGAGAGCAAGCAAAAGGGCCAGACGTCGTCTCTTGGATGCTTCTCGGAGCCTCTTGGGGTATCTCTTGGGCGTCTTGGTGCGTCTTGGGAATCTCTTGGCAATCGTGGGGGGCTCTTCGGCGTCGTGGGTGCCTCGGGGGGGCCTCTTTGGGCCGCTTGGGATCCTTTTGGGGGTCTCCTGGGGGCCTCTAGGGGGCCTCTTGGGGCCATCTTTGGGCCATCTGGGGACCTCTCGGGGCCGCCTGGGCGCTTCTTGGGGCCATCTTGGAGGAGATCAATCAAACGAGAGGGGAGCTTGAATTAGGGCCCCCCCCATCAAGAGGCCAACATGGGGCCAACACCTGAATAAAACAAATGATTTTGGCTTCCTCGCCGAGGCCACTTTGGGCGCTCCGACACCTCGCGGATCCCCCTGTCCAGGTCCAGGGGAGGGGGTAGGGGGAGGGGTAAACCCCTCCCCGAAGGGGAAGAAGGAGGGATGGAAGAGGAAACTCCTTAATCCACCGACGCCCAGAGTGCTGGTGGAATTCATCCGATGGCAAAAATACATGGCACTGAGAACGAACGGGACAGAAAAAAGAGAGAGAGAAAAAAAAGAAGAGATAACGAAACAAGATAATATGAACAAACACGTGACAACATCGAAAACCAATCATATAAGAACATACCGACCACTCGTGTGACCCACCCTATAGAAACCATTATTGCCGCGCGCCCCTCTGGGAGCTGGGAGCCGGTACTCCGTCTCTGCCCCTTGTAACCCGAGGCCCAGGATTCAATGTTCCCCTCGCCCTCTCTCGATGGCGCTGTGTCTTTGTTCCCGACCATCCTGCGTTGTTGGGTCCTCGATTTGAAGAGACAGCGCCCCGCGTCACCTTGCCTCGCTTCCCGCTGCCCCCTCCCCCTCCTCCCTCCTCCCATCCCTTGCCTCTGCTTTCCGCATTCCCATCCCATTCTGGCACACCCCTCACGCGCTTCGTGGCCCCATAGTGAGCTCCACCGAAGGCCCCAGCGGCAAGGCCCGCATGCACCCCCCCGCAAATTTCGGCACGCTCCTCACGAGGATCGCGACCCCGTGGGGAGTTCCGCCGAAGGCCCCAGCGGCAGGGTCCGCCCGCCCATTTCGGCACACCCCTCGCGAGGATCGCGAGGATCGTGGCCCCATGGGGAGCTCCACCGAAAGCCCCAGCGGCAAGGTCCGCGCACATCCCCCAGCCCATTTCGGCACACCCCTCACGAGGATCGCGGTCCCACAAGGAACTCCACCGAATGCTCCAGCGGCAAGGTCCGCATGCGCCCCCCCGCTCATTTCGGCGCACCTCTCACGAGGATCGTGGCCCTAGAGGGAGCTCCACCGAAGGCCCCAACGGCAGGGCCCGCCCGCGCCCCCCCCCTTCATTTCGGCACACCCCTCACGAGCATCGTGGCCCCATGGTGAGCTCCACCGAAGGCCCCAGCGGCAGGGTTCGCATGCGTTCCGCCCATTTCGGCATGCCCCTCACGAGGATCGTCGCCCCAAAGGGAGCTCCACCGAAGGCCCCAGCGGCAGGGTCCGCATGCGTTCCCCCGTCCATTTCGGTAAACCCATCACGAGGATCGTGGCCCCATGGGGAGCTTCACCGAAGGCCCCTGCGGCAGGGTCCGCATGCGTCTCTCAGCTCATTTCGACACGCCCATCGCGATGATCGTGGCCCCATATTGAGCTCCACCGAAGGCCCCCGCGGCAAGGCCCGCATGCGTCCACCCTCACATTTCGGCACACCCCTGAAGATGATCGTGGCCCCATAGGGAGCCCCGCCGAAGGCCCCAGCGGCAAGGTCCGCGCGCGCCTCCCCGCCAATTTCGGCACGCCCCTCGCGATGATCGTGGCCCCATAGGAGCCACACCGAAGGCCTCCGCGGCAAGGTCCGCACGCACTCCCCCGCCCATGTCGGCACACCCCATCACGAGGATCGCGGCCCCGTAGGGAGCTCCACCGAGAGCGGTGCCCACACCGCGGCACTCACAACTGCATATGGTTGCGCCCTTCGCCAGAATAATGTTCTCGCCGTCTCCCCGCAGCCGCGCTGTCACGAGCCCTCTGGCTGCGGCCGCGCGCGGCTGTTTGGGTCGTGCACGATGCCTTTCGCTGGTGCCTTGAGAGGCAGCGACAGCGAGCGGCAAGCAGGAGCATCTCTTTTGCATGAACTGTTGTCACTGTACGCTTCATGCAGACTGAACGCCAAACAATTTTGCGTACTATGTGGTCTTTGCGAGGCCGCAGGGGTCCAAGGGGCAACGTGGAGTAAGTTCAGCAGGCCAGCGGACCTGCAATCTGGCAAGTACCAGCTTCATTTAGACACAGTGCTGCCCGCTCCAAAACATTTAACACATATCAAAGTGCCCGTTTGTGAGAATCACAGTGCTTTGCGTTCGGTACGAGACCATCCGATCAAGCTGTTCTATGAATCGATATCTGATGAATTGGTTGCGGACCCGTCGATTTTGGAAGAGTTGCGAACGACCCCAGCTCAGAGAGATCCCAATGTACTAGATGTACCAGCTTACGCAGAGCATCCCGCCACCAAGATTGCCAAAGAGACAGGTCTTGACCCCCCCCTCCCCCTCGCGGTGTATTTGGATGGGGTTCGCTATCAACAGCAGGCTGCCGGAAGAAACGATACTGTAACTGGGTGGTGGGTGGTGAACCTATTGTCGGGGCGGCGACACCTAGTAGCTACCCTCAAGCACTCCGACGAGTGCAGTTGCGGGTGCAGGGGGTGGTGCTCGGTCCACCCCATCATGGATTCTATCAGATGGCAGTTTCAATGTCTCTACGATGGGGTTCGCCCTAACGTTCGGCATGACGGCAGCGAGTGGGCCCAGGGGACAAACATTTCAGATTTGTCGTTTCGGGGATGCTTGTTATATATTAAAGGTGATTGGATTGAACATACTCGCGGGCTTGGGCTAAGCAGCTACGGGCAGTACCACCATTCTTGTCAATATTGCAAAAATGTAAAACCAGAGCTCGAGGAGGATGAAGGCATGGATACACTGGATTCGTTTGCGTTCCAGCTTCGCACTTGTAATGAATACGACGCAGCGTGCAGGAAGTGTGAGATTCCCGTGCACATACACACACGAGAGCAACTACAATTCTTGAGGTCGAAACTTGCGTGGTTGAAAAACATTCCAAAGATTGGGGGACGGGGTATAATGCATGATACGGTTGTAGCAGGCGTGCAGCTGAAGAGTGGGGACCGCTTGGAACCCAGCGAGCACGTACATGATATAGCTGATGTGCTGTGTGTGCAGTTGCCAGCCACGTTCGTATTTTGGAGGCCTCGCTTCGGGCCTTCGACGAAACTCCCCCTCGATCCTGTGCAACGGCGGTGCCCTTTATTCGACAGTAGGTTGGGCACGTCTCCCGTGGCAACATTAGCAGCTGATCTAATGCATACAGTTCACCTCGGCATAATGCAACGCCTCGTTTCAGCTTGTCTGTTCCGAACGATATTTTCAAACCCTTGGCAGTTTCAGGGATCGCAGAAAGTTATGATCGAAATGGCAATTCGGCAAATCTGGTGCGACCTCAAGTCCTGGCAAGATGACCCTTCAAACAACATCGACCCGAAGGGCCGTCTAGGCGTTCTTACTTTGAAGATGCTCGGTGACCACAAGGATGCCGATTTCCAGGCTGCTTGGGAGTTCGACAACAAGGTTTTGCGTTTGAGCTGTTGACTCGTCCCCACGGCTGGACTCGCACCGATGTTCGTTAAAACGAGGCCCACAAACGCTGGCCGCTACGCACCCTCCGCCCACGACCCCAAACACAACAACATGCAAACAGCATCCCCCTCAGCACCCGAACCACCCTGGCACGGCGATGTCGGTGAAGGCGGGGGAGACTGGAATGCTACTTCTTTTCGTCAATCACCTCGTTCACAAGTACGGAGGCCGCGCTGTATTTGGGCCTCACCTCGTCTGCGCCATGCTTTCGTTGATCGGGTTTCTGGATGCCGTGCGCACGCTCCCTGCTACGTTGGACGAAACGATGCAACTTCGATTGATGTGCATCATTGCTGTGCACATTCGGGCCTGCAAGCTGGCTGGGATAGCTCTTTCGCCAAAGCACCATTTGGCATGGCACATCGCCCACAGGTGACGCGTCGTTCGAAATGGGGGAAGGGACAACCCAAACAAAGCACCCTTACTAAGATGCCCAGGGGGAGGGGGTAAGCAGGATGGATGTGAGGATGGGCAGGAGGGGTAGTGGATGGCCCAGGGGCCACTGCGCCTGGGTTGTGGGCCACGGGCCTCTTGGATGTTCTTTCGGGTGTCTTGGGGCGCCGCTCGGGAACATCGTGTTTTGCATTGCGGCGCCTTTGGGCACTCTCTTGGAATCTCTGTTGGGCCTTTGGGGGACCTCGGGAGTCCTCCTCGGGGCTTGTCAGTGCCATCGGGGGCCACTTTGGGAGCAAATGTTAAAACGCCTGCGGGCGTTGCTCGCCGCGCGACTGCCCTGTCCTCTCGCTTCTCCTCTTCCTCCCGAACTGTCAGTCCTGCCCCCTCCTGCCCCTCTCCCAAGCTCGACCTTCCTCGTGTCTCATCTTCCCTCCACCGCCTCATTCTTTCGATGCCCCCCCCCGCGGGAAGTCCGAGCCGGTGGAGAGCTCATCGAAGGCGCCAGCGTCGGATACTCACCGCATGCCCCCCCTCGGAGGTAGCTGGCACGTGATGTCAGCTGCGCGCAGGGAGGCGAATGCTTTGCAAATCCCCTGGCCCAACAGGGGCCGCGAGCCCTTTCAAGGACCTGATTGTGAGAACATGTCATGGGTCCTGGGGTCGTTTTCAACTTCATTTAAACAAGATGTTGTAAATCACGGTTGCCCTAGGAGCCGGTGGTTGGGGAACCCGAAGTTATACGCTTGTTGGCTCGACGAGTCCCTGAACATTGTGCTCAGGGACGTTGCGAAGTTTTCACACCGCCGCACTTTTGAGTTCAGAGTGTTTTTTATGCTGGCTCTCCACGATCGTTTGGGCATCTCTCGGTGGCTATCCTTGAAGCCATGGGTACCGTAATTCAGCTGTGTTTATTGGCGCTTGGGCTGCAGGCAGCGACTGCCGCGAAGCAGCCAGCGCCGCATTCTGCTGGCATGGACTGGGCATTGCGCACTGCAAGCCAGTGGAGTTCGACGGGTATTCCTGCCCGCGTCAGCTCACCTGCTACATGTGCCACGATGTTGAACGCGGCCGCCATGGCCATTTGGGGTGTTGCTCACACGATTGATCGGGACAGCCGCTTTGTTGAACTATTCAGCGGCGCATCTGGCACCACGTCCGCTTACATTCGCAAGTTCAATGGGGCCGCATATGCGTATGACAAAAAGAGAAGTATACATGAGGACATCACGACAGCCACAAGTCTTCTATATGCAATGTTTCTTCTTGCTTCGGTGTGTGTCGGGGGGACGGTACACATGTCACCCCAATGATCTTCGTGGCTGATGATGCGCATGGGCCATTCGAAACGGACGCGTGATTCGCCAGAAGGAGACCTTCGTAGATCAGATGTGCTTCACGGCAACCGTGCTGCCGAGTTTGCGTCGGACACGGGGGATGGAAATCACGTGATATATCATTGTGGAGGACACCTGGGGAACGAACAGCTAGCAACAAACGTTAAAGGAAACAAGCATGAGGAGGTGACGAGAATGGCGAGGAGGACGAGGAGGACGAGGAGAGTCGGGATACGATGGGGGACGGGACAAAACGGTGGAGGAGGGATTGTGTTAACCTAAGCCGGCCTACACTTGGCGTTTACTCTGCGTCTACTTGGCGTCTACCTGGAGTCTACCTGGAATCTACCTGGCGTCTACCTGGCATCTACCTGGCGTCTACCTGGCGTCTACCTGGCGTCTACCTGGCATCTACCTGGCGTCTACCTGGCGTCTACCCCTTAATGAAAATCCTTGTTTGCTGCGTCTACCTGGCGTCTACCTGGCGTCTACCTGGCGTCTACCCCTCAATGAAAATCCTTGTTTATGGCGTCTACTTGGCGTCTACCTGGAGTCGTCGCCCCACCCCCCCGTCGACCGAATCCCAGAGGGGGGGGTCCAGAGAGTGGGCCCACGCTCTGAGCCCGTGAGTTGGGGGAGACCCGACAAGCTTGAGATCCACCAGAGGTCATTCGCAATCATGTTCCTGTCGAGCCGGGGGGCCTACTGGTGCATCGAGCAGCCGCTCAACTCCATCATGTACAGTGTGCCGCCCATCAATGCTGCGTTTCACATTTCGGGGTCCTTCCGTTTAGTCACTTGTCTCGGTGCTTTCGGGCACAGCTCGATGAAACCTATTGAGTTGTTTTGTAATTTTCCACGGGCCGCTGCTCTGGGCCTGAAGAGGTCTAAGAAAGCTGCCAGCAAGAAGGTCGGCATTAAGAAAGTACCCCTTACGAAGGGGGCTGCTCGGAAGAATCCAGGGGGGCCCTTCGAAAGGCTGGAGGGGCCACGTGCACGTGACAGGCAACGAGCCTGTGCTGAAAGCTTCTGAAAAGTACCCAGCTAAATTTTGCAACGAGCTGGCAGCAGTCGCCGCTAAGCTTCTCGAGGGGGAGCTTGAGTAGAGCGATCGGCTTCGATAGGGAACGAACCCCGCCCCGCGGACCCGATAAACACATGCCCGCACATGCGCCCTTAGGGGCGGTGAACATCATGTTTTAATGAACACAGTTGCCAATGCTACTGGGCGCATCGTTCCCTAGGCCGAAGGCAATGCACAGTTTCTGGCTCGCCTGTCGGTCGGGGGTGCACGAGAAGACCGCGTGACCTTGCGCGTCGCCGCGGCTGGGCGCGGCCTGGCGAACAGGCCGACGTTCTCAACGAATGATCGCAGTCAGATGCGTGAGCGGAGCTGGCCCCGAAACCCACGGGGTGGGAGTGGGCGAGGAGGCCGACGAGGATGCACGCGAAGAGAAACTGAGACTGACTTGGGATGGAAAATGGAGGGAGAGTGACGACGGACAGGGAATTTGAGGGCAAGAAGGAGGATGAGGACGGAAGCAGGAGGAGGCGGGCGGCGATGAAGAATAGGATGAGGATGAGGGGGAAGAGGGAGACGAGGAAACGGATGAGGATGGATAGGCCGAGGAATTGAACACATGAGGGAGGAATGGCAGATGATGAGAGGATGAGGGGCGCATCTGGCCTCGACCGACAGGCCAGAGCTCGCGCGCAGTCGGCGCGCCCCAGCCTGCGAGTGCGTGCAAACACGGTCGCCACAGAGGGCGCCCGCAGAATTGCCAACATCTCCCCTTGCCCTCGCCCTCATCCTCGCCCTGAGGAGGCGGGAGCTGAGGGATCAAAGGGGGAGGCGCGGGAGGAGGATGAGGAGGGGGAGGAGAAGGAGGCTGAGGAGGAGGGCGAGGAGGGGGGAAGAGGAGGAGGAGGAGGAGGAGGAGGTGGAGGAGGAGGAGGAGGAGGAGGAGGGGCATGAGGAGGAGGACGAGGGGGAGGACGAGGAGGAGGGCGAGGATGGGAGGGAGTTGAGGGGAGGACTACAAGGACGACGACGAGGAGTATGGGGAGGATGGGCGCGACGAGGAGGACGAGGAGGAGGAAAGGAGTAGCAGGATGAGAAGGAGGAAGGGGCGGAGGAAGAGTGGGGGGAGGATGACGGGGGGCAGGATGAGGAGGAGGAGGAGGAGGAGGAGGCGGAGGAAGAGTGGAGGAGGGCAGAGGAGGAGGAGCAGCAGCGGCAGGAGCTTCCTCCTCCTTCACCTCTCCTTGCTCTTCCTTCTTTTCTTCTTCCTCCTTCTCCTCTTCCTTCTCCCCCTCATCCCCGTTACTCATCTTTGCTCCTGATGCCCCCCATCCCCCACTTCTTCTGCCTCCTCTTCCTCCTGATCGCCCCCCTCCCCCCTTCTTCCTTCTCTTCAAGCGCCCGACGCCGTTCTCTCCCATCCCTGCCCTGTGCCCTGCCGTCCTCCTCCGATGTCGCTTTCTTGTTCCTCCTCCTCTTCGCCCTCCTCCTCTCCTTCTCCTCCTACTCCTCCTCCTCCTCCTTCAGCCACCTCCCGCCCACTCCCTCCTTCTCCTCCTCCTCCTCCTCCTCCTTCTCCTCCTCCTCCTTCCCCTCAGTTTTCCGCCTGGTTGTCCTCGTCAGCTCTGGCGTCGATAGGCGGTTTGCTCGAGTTTCCTCTGTGCCCCCCGACATTTGTTTCAGAAGATGGCCTCTAGTGGCGATGGGGGGCCCTCTGGCGACAGGGACCGCAGCCGCTCTCTGCCTCGGACTCCTGATCAGGGTTCTGGGAGCAAGGAGTGCATCACCAATAAGGTGGACAGTGGCGCTTCCAAGGATCTTCGTAGCCTCCCGATCGAGAACCCCGATCATCCAGCGCACGTTCTCGCGGGCACAGTGGGGGCGGTGATGCGGGCGTGCAGCGACAGCGAAGCAAACGTGAATCAGGCATGGGGAAGGTGAAACTACGGGGGGAACTTGCGTGGCCACGGCTCGGGTTCAGGGGGGGCCCAGGGACCGAACGCACAAAAACGAGCGCTCTGGGGGGGGCCGGGATCGACAGGCGGCTCGCGAATTGAAGCAGACGCTGATCGGGCACGCCGCTCTGATGAACAAGATGACAGCTTTCGAAGGTCGGATCAACAACATGGAGCGGCAGGTAGCTATGCTGATGCAGCATTATTGCAAGACCCAGGTCTTGAACATGTGAGCGGAGCCCGACCCTGGGCACTCGAGGGATAGAAGGCGGAGGAGGAGGAGGACGAGGATGAGTTGGAGGAAGGAGGTGAAGGACGGAAGGGGAGAGGAAGGGAAAGAGAGGACATAAGGACGGACGACGGGGAGGAGGAAGAGGAAGAGGAGGAGGAAGACGAGGTGGAGAGGGAGGAGGGTGGATAACAAATCAGACACGGACAGCGAGGGGGCGATGACGGAACGCGCTGCTTTTACCCTCACCCTCGCCGTTGGAAACGTCGGTCGCGAGGGCCGCGTGGTCTCCCTGGCCCCGCCTTCTCCTCCTCCTCCTCCTCCTCCTCCTCATCCTCCTCCTCCTCCCTCCTCCCCCTGTCTGTTCCTACTCCTCCTCATCCTCCTCCTCCTCCTCGTCCCCCTTGATCTCTCATTCCTCCTTCTCTGCCGAATCCTCTCACTCCTCCTCCTCCTCCTCCTCCTCCTCCCCCTCCTCCTCCTCCTCCTCCTCCTCCTCCTCCTTCTTCTGCCCTTCTCCTCGCACCCCGTCCTCCTCCCCCTGCTTCACATCCTCCTCCTTCTGCTCCACCTCCTACTCCTCCTCCTCCTCCTCCTCCTCCTCCTCCTCCTCCTCCTCTTCCTCCCCTTCATCATTCTAATTGCGAGCGCGGCTCAACGCCGAACCATTCGTTTTTGGCTTCCTGATTTTGATGCGTGTGTTTTTGGACATGCGAACCGCAACCATGGCGGATGGCATCGAGCACCGTGGTGCTGGCTTACGCGAGCACGTCGGTTCACGCCGTATCCAACCGCCCCACCTGTCCGCCTGAAAATGGTGACCCCCTGAGGCCAATGATTATTCTAAACGGTGTGGGCATTGAGAAGACGATGCGCACGGGAAGGAGGATGGAAAGGAAGGGTGGGGGAGGGGCAGAGGGGGCGGGAAGAAGGGGGAGGAGGAGGAGGAGGAGGAGGAGGAGGAGGAAGAGGAGGAGGCCACGGAGGAGGAGGAAGAGGAGGATGAGAAGAGGGAGGACGACGAGGAAGAGAGAGAGAGAGAGAGAGAAAGAGCGAGAGAGAGAGAGAGAGAAAGAGGGAGAAAGAGAGAGAGAGAGGTAAAAAGAGAGAGAGAGAGAGAGAGAGAGAGAGAGAGAGGTAGAGAGAGAGAGAGAGGTAAAAGAGAGAGAGAGAGAGAGAGAGAGAGAGAGAGAGAAAACAAACAAAAAGACATGGCGAGGAGAAAGAGGAGGAGGATGAAGAGGACGGGGACGGGGAGGAAGGGCGAGCATGAGGAGGGGCAGGAAGAGGCGGAGGACACGGAGGACACGGAGGACACGGAGGAGGAGGAGGAGGAGGAGGAGGAGGAGGATGGGGAGGAGGAGGAAGAAGAGGGGGATAGAGATGAATAGAAACAGAAAGGTAGCGACGTCAGAAGAGGAGGGGGAGAGCGGGTGGCGAGGAGCCGAGGAGGATAGGGGAGGAGGAGGAAGAGGGGGAGGAGGGATGGTGAGGAGGAGGAGGAGGAGGACGAGGAGGAGGAGGAGGAGGAGGCACGAGAGGAACAGCTGCAGCGAGGCGCGCTCGCTCTGGCACCGTGCCGCGGCACTGCCCTGGCTGTGACGGGAGCGCGAGCTGGAAGCGCTCGATCGTCTTCTCTCTCTCTCTCTCTCTCTCTCTCTCTCTCTCTCTCTCTCTCTCTCTCTCTCCTCCACCTGTTCCTGATCCTCCTGTTCGTGCCCCTGCGCCTGCTGCTGCTGCTGTTGCCGCTGCTCCTCCTCCTTCTCCTCCTTCTCCTGCTCTGCCTTCCTTCTCCTCCTTCTCCGCCTCTTTCTCCTCCTTTTTCCCCCTCCTCCTCCTCCTCCTCCTCCTCCTCCCCCTCCTCCTCCTTTTTTCCTTTTTGATGTCGCGCCACATGCTGCGCCAAAATGGCGGCTCGCATGCTTCGACGTCGCGAACCATCGCGTAAGGCCACGCAACCGTTCTTTAAACAGTTGAAAGCTATGAAGAACGACGCGGGCAATTGACCACGGGATTTGCCACGATCCGAATCAACAAACACATATTCTTCGCGTGTATGTGGCTACACATGGCTACGCCACGTGAATTCAAGGAAAACAACACAATCTCACACACCACAACTATCTCGAGTTTTGCATGATGAGCTCACAACCATCGGTTAGTTATACATTTACAACATAAGTTAACAACCATCTGATGGTTATTTCAGACCTCTGGGATGGGCGTCGGCGCGCCCGGCGCGGGCAAGGCCAAGTGTGCTGGCGCCGCTGCTTCCTGCTGCCCCTGTCGCTGCTCCTCCTGCTCCTGCTCCTCGTGCCTCCCCTGTCGCGCTGCGGGCTCCTGCTCCGGGTAGTGGCTTGCCGCTGGCGTCCACTCTCCTGGCCTTGATGTCGGCCTTGAGCTTCCTGCGCTCGTTCTTGAAGTGGTTGGACTTCCCGCAGTAATGGCGCTCCTTGCCGAAGGCGGGTTTGTAGGTGTCCTTGGTCTTGGCTTTGCCCTTGGACTCCTTTCCTTTCCCTTTGGAGTTCTTCCCCTTGCCCTTGGAGATATTGCCCTTGCCGTCCTTCGCGGCGCCGGTCACCGTGGGGTCGTCCACGTTCTGGGCCCACGTCCGCCATGCCGCGGCGAAGTGCAGGATCTCCGCTCGCAGCTGCTGGTGCGTGTCCAACCTCGCGGCGTTGAGCTCGAGGTGATCCCGGACCTTCATGTTCAGCATCCCGCCGATGAGCACGGAGATCTGCACGTCCTGGTCCAAGACCTTGCCGCTCTGTTCCTCGTGGCGCCGCGCGTCCCTCTCGAAGCTCTCGATCTCCAATGCCAGGTCGCTGTTGGGGTCCTTTCCGAACTCCCTCCGCAGGAGGGCGTGGAGGACCGCCCCGTGGCGAACTCGGACGTCGGGCTCGTGCTCCCAGCAGCGGCGCCTCCAGGCCTCCGCGCCGTTGCCCTGCTCCACGTTGCCGATCAGGCGCTGGGCGTCGTCCGTGGTGAGCATCGCCAGCATGTAGTACAGCTGGCGGCTCAGGGTGAGCGTGCCCTCATTCAGATCGTGAGCGTCCACGACCTGGCCGCCCATCGCCTCCGCGCGGCGGAAAAGCTCCGCCGTGTTGGCGTGCGCGGCGCAGGCGAACGCTTCGAAGACGAAGCGGAATTGCCTCCACGCCTCGCGCGGGCCCGAGAAGCTCGACGGCTTCCCGAGCGTCCGTGTGTCCACGGTCGCGCCGCCAAGTTGCTCCGCTAGCGCACGCTGCGGCGCTACGGGGGGCGCCGCCCGAAGCTGTCCGAGCTCGGCCTGCGCTGCTTGCAGGCCCTGCTCCGCGGCTTGTCCGCGCTGCTGCTGCCGCTGGAGCTCCTGGACCAGCTCCTGCTGCCTGGCCTCCATGACCCGCTGCCGCTGGGCCAACTCTTCCATCGTTGCGGCCAGCACGACGCTCTCGAGCACCGAGGGAGCGCCCGCCGCGCTTGCTGGGCATGCGCTGCCGCAGACCGCGGGGTTGCCGCAGGTCGCGGGGGCCTCACCAGGCGCGGGGCCAACAGCTGCCTAGTGGCCTTCCCAGGCGCGGAGCTGCCCGCTGCCTAGCTGGAGCCGCGGATTCAAACCGCCAGCTCCGCTACCATCCGCGAGTACGAAACTCGCGGGAGTGAGCGCAGATGGGAGGAAAGGCTGAAGGGCGCTCTTTTCCTCCACGCTCCGATGCTTGAGCCAAGCGGGCCGCGGGACCGGTTTCGCCGTTACTTGTCTGTGCTATTGCCCGCACTGCTAACTATAGCACGCCCAGGGTTAAAACTGTTATTATCCCGGCAAAGCAACCTAACAGCGATGTGTAGAAGCATATCTGAAAGCATTCCCCTTAAGATTCAGATGAAAATCCAGTTGTCGAATTCTGCTGTTCTCGCAGTCGTAGTCGCATTCGCGATGACAGTCGCAGCGGCAACGGCAGTCGCAGTCACAGCCTCAGCCTCAGCCTGCCTCCTCCTCCTCCTCCTCTTTCTCCTGCTCCTCCTCCTCCTCCTCCTCCTCCTCCTCTTCCTCCTGCTCGTCCTCGTTCTCGTCCTCCTCGTCTTGCTCGTCCTCCTCCTCCTGGTGCTCTCTCCTCCTCCTCCTCCTCCTCCTCCTCCTCCTCCTCCTCCTCCTCCTGGTGGTCCTCGTTCTCCTCCTCCTGGTGCTCTCCCCCCCCTCCTCCTCCTCGTCCTCCTCCTCCTCCTCCTCGTCCTCCTCCTCCTCTTCCTCCTCCTCCTCCTCCTCCTCCTCCTCCTCCTGGTAGTCCTCCCCCTCCCCTCCTCCTCCTCCTCCTCTTCCTGGTCGTCCTCGTTCTCGTCCTCCTCGTCTTGCTCGTCCTCCTCCTCCTGGTGTTCTCTCCTCCTCCTCCTCCTCCTCCTCCTCCTCCTCCTCCTGGTGGTCCTCGTTCTCCTCCTCCTGGTACTCTCCCCCCCCTCCTCCTCCTCCTCGTCCTCGTCCTCCTCCTCCTCCTCCTCCTCTTCCTCCTCCTCCTCCTCCTCCTCCTCCTCCTCCTCCTCCTCCTGGTACTCCTCCCCTCCCCTCCTCCTCCTCCTCCTCCTCCTCCTCTTCCTGGTCGTCCTCCTCCTCCTGGTCGTCCTCCTCCTCCTGCTCGTCCTCCTCCTCCTCCTGCTCGTCCTTCTTCTCCTGCTCCTCCTGCTCCTCGTCCTGCTCCTGCTCGTCCTCGTCCTCCTGGTCTTGCTCGTCCTCCTCCTCGTCGTGCTCTTGCCCCTGCTGAAAATGTGGCCCAGGAATGGGAGTTCTGGGAAGTCGAAGAGCACGAAGTGGCCTACAGTTGGCTACGGGCATTCAAAATGTGGCCCGGGAATGGAGTTCTGGGAACTCGAAGAGCACGAAGTGGCCTACAGTTGGCTCCGGGCATCCAAAATGTGGCCCGGGAATGGAGTTCTGGGAACTCGAAGAGCACGAAGTGGCCTACAGTTGGCTCCGGGCATCCAAAATGTGGCCCGGGAATGGAGTTCTGGGAACTCGAAGAGCACGAAGTGTGTGACTGTTGCATCCGGTTATTCTAAATGTGGCCCGGGAATGGCGTTCTGGGAACTCGAAGAGCACGAAGTGTGTGACTGTTGCATCCGGTTATTCTAAAGGTGGCCCGGGAATGGCGTTCTGGGATCTCGAAGAGCACGAAGTGTATGACTGTTGCATCCGGGTATTCAGAATGAGCCTGGGAATGGAGTTCTGGGAAGTCGAAGAGCACGAAGTGTGTGACTGTTGGTGAAAAACGAGCCGGGCACAGGCCCGCCCGGCAACTCCCAACACCTGCCCGGACCCCCCTGTGGAGTCATCTGCTGCTCTCTTTTGAGCCTACTAGAAACCTATCAGTCTTCGCTGTTAGGTAAAAAGCATGCTGCTCTACTATATTTCGCATTGGGCATCAATCACTACACATCTAGGCTCTGTAGTTCACCACGCCCAAAACAAAAAGGGCGGGCGCCGAAAACTGAAGGGGCGCCGAACACCCTGGAACACCGAAAATCAAAGGGGCATCGGAAGCCACAGGGGCGCCGAAAACCAAAGGGTGGCAGAACAACAAAATGACGCCGAAAACCAAAAGGGCGCCGAAAACCAAAAAAACGCCGAAAACCAAGAGGGGCCGAAAACCAAGGGGGCGCCGGAACCCACGAGGGCGCCGAAAACCAACAATGCGCCGAAAACGCACAAAAGTTGCGCAGAACACCAAAACGGGCGCATAATCAAAAAGGCACGGCGCCGAAAACCAAAGAGACGCCGAAAACCATAAGTACGCCGAAAACCAAAGAGGAGGCTGAAAACCAAAGGAGAAAAGTAGTTTCGACCCCCCCCCCTTCAGCAAGAACCTCCAGCTGGAAATGGCAACAGAAGGAGGGGATGGGGGGGGGAGCTTCGGAAGCCCCCCCCCTTTAGAAAAGAGAGCCCTGGTCTTACCCCGGGCCCCGAAAAGGAGGGGAAGGGAGGAGTAGCTTCCCCCCCCCACCTTTAGCCAGGGACCCCCAGCCAAAACATCCAAACAAAACGAGGAGGTGGGGGGGTAGCTTCGGAAGCTCCCCACCCCTTAGGCCCCCCCCAGCTAAATTAGAGCCAGAGTCTAATATCCCCAAACAGCGATTTTTGAGCCAAGGCGGCTCTTAAGAATGTTCGCGTGTTCTCCTGCTTCTGATCCGCCTGCGCCTTCGGCGTCGTCGTAGAACTTTTCGTGATCGTGGTCGTCCTCCTCCGCCTCCTCCTCCTCCCCCGTTTCCACGTCATTCTCCTTCTCGCCCTCGCCCTCCCCCTTCCACTACACCTCGTCCTCGTCCTCGTCCTCGTCCTCGTCCTCGTCCTCCTCGTCCTCGTCCTCGTCCTCCTCCTCCTCCCCTGGCAGGGAACTCCACCGAAGGCCCCACTGGCAGGCATTTCGGCACACTCCTCACGCGGTTCGTGGCCCCATAGGGAGCTCCACCGAAGGCCCCAATGGCAGGGTCCGCATGGCGGCGCCGCTCCATTTTGGCGCAGCCCTCGCACGTTTCGTGGCCCCGAGGGGCGTTCCACCCAAGGCCCAATTGGCGGGGGCCGCATGGCGGCGCCGCCCCATTTTGGCGCACCACTCGCACGGTTCGTGGCCCCATAGGGGCTCCACCGAAGGCCATAGTGACAGGGTCCACACGGCGGCGCCGCTGCATTTTGGCGCACCCCTCACACGGTGCGTGGCCTCATAGGGAGCTCCACCGAAAGCCCCAGTGGCAGGGTACGCATGGCGGCGCCTCACCGATTTTTGCACACCCCTCGCACGTTTCGTGGCCCCGAGGGGAGCTCCACCGAAGGCCCCAGTGGCAGGGTCCCGATGGAAGCGCCGTTCCGATTTCGGCACCCCTCGCGCAGATCGAACCCTAGATGGGGGGTCACATATGGCTTGCGTGGACGGAGGCTCCCAGAGATCTCCAGGCAGTTCGGATCAGGATGAGGGAGATTTTTTCGGATGAGGAGGATGGTGATGAGGACCAGGAGGACCAACAAATACCAGGAGGCCCTCCTTGGGCTATCCTAAGCAATACGGGGCCCGCGGCATCTTCCTCCCAAGGGCCACCTGGGGGTACATTGGAACTCACATTGGGGTATCGTGGGCTTCGCCGAGGCCGTTTGCTCCCTGGGGCCGCTCGCGTTGTAAATCGCGCCACATCTGCTTCTGAGGACGCATGCGGCACCCTTCACACGTTTCGCTGCAGAAGGCTATACCGTGTGCGCTACTCGGAGTTTGCGCGCCCCCCTCCTTCGTCTCATCTCCCTCGTGGCACTCACAGCTGCATGTGGTTGGGCCCTTCGTCAGGCTAATGTTTGAGAATGTCTGTGCCCCCTGTTTGGGGAAACATGCATACAAAAGGGGGGGGATGGGGAGGTACCTTCGGAAGACCATCTCCTTTTCCAAGGGAGGGGTGGATAGCTTGAAGCTGGGGCCTTCCTTTTAGTAAGGAATGTTTCACGGGCGCGCTCTTTCGGAGGTCCAGGTAAGTGACTTAGGAAGGGTGACCCGCTGGAAGGCGAGACCTCAGATGTCAGTGCTCTTCAGCATCGGAACAGCACACGATGTGCCAGGGATGGAAAGGAGTGTGAGACATTTGACTGTCAGCCGCCCCTCTCCTCCTCCCCCGTTTCAGGGGGGTGTCCCCCGAGTTCTAGATTGGCACGGCCTTCGGGCCGATCGGGAGTAGCCTAGCGTAGCCCCCTGCGACCTCCCCCACCTTCAGGCCCGTCGGAGCCTCGAAATCCACCACCCGTGGCCTCCAAGATGCCCCAGATGAGAAGGGCGCCACCACGCCTCAAGAGGGTCCCAGGAGGACCCCACGAGGTAACCAAGAAGCAACAAGACATTGACATCTTGTAGGTGTTTAGAGATTATCGCGCTGTCACGGTGGCCTCGAACTCCCGAAGGACCTGACGGCACGGTCCGTCATCGCACCGTTGGGAGACCTCGGAGGCGCCAGTCGCCCGAGACATCCTCGGAGAACGACCCCAGTCCCCAAACTTGCGCGGTGACCCCGAATCCATCTGACGCACCACACGGCATGGTCAACGCACCGTTTGGGGACCCTCGACCCTCGCTGCCTCTTGGGATCCTCTGCTGGCCGCCGCCGCCGCCAGGGCGGTGCCGCGGGCGGGGCGGGCGGGCCGCGCTGCTGCGCCGGCGCACCAGCGGGCCCGCGGCCGCCGCCGCGGCGGCAGGCTCCTGCGGGGGAAAGACGAGGGCAGAGGGGGCCACCGTCACAACGAGCACCCCAGCAAGCAAGGACTTGTACAAAACGCACTGGGGACGGAATCGAGCAGGGCACGGCTGTTCAGTAGACGCCCAGGACTGTTTGGTGAAGGCCAAGCGTGGGAGTCGGGGTGAATCCTCCTCCCTGATTCGAGATACAGCACATGCGATTTTTCAGCAATGGTGCATGCGATTGGCCCTCAGCGGCTGTGGTCCCCCGAGGCGGGCACAGCCGCTGGCGCCGCTGCTCGTCGTCGTCGTCGACGCCGCTGTTCGCCGCCGTCGTTTGCGTCTTCGCCTTTGCCTTTGCTGGTGCCGCAAAAGTTGCCGTCGCCGTCGCCGTCGCCGTCGCCGTCGCCGTCGTCGCCGTGGCCGTTGTCGTGGCCGTCGTGCCGTCGTGGCCGTTGCGGTCGTGGTTGTGGTCGTCTGGCTCGCCCTGCGGCTATTGCCTCGCGCCCTCGGGGAGGCAAGGGAGGGGAGAGGAAGCGGCCCCTCTTTTCCGTTTCCTCCCTCCCTTATGCTTATATGTTTTCTTTCCTACCATATCTAGCTGCTGCGGGCGACCCACAATGTCGCTCAACATTCTGTTAGCTGGGCACATCGACTCATCAATCTCTCGTTTGGTTCTCGGGTGCCGCCTCCATCCGATACTAGCTAGCTCTGACTGGTCGAAACGCTTGATCGCGAACGTCCTCCGTGATGCTTCTCTTCCTTCTCGTCCGCTTCTTCTTCCTCTTCCTCCTCCTCCTGTTGCCCATCCTGCTCCGTCGTTGCTTAGCCGCTAGGCAGATGGAGGATGAAGAACACATCCCGTGGAGTCACGACCTCTGCGGGCGCTCGTGGGTGGCTCAAGATGTCTTGCCAATTTGCACTTTCGGACGCGTTTCTGCATGTGTTCTGAGGAGTTCCTGGGGCTGGCATTGAGAAGGGAGGAGGGGGAAGGGGGGCAGGGGAAGAGGAGGCCACGGCGACGACTAGAACAACGAGACATCTACGATGCCATCGGCGAAAGCAACGAGGACGGCAGCCAACAACCATGACGACGACGAAGCGGACGACGACGACGACGACGACGACGAGGAAGACGACGTCAACGACAACGAAACAGAGAACGACGATGGTGACGACGAGTAAGACGACAACCTCGTGACGATGACGAGGACGGACAAGAAAAGGGTGGCGGCGGCGACGGCAACGACCGGCGAGGACAGCGGTGATCGGCTGCGACGGCGGCGGGCGGCGGCGAGGTGTGATCTGCGCGGGGCTCCCTCGGCGCGCGTGCGCGGCCCAGCTGCGCCGCCGCGGCGTGAGCTCCCTGCGGGGTCGCAACGAGAAGGCCCGCGCCGTGCGGCAGGAAGGCCTGCGCCGAGGGTCGCCGCCGTCGTCGCTGCCGGCGCCGGCGCCGGCGCCGGCGCCGCTGTGGTCTTACGAGGGTAGGAAAGAGGGCGGAAGGGAAGGATCGAGGAGGGAGGGGGCGGAGGGGAGAGGAAGGGGGGGAGAGGGACGAGGTGGAGGAGAATGCGGAGGAGTGGGAGAGGGACGAAAAATTCTGTTTGCTTGCTTGCTTGCTTGCTTGCTTGCTTGTTTGTTGTTGATTTCTAGTCGTAGGGAGGTCGGGAAGGAGTCACGATGAGGAGGGCGAAGAGGGTGGAGAAAAGCGGTGGGGACGGGTGTGTGCGCTTGGATAAGCCTGGAACAGTCGTTCATGATTGGCCGGATGCTCCGTGTCCGTTCGGTTCCAGTGCCCATGCAGGCACAAGGCACGTTGCTTCTATATAAAACTGCGCACGCATGTACGACATTTAGCTTTTCACTCCAACCAGATACACATGCGAGATCCTGTTGCCAGTTCCGACAAGCTCCGCTATCACAGAGAGAGAGAGAGAGAGAGAGAGCGGAGGGAGGTGGAAGATGGAAAAAGAAGAGTGAGGGAAAAACCGTCAACGGGGCCAGCCGTCAGATGAATCTTAGTTCGTATGCATTCGAGCGCGCTCGTGCATAGTTTGAATGTGGACGGCGAGGGCGTGGATACAGAAACCTGAGGAGACATGCGCTCCTGATGCGTAGTCCAGTTCTCTCGGCCGCCCTCGGCGGGGGAGAGAGCGGATGAGGTGAAGAGGAAAAGAGGAGGAAGGGGGGGAGGGAGGGGAGGAGCAAGAGAAAGAGGGGGGAGGGCGGGGGGCAGGAAACGGGTGAGGGGGAGGCAACTGGAAGCTTGATCGGCGTGCTTCTGAAGAAGCAGCGCCGAACAACACATGAGGCGCAACAGGTGAGGGCGCGACGGGGTCGTTCATTCGATGCGCGGGGCATCGAGCGGGCAGGTCCGTTCGGGAGCGCGGCCGCCGCGCTGGGGGCGTCGGGGGCGCGCGGCTTGGTTAGGCCGTCCACGGGGGGGGGGCGTCCGAGAGGGGGGTGGCAAATCACCACCCGAGGCATGAGCGCGGAACCCGTTGGGCTAGGGGTGCGTATTGACAGACTAACGAAGGGGAACACACATAATACTAATAACGTGCGTAATAGAAAAAGGGAATGTTGATAAGCTGAGAGACGCTACGAATCCGCCAATATGCCGCTGGGCACGGAGAGGGCGTATCCGCAAGTCTTTTGCCTCATCTTTAAAGTCGCAGCCCTCGATCTGGAGGGCTCTTTAGTGCGGGCCCGGACGTCAAACTTTCAAATCTGCCTGGGCTTGGCGCGTGCCCGGGGCGTCTTCCCGCGATATTATTTCGGGACCGAAGGGACCCCAAATCGGTTCCAGAGGGGCCCGAAAAAACCCGCAAACGGTCAAGAGGGCCCCGGGCCGCCGAAGGATCGCTCAACGACCCCCAATATGTCCTCAACGTAGCCCAAGAAACGTCCAACACGTCCATACAGTCAGTGGGCGAACTTGCGGGTGAGAGTTTTGATGAAATTTGTCGGTCCACATCCCCAGGACAACAAATTTGTTCCCAAGCCCGGCGTTACGGTTTGAGATGTTGAACCAACGCGTATGAAATAACCGCCGTCGGATCCAATTGAATTTGGGGGGACCATCTTGTGGTTCTGGTGTATTTCTTGGTGGGTCCGATTTCCGCCTGCGCGGATCCGAACTCGGACGTTGTGGGTCCGATTTCCGTCCTGCGCTCGTTGCACGAATCCGCTTTCGACCCCGCTGTGAATTGATGGGGGAAAGGGGGTTGGGTCATCAACTTCCCAAGATGGATCCTACGCTGTCTCGCGCATTCAACTCTCCGCGCGCGCGGGCCCAACTCAATATGAAAACATATATGTCCTCCTGGCTGCTGCAAACAACTCGTCCGGACACCGTGCGTTCGGCGGCGCCGATGTTGTCTCGCGGAGTCCTCAACGCCGTCTTCATATCAAGACAACTTTTTCGTCCTGCGCAAGTAATGACTATAATCAGTTGGAGCCGTGGTGGAGGCGTGGCTCGCTCTAGCTGCCCACTCATGCGACAGCTGCTACATCCGCTCGACCGACTGACCTGCCGGTTGACCGAACAACAACCGACGGTCATGACTGACCGACCGACCGAACGAGTGACCGATCGACCCAGCGGCCGCGCGATTGAACGACCGATGACGACGACGACCACGAACGACGACGACGACGACCGACCGACCGAGCCATCGACGACGACGATCAACCGACTGGCCAACCGAGCGACCGACGACGACGGTGACGACGACGTGGACCGACGGCGACGACCGACTGATAACGACGACGGCAACGACCGCCGTCAGACCGACCGACAAACGACGACCGAACGAGGACGATGACCGACGTCGAAAACCGACGGACGACAGACCGATCGACCAACAACGATGAACGACGGCGAAAAAGACAACGACGGACGGTCCGACCGACCGACGACGACGACTGACGACAACCGCGAGCGCCGCCGTAAAATTCAAGAAAGCCAAATCTAGAAGGCCGACCGCAAACGGCCGAGGTCACAGCCTAGAGCTCGCGGACGTGGTGCAATTCTAGAAAGGAGCGTTTCGAGGGCGCGCCCCCCCTTCTCCCCCCCCCCTGGAGACGGGGGCCACGCTTTCAGTGATAATGCTGAGGGGGGGGGGGGGGGGAGGGGGGCAATTGCGACCAACTGTGCCGCCTCCGGCTCCGAATCTGGCAAAAACCATTGGTTTGAAATTACCCGCTGGGGCCGCATGCGACTGAATGAACCCGAACGCGCGAGAATGAACTGCGGATGGGCCCCCGAATGCACGAGGGTGCGCCGCCGAATGAACCATGCCCAACGCCCCGGACGGATCCCGACTCAACCCCCCGAACGTCGTCGTCGTTGTCCGTCGGCCGTCGCCGTGGTTCGTCGTTGTCGCTACTCGTCGCTCGTTGTCCTGAATCGGTCCGACGGTCGTCGTCGTCGTCCTCGTCGTCGTCCGTCATCTTCGGTCGTCGCCATCGTCGTCGACGACGTCGGTGCGCGTGTGTGTGTGTGTGTGTGTGTGTGTGTGTGTGTGTGTGTGCGCATGGGTTTTACAATGCACGGGAAAGCTCCCTTCCAGGCAGACTTATACCACAAGATTGGCAAACGCGATCTGTGTCAAAATCGGCGCGAGTTGACAAGCGGCCGAAAAGCCACCCGGCCCCGCCCCGCAGATCCTCTCATCCACGTTGCGGGGCACAAGCACCTTGCGACTGCCAGTCTCGACCCCGGCCTCGCACGCCAGGGCCTGGGTATTCCTGACTGCGTCGCGCTTGCGCTGCTTCGCTGGAACCGACGCCATGGCGCGCCCCGAAAAAGCGCCACTGGAGTCAAGGCGGCAATGGATGCAGTGGGACTGGGAACGTGACGATGAACCCGCAAATCTGCCCGATGGAAAATGCCCACTGCAATTTTACGACCAACGACCAACAATAACCCTCAGACTGTAGAGTGCCCCAACAAACGTTCCACGAGGGTCCCTAACTGCAAGTTCCTTGATTATCCTTAGATTTGGCGCCTTGGCCTTGTCGGCTTCCCGACGCTCCAAGACGGCCCAAAAGACAGGCCAAATCGCCTTCAATCGGCCTGACAGGCCTCCAAAACGGCCCCGAGCCACAGCGGCCCGAGAAGGCCTCGAGACGGCCAACGCGGCCCCGACGACGAGCCCTCGGCTCCGAAAAAGGCCCCCCCAAAGCCCCGAGAGGCCCCCGCGAGGGCCCCGGGAGGCCCCCAAAAGGCACCTACTGGCCCCCGAACGGCCCCCAGAATTCTCCCACAAGGCCTCGAGACTGCCTCCAAGAGGCACCCGGAAGCGCACCGAGGAGACCCTGGGAAACATCCCTGATACTTCTGACCTGCAACCCAAGCGCGGTGGCGGAATGGGCCGAAGGCCAGTCGATATCCGCCGCCCCCTGTCGATTCATCGCAGGGGTGCCTGGCGTGCTGGGTCCATTCGGTTTTGGTTTTGGTTCTTTTTCCAAAAGAACCCCCTCTGGGGCTTCGGCCCGTCCCGCCGGCCACCCGAAAGGCTGCGCAATTCCCCAATTTTTCGCTCAAGATGGCCCAAGATGGCCTCCAAGATGGCTACGTTGGCCCAAGATGGCCTCCAAGATGGTCCAAGATGGCCTCCAAGTCCGCCCAAGATGGTCCAAGACGGCCTCCCAGACGGCCCAAGAGAGCCCAAGACGGCCCAAGAGGCCCCCCAGAGGCCTCCAAGACGACCCAAGAAGCCTCCAAGAGGTCCTCCAGGAGGACCCGAAAAAGGCCAAAATCATTGATTTTCTTAGGTTTTTGAAGGATTTTCGCATTCGCTTCTTCTCTGCTTTCCGACGACCCAAGTCGGCCCAAGAGGCTCCCAAAATCGTCCCCGCAGCGCCCGAGAGGCTCCACAATGGCCTCAGGACTGCCCAAGAGGCCCCCAAGACGGCCCCAGGGCACAAATGCGACCCAAGAGGCCTCCAGGACGCCCAAGATGGCCACTAAAACGGCCCTGGAGCACCCCAAGAGGGCCCCGAGTCGGCCCAGAAAAGGCCCCCCAAACGGCTTCCGACGGCGCCAGACGGGCCAAAGGCCAACCAATATGGCCGAAATTGGCTCGAAGCTGACCCGAGACGGCCCACGAGGCCTCCAAGAGGGCCTCCAGGAAGGCCAGAAAATATCCAAAACACTTATTTCCCATCGGTTTTCGAAGGATTGTGACATTTGCTTCGTTTCGGCCGTCCGACTGCCCCAAACCGCCCAACGGTCGCCCAAGAGGCTTCCAAAATGGACCCACAGCGGCCCAAAAGGCACCCAAAACGGAATGGCCTCCTAGACGGCCCTGGAGCATACTAAGAGGGCCCCAAGTCGGCTCAGAGAGGCCTCCCAAACGGCTTCCGACGGCGCCAGGCGGGCCAGGGGCCCACCGAGACGGCCGAAGATGGCACTAGGATGGCCCGGAACGGCCCAAGAGGCCTCCAAGAGGGCCCCCAGGAAGGCCAGCAAAATGTCAAAATCGTGGATTTTCAATGAGGCTTTGAAGGATTTTGGAATTTGCCTTCTTTTCGGCCTTCTGGCGGCCCGAGACGGCCCAAGTGCTTCCAAATATCGCCCAAGAGGCCCAAGACGCCCCCGAGATGCCCCCAGGGCGACCACGGAGGCCTCCAAGACGCTCAAGATGGCCTCCAGGACGGCCCACGAGCCCTCCAAGACGTCCTTCAAGAAAACCCGAGAAGGGTCAAAATGGTCTCCAGGCGGCCGCGATGACCTTCAAGATGCCCTCGTTTTCCCCGAAGGCTTTCCAAACCGATTCGGGGAACGTCTGGTCCGACAGCTTGGCAGGTCCAGCCTCAACGTTCGGCCACATAGGCGATTTCAAACAAGCACGGGGCGGCGGTGATTCGCCGTGGGCGTCTTCGATTAACGATAATTGCAATCATAATAGTACTACGCGCGCTTTCCTATTTCAGGTCACATTTTAAAGGCCACGATGCGGATAATTGAAAGAGTCCCCGTCGTCGTCGTCGTCTAGGGTATTTGGCCAGCGCGGAAGCTTGGTTGAAACTCTTCGTCCTGGGACTCAATATCCACCCGACGTGAGCCCCCATGCATAATTCAGGGGCCCTGACCCGCCTAGCTGATCTCCGCGGCGCACGCGCGCGCCGCCGCCAGCGCGCGCTAGAGGGAGACGAGGGCCCGCTTCGCCTGGTCAGACGCAGACGCCCACCTTGCGAGCACGCCAGGCGCAGCGGAGGCAGGGTACGCTCGAGCCAGAACTCGCAGCAACGGACCGGCAAGGATAATGGCCAATGTCGGGGGTGATGATGACGCTGATGATGATGACAATGGTGATGAGGACGGTGGCGTTGGCGATGATGACGATGATGATGGCGATGATGATTATGATAGCCATGCTGATATTGCTGGTGATGTTGATGACGCTGCTAATGGCGATGATCATGACGATTCTTTTCCCATGAGGGACCGGTGGCAATGAAGCGGTGGCAATCGATGAGCCCACGTGGGCCAAAAATACCAATGCACTTTGCGTGCGCAGCAGATGTAGAGGTCGCTAGAATGTCGCTGGGGCGGGCTAAGTGCATCCACCGAACCCAGCGCCACGCTGCCTAAGGGCGGCGCGGCGAACACGTGGATCGCCGCGCGCGCGGCGCGAGCTCTTGGGATTTTCACCAAGTCGAAACGCCGTTTGCGCCCCGTGCAACGCCAACGAACGCCGCCAGGACGTTGCCTGAAAAAACCAACGGTAGCCGACGACGCACGAGAGGTCGCCGCATTTTTTCGGCGTCGCCTGCAAGTGGCGACACGCGCCTGGGCGCGGCCGACTGGACGCGTGGAGGGCGCCTGCCCTGGGCCCGCCAGCAACGCGGGCACGCGGGCAACGAGGTCAAACGCGGCCCTACGCCGCCAGCGCGACGATGGGCCAGTCGGGGCACGCAGGCGCGCTTTCACTACGCAAACTGCGCGCCACCAAGGCGCCTGCGCGCAACTCGCGCGCGACCGCGACGACATCGCAACCGACCACCAACGCAACGGCCCCTCACGGGAGAGGGGGCGACCGTTCGCCCAGCGGGCGAACGGCTCAGCGGCCTCTCGAGCTAACAGAAGGCCTCCTCCTCCTGCCTCCCCGAGCCCCCTGCCCCGTTCCCCCCCCCCCCCCCCCCCAGCCCCATGGCCCCCTGCCCCCTGCCTCCTCCGTCTGCCTTGCTCCAGCCCCCGTGTCCCCCTGCCCCCTCCCCCTGCCTCCCTTTCCTCCTGCCTCCTCCCTCTGCCTCCTTCTCCTGCCTCCCTCCAGCCCCGTCGCCCCGTGGGCGCAGCGGGCGCGGGGGTTCCGCGGGCCCTCCGATGGAGGTGGCGGGAGGAGGGAGGGTGGAAGGGCGATGAGCTGGAGGTTTGGCATCGAGGCGAGACCAACTCCGCCACGCCAACGCTCCTGCTCGAGCCCGCTCGGCGCACCGCGCTCGCCGCCGCGCGGGCGCCGCGACGTGCCTACCCGCGCGGGAGAACGCGGAATGGATAATGCGTGTGTGGCTTGCGCGCTTCGTGGGGCCACGTCTCTGATCAGTGCAACTCGTTTGGGCATCGTTGCTGGATGGGATGGCGCGATCGCTGGCCTAATCGACACATTTCTGATCAGTGCAACTCGTCTAGACATCGTTGCTGGGTGGGCTGGCGGGGTCACCGAAGCGCGTCGGATTAAACTGCCCCTCCCCTGGACTCAGCGCACGTGCCTCGTCGCTGGCCACGCGGGCCATTGAGGGAGATGGGCGAGGTTGCTGACGGAGGCGCCAGCGCACTGCGGCAGGCGGCGGGCCCCCAGGGAGCGAGGCGGCGCAGAAATCTAACCCTTCGGCGAGGGCATCAATCCGAGCCTGAAGCGCAGCTCGTATCCTCGCACTCCTGTCGAGTGCAAGCTTCCGCCCTCGAGCGCGCGCGCTCCCCGCGAACGCGCGCCACCTGGGCCCGCCTGCCTGCCAGCCAAACAAAACAGGCGCCGCGCAGCAGAAGTGGATATCAAGAGTGGGACGTGGGTCGGAGGGATGGGGGGAAAGGGAAATGGGGAACGGAGAAATCAAGAATTGGACGCGGGCGCAGGGCTGAGAAGGAAATGAGAGGTCACGAGGGGGAGGGGCTGGATCAGACAACAAATGGGAGGGGAGATGAAATTGAGAAGAGGCGTCGATGTGGCCTCGCGGCCGCCTCAGTCGAAGTCGCCCTCGCTGCGACCGTCGTCCTTCGCGGAGGCGCACACCTCGAACCACTGCGTCACGTCGGCATTCGTCCTGTATGACTTCGGCAGCTGGGTGTTTCTGGTCAGCGACCAAGCCACCCCTGCTGCGCGGCTCACCGCTGGCGGGGTCGCGTCGCGCACCTCGTCGCGCAAGAACCACGAGATGCCCAGGCAGCCGAGGTGCTTCTGGATGGCCCCAGTCTTCGGCCCCTTGAGGTTCGGCCTCGCAGACGCCCGCTCGACGGACGGCGGGATCGGGACTGCGACGGGCACGTGCCCGAGCGGGATGAACACCGCGTCGCCGACGTGCAGGAGGGCCGCAGGAATCTTGTACAAGGCGACGGCCTCGGCCTTCTCGATGAACTCGCTGATGTCCGACTTCTCGGCGACGAGGTCTGGCGGCAACACGAACGCCGCCGAGAGGCCCGTGAACTGCTGCACGAAGATCGGGGCCGCCCTCCACGGGCAATTCGTCATGCTGGCGTCGGCCGCGCACGTATTCCTGCAGAACACTGGCATCCTCAGCCCGGGCATGCCAGCAACATTCCCATCAGCGTCGGACCTCTTGAGCTCCACCGTTTGAAGCTCTGGGGCGGCCCCCCAACTCGTGTCAACCTTGTGCTTCCGCATGTAGTCGCGAACCTCGCCCGCCTTCTTCGTCGCCGCAGCCTGCTGTGTCTCGAAGATGTCTCCGAACGCCTGCTCGAAGCAATCGCGAGTTTGTTGGTCAGCTTTCTGAGGCCCGCGAATGACGAACGGCTCCAAGAACGACATCGGGTCGACAGCCTTCGGTTGGTCGGGGATCGTCGTCTGGTCCATCTTGATCCCGACCGCGGCTGCTGGCCGGCCCAACTCACGGAGCCGCCCCGCCGTTGGCATCGCGAGGCTGTCGGGGAGGCCGCGCGTGGACAAGTGCGCCCTGATCTTGTCGCGCTGCCCGCGCCACTCCCGCTGGACCTTATCCCTGTCGGCCCCCTTCTTGTCCAGGATTGCCTGCGGGGGCGCGAAGGCGCGGCCTCGCCGACGGGGCCTGCGCCTCGAGCGAAGCGGGCGGGGAGGGTGGGGGGAGGGCGAGGGGAGAGGGGGGGGGTAGGGGATCGATTGGGAAGAGGAGGGGGGGCATCGATGGGGGGGATCGATATGGGGAGGGGGGAAGAGAGGAATGGGGGGGGGAGGGGAGGAGCGGAGGAGGGGCGAAGGGTGAAAGCTCGATGAGGGGGACGCGCAGGCCCCATCGGAAAGGCAATGCTTTCGCGCCAGACCCGGCTCCTGCAAGCCGATCTCGTGGCTCCGAAAGAGCCGCGCCTGCGCCCGCCACTCCGAGATCTTCTTCATGATCATGTCCCGCTCCTTCCCGAAGTCGAGCCCGTCTTCCCTTCTTCATGTCATGCACTGTTCGACCGCTCCTCCGATCTCCTGCGATGCCCATGACCTTCGATGCCCCCCTTCGCCCCCTCTTCCCGAATGGGGGGCTCCTCGGTGATCTGCCGCCCTCTGCATGGCGAGCCAATCGATCACGGGCGCGCCGCAGCCTGGGGGGCGCGCGCAAGGGGGCGGGGGGCTACCTCCGCGACGCGTCGCCGCCGTGTCGACGTCGACGACGCCGCCGACGTCGACGACGCGACGTCGCGACGACGTCGACGCGCCGTCGCGGAGGCAGTCCCCCGCCCTGAGGACTCCAAAACTCGATGTCCTGGGGCCTTCCTGAAGCTCCAAGAGGACCCCAGCCCTCCAAGAGGCCCAACCCAATGAGATGAGGCCTACCCACCTCTATCATATAGAGGGGGTTTGGGCCCTCTGGGACCCTTTGAGGCCGTCCTGGAGGCTTCTTGGGCCCCTGAAGGCCCTGGTGGCCCCGTGGGTGGGTGTGCGTGCGTGCGTGCGTGCGTGCGTGCGTGTGTGTGTGTGTGTGTGTGTGTGTGTGTGTGTGTGTGTGTGTGTGTGTGTGTGTGTGTGTGTGGTGTGTGTGTGTGTGTGTGTGTGTGTGTGTGTGTGTGTGTGTGTGTGTGTGTGTGTGTGTGTGTGGGGGGGGGGGGGGGGGGGGGGGGGGGGGGGTGTGCGTGCGTGTGTGTGTGTGTGTGTGTGTGTGTGTGTGCGTGGGGGGTGGGGGGGGGGGGGGGGGGCGAGAGGGCCCCAAGGCGGCCCCAAGAGGGCCTCGCCAAGGCCCTAACCAAGCTCTATCATGATAGAGCTGGGTTTGGGCCCTCTTGGAACCATCTTGGGGCCCTCTTGGGGCATTCCTGGAGCCCTCTTGGGCCCCTCCGAACCCCTGGGGGACCTTCGCGAGGCCGGGGGCGCCCCAGGACGGCCCCAAGAGGACGCCAGGAGGCGCCCAAGAGATCCCAACACCAAGCGTTTTTTTGCCCTCTTGGGCCAAAAACGCTTGGTTTCGGGCCCTCTTGGGCCCCTCCTGGACCCCTCCTGGGAGCCGCTTGGAGCCGTCTTGGGGCCCTCTTGGACGTCGACGTCCAAGACGTCGACGTCGTCGCCGTCGTCACGACGTCGTCGTCGTCGACGTCGCCGACGTTAAGCCCATGCTCTAGCCTCCTCGAATCGCAGCACATCGTCGATCAAGTCGCTGATCCAGTCCTGGGCGTTCCACATGTCGACCGTCTCCTCGAAGCGCTCGTCCATCTCCATCAAGCGCTTCTCGCGAGCCTCGATCGAGAGCTCCGCGCCGTCCAGGGCGAGCTCGTCGCGGGCTGCGCGCGCAGCTCTGCCGCGCCCGCCCTCCGAGTCGTCGCCGCTCGAGCTCTCCGAGCCGCTGCCCTCCTTGTCGCTGAGCTGGTCGTCGTCCTCCTCCGCGCCGCCCGCGCCCCTCGTCGGCGTGGCCAGCGACTTGCGGCTGCTGCTGGGCACCCCGCTCGCCGACTGGGCGCCCGGGGAGCGGTTGGAGCGCCGCCTGCGCCACGGGAGCGGCGACCTGCTCCTCTCCTGGCCGCGGCGGCCGCTGGGCGGACTCGGCGCCCGCGAGGCTGCCCGCCTGAGAGTCAGAGGGCGGCAGCCCAAGTCGATCCTCGCGTTGAATATGGCGTTCGCCTCGGCGGCGTCGAGGGCCCTCGTCTTGCCGCGGCCCGTGACCGACGCCCGCTGGCCGCTCGATCGCGCGGCCGAGCGCTTCCCAAGCGGCGCCGGGATCTTCCCCTCGCCATCCGTGAACGATTGGAGCATGTTGCCGAACTCGTCGACTTTTGCAGCCCCAGGCCGCGCGAGCCGAAAAGACTCGGGGCGTCGACGGGGCCGCGAGGCAATGGGGGAGGGCAGGATGACGGGGGCGAAGGGGATGGGGGGGAGGGGGCGAGGGGGGGGCGGGCGACAAGGGAGGGGGCGAGGGCGGGGGGGGGGGCGAGGGGGGCGATGAGGCGACGCCGTCGACGTCGCCGACGACGACGTGGTCGACGTCGACGCGGGCGACGTCGAGTCGACGACGTCGACGACGCAGAGGCGGGGGGGGGTCAGGGGGCGGGGGGGAGAGGGGTGAGGGAAAGGGGGCAAGCGACGCCCCTATGTCTTTTCAACTTTCGAGGTCCGTGGCGGCCTCGTCCTTCCAGCACCTCTCGGCCTCGACCGAGGGAACTCCGTTCTTCCTCATCTCCCGAATGAACCACTCGTAGTTCAACTCGAGGTCCCTGTCCTCGTTGCCCTGGTAGCCCTCGTTCGCGACGGCCCGCGCCGCCTCAGAGAACGCGCCGAACGAGCCAGTCTCCATGAACTCTCGCTCGAGCTTCTTCGCTCGCCCTGGGTCCCCGTCCTGCAACTCCGCCCAAGCCGCGCCGACCTGCAATGCGGGGCGCCCGACGGGCGCCGTCCACGGGGGCCGTCGGTGGAACTCGCGACGGGGTCGGGCGCCGCGCGAGGGGCGCGGCCCCGCGCGAAAGGCGCGACCATCTGTATCATCATCGTCGACGTCGTCATCGTCGCCGTCGTCGTCGCCGTCGCGCCGCGCCCCTCAAACGGCGCGCGGCCCCATTGCTCGCTCCGCGGAAGGCTTCAGAGGCGACATTCGCATGTGGGCGTCAAGCCCATTTCGGCGCAATCACCCAAGGCCCCGGTGCTATTTAAGGCCCTGGTGGCGACGTTTGCATGTGGGCGTCGCGCACGTTTCGGCGCGCGCCCCTCGCGCGCTTCGTGGCCTCGTAGGAAGCTCCACCTAGGGCCCAAGAAGCGACGTTCGCACGCGGGCGTCACGCGCGTTTCGGCACACCGCTCACACGTTTCGCGGCCCCATATGGGGGCTCCACCTAAGGCCCCCAAAGCGACGTTCGCATGTGGGCGCCACGCCCGCTTCGGCACCCCCCTCACGCGCGTCGTGGCCCCATAGGGAGCTCAACCTAGGGCCCCCGCGGTGACGTTCGCACGTGGGCGTCGCGCGCGTTTCGGCACGCCCATCACGCGCTTCGTGGCCTCATAGGAAGCTTAGCCTAGGGCCCAAGGGCGACGTTCGCATGTGGGCGTCACGCGCGTTTCGGCACACCGCTCACACGTTTCGCGGCCCCATAGGGGGCCCCACCTGAGGCCCCGTAAGCAACGTTCGCATGTGGACGCCAAGCCCGCTTCGGCACGCCCCTCACACGCTTCGTGGCTCCATAGGGAGCTCCACCGAAGGCCTCGCTGGCGACGTTGGCAAGTGGGCGTCGCGCACGTTTCGGCGCATCCCTCACAAGTTTCGTGGCCCCAGACGCACGACGTGCAACGGCGCGCCGCGTTCGGGGCCTCTGGACCCCCCTGGAAACCCTGGGGGGAGGGGCTTCAAGAGGTCTCCAAGGCTTGGGGACCTCTTGAAGCCCCCTTCCCCCAGGCCATCTCGAGATATCTTGGAGCCCTGCAGATCCTGCGAAGCCCTTCCCAAAAACCATTCGGAACCCTCCAGATTTTGGCAACCGCTCATACACCCCAGCCAGACCTCAAGCTTGGTCTTCAGATTCCACACCGTGTCGCGGTTCCTGCGGCCGCAAGCCTGGTGGGCGAGGGTCTCGCGGTACTGGAGCTCCCCAGCCATGACAGCGTAGGGACAATATGGGCATGGACGCCTCTGCGTGCACACCTTTCCGAGGGTCGCCGTCATCGTCGTCGCCGTCGTCGTCGTCGTCGTCGTCGTCGCCGTCGCCGTCGCAGTCGACGACGACGACGACGACGACGACGGCGGCGACGACGACGACGACGAAGACGACGACGACGACGACGACGACGACGTGGCCCCACCTTGTCCAAAGAAGAGGCCCCCTTGGCGCTCCTCGCGCCCGCCCGCGAGTGCTCTCGCAGCGCGTCCTCCTGAGGCGTTGCTTCTTGGCGGGCGGCGTCGGCGCCTTGCCGCGCCCCGAACCGCGGCTGCCACCGCGGCCGCGCCCCCCTCGGCCGCCGCCCGCGGAAGCAGCCGGACCGCCGCCGCCGCCGCCGCGGCCCTCGGAGCCCTTGGAGACGACCGAGCCGGCGGCAGAGGCAGCCCTGCCCATCTCGGCGCAGCGGCTCGCGGCGCCAGCGGGCCGAACGGCTGGGGAGCCGAAGCGGGTCCTGAGCCCGAAAGGCTGGGGGAAGTTGCATCGCATCCAATCCCGCCAGCCCTGGGCGTAGGTGGTTTAGGGAGTTTCCTCTTACAACCCCCTTCTTCCCCTTCGGGGAGGGGTTTACCCCTCCCCCTACCCCCTTCCCCTGGACCTGGACGGGGCGCCCCGCGAGGTGTCAGAGACTCCGCTTTCGCTCAAGACAGATCCGCGATCGCCTCGGAGAGCCCAAGATGACCTCCAAGATGGCTCAAGATAGCCTAAGATGCCTCAAGATGGCTCCGACGATGCTCCAAGAGGCCCCAAAACCGCCCCACAACGGCTCAAAGAGGCCAAGAGGCCCCCATGAAACCCCCAGGAGCCTCCCAAGAGCACCCAGCATGAAGATCTTCAGTAAAGATCCCTCACTGAAGGCACCAATCATGCCCCCAAGAAGCCCCCAGGAGGCCCCCAAGAAGTCTCAGCGTGAAGATCTTCAGTGAAGATCTCCAATGAAGCCCCCAGGAAGCCCCCGAGCGGCTCCCAGAAAGCCCCCAAGAGGCTCCAAAGGGGCCCCAGCATAAAGATCCTCAGTGAAGATCTTCATTCAAGGCACCAGCACGCCCCCAGGAAGCCCCCAAGGGGCTCCCAAGAAGGGGCCAGCATGAAGATATTCAGTGAAGATCTTTCTTTAATGAAACTCCCCCCAAAAAAACCCAAGAGGCCCCCAAAACGCCCCAAGAGGCCCTCAAGAGGACCCAGCGGCCCCAAGGGCCCCCCCCCCCCCCCCCCCCCCCCCCCCCGAGGCACGCCCAAGGGCCCAAGAGCGGCAGACAAGTTGCAGAAAAACAAATGATTCTGGATCCTGGTTCATGCTGCTGTTTTGCCGTTATCGGGCGGGCCCCAAGACGGCCCAAGAGCTTCTCGGATCGGCCCGAGAGAGCCTCAAGATCCACCACCTTATCCTCCTACTCCAACCCTTTTTGAAACAAAAAATACAAAAGAAAACTTCAACAACTGTTTGTTTTCAAAATGCGTGCCTCCTCCTCCTCCTCCTCCTCCTCCTCCCCCTCCTCCTCCTCCTCCTCCTCCTCCTCCTATTCATCATCATTTTCCCAACTCCCTTATCCATCCATCCATCCATCCATCCAGCGTCCTCATTCTCATCATCCCTCCTTCGTCGCTCGGTTCGGCTATCCCCCTCGTTGCTCCCGCATTTCCCTGGCCACCTCAACTCCCGCGGGCGTCGTTTCTGGATGGGCTGGTGGGGATGCGCGAAGTGTCAAGAATTGCAACTGGCCTGTGCGAAGAGGACAAAAAGGGGTGCTGCGAGGCGGGGGGGGTGGTGAGGGGAAGCGGGAAGGGATGATGAGGGAAGGAAGGGATGGGCCCCTCTGAACGCGCCTGGCCGTTGCAAGGGCACCTCGGGGTGGCGCGGCCGCCCTCGCGCGCGCCGGGCATTATCGGGGGGGCGGCGCAGACTTTCGGGAATTTGTCGCGGGCGAAAAATGTGGCCAGGACACGGGCGGGAGCTATTTTTTCCTGGCGCGGCGGAACCTGATTCTGTCGCCGCCACAAAATACGATTAGATATGTTTCGTGTAATGTAGATATGCCGACCTGTTTTTTAGATATGCCCACGCCTGGTTTAGATCTGTGTTTGCGCTGTTTAGATATGCGTTCGGGTGGTTTAGATATGTGCATGGGTGTTTTAGATATGTTGCTGCGCTGTTTAGATATGTTGTTGTGTATTTTAGATATGTGAATGGGTGGCTTAGATATGTTTTGCGTGAGTTAGAGATGTTGTCTGGTGGTTTAGATTTGTGATCGTTGTTTTTAAATATGGTTGTGCGCCGTTTAGATATGTTTTCTTGTGTGATTTAGATATGTGGATTGGTTGTTTAGATCTGTTTTGCGTGATTTAGATATGTTGTCTGGCGGTTTAGATACGTGATCGTTGTTTTTAGATACGTTTGTGCGCGATTTAGATATGCAGTTGTGTATTTTAGATTTGTGGATGGGTTGTTTAGATATGTTTTGCGTGATTTAGATATATTGTCTGGTGGTTTAACTACGTGATCGTTGTTTTTAGATCTGTTTGTGCGCGGTTTAGATATGCTTTTGTGTATTTTAGATATGTGGATGGGTTGTTTAGATATATTTGCGTGATTTAGATACGTTTTCTGGTCGTTTAGATATGTGATCGGTTATTTTAGATCTGTGTGTGTATGTTTTAGATTTGATTTTTGTATATTTTAGATATGTTGATGGGAGGTTTAGATATGCTTTCTATTGTTTAGATATGTTTTCGGCTGGTTTAGGTATGTGGTTGGTTGCTTTAGATATGTATCTGCGCGGTTTAGATGTGATGTTGTGCCATTTAGATATGCTCAGCGGTGTTATGGCTACGTTTTTGCACTGATTAGATATGTGTTTTGGTGGCTTTGATATGTGATTTGGGCGGCTGTCTTAGGTGACTGTACGGTATATGGCAGCACGTTGGATTATTCACCAGGCTGGCAAACCCGCACACTCCTCAGTCGCCTCGGCGCGCGTGCCTGCCTCGAGGCCTGAAGAGCCTCCCACGAGCAGCCAGCCTAAACACATCAGAGCAGTCTAAGAGCAGCGTGCCTCCCTCAAGGCCTCATCCCGAGGGTGCCTGACAAGCTGAGGTCTCCTCTGGGCCTCGCACCGAGGCCGGCGAGCTGGCGCCTCCTCGAAACCTCGGCAAGGTTTCAGTCCGAGTCCGAGCTGGGAAAGTTAGGGTCTGGCAGGCCACGGTGTTGGTTGAGATCCTTCACCATTTTCTTGTACAGCCTGAACTCCTTCTTCGTCGCCTGCTTGGTCATCTTCTCGATCGCCCCGTCGCCGTGTTCGCGCAGCGAAGGCGATTCTTGTAGGCTTTGAGCTCGAGTTTCAAACCCGTGATCTACTCATCCCTGGCCGCGGGGCGCTTCTGCAGGAATTGAACCGTCGGCGCCACCGGCGCGCGAAGAAGTGCAAGGCAACTGGTGAGGTGCCGAGGTGAGCCAACTGAACTGCCTGGTCGCGAAAGCCTCCTTGAGCCGAAATGCAACGGACGATGCGTTTTGAACGTTTCGATGTTTTGACGCTTCGGGGTCCGAGGTTTCGTTCTGGACGTTTCGAGGCCACTTTAAAACGCATCGACAATTTGGGCCGACCGATCGATAACTAAGCTGATGATCGCCGTTTCGCGTCCTAGATGTTTTCTGGCTTGGGGGTGGTGTGTGTGTGTGTGTGTGTGTGTGTGTGTGTGTGTGTGTGTGTGTGTGTGTGTGTGTGTGTGTGTGTGTGTGTGTGTGTGTGTGTGTGTGTGTGTGTGTGTGTGTGTGTGTGTGTGTGTGTGTGTGTGTGTGTGTGTGTGTGTGTGTGTGTGTGTGAGAGCCCTCTTGGGCCCCTCCGAACCCCTGGGGGGCCTTCGCGAAGCCGGGGGGGCCCCAGGACGGCCCCACGAGGACGCCAGGAGGCGCGCTTGGTTACGGGCCCTCGTGGGCCCCTCTTGGACCCCTCTTGGGGGCCTCTTGGGGCCCTCTTGGACGTCGACGTCCAAGACGTCAACGTCGTCGTCGTCGTCGTCGTCGTCGTCGTCGTCGTCGTCGTCGTCGAGTTGAGGCCGATGCAGGCTGAGGCTGAGGCTGAGGCAGGCTGAGGCTGAGGCAGAGGCAGGCTGATGCTGAGGCAGGCTGAGGCTGAGGCTGAGGCTGATGCAGGCTGACGCTGAGGCAGGCTGAGGCTGAGGCCGAGACTGAAGGCAGACTGAGGCTGAGGCTGAAGCAGGCCGAGGCTGAGGCTGAGGCCGAGGCAGGCTGAGGCTGAGGCTGAGGCAGGCTGATGCTGAGGCAGGCTGAGGCGGTCGTCAGCCCAGGGCGCCAGTTGATGCGCCTGCGCGCCGAGATGCGCGACGCACCCCCGTGTCATTTTCCTCAGGGGCCCAGCTGTTGACGGCGCAGCGGCGCGAGGTCATCGCGATGATTGCCAAGATACGCTCCAACGGCAGCAAGCGAAGGATTCATCTGAGGGCGCGGCCAGCAGGCGGGTGAAGGCAGAGCCAGCTGTGCAAAAATGCTAAAGGCCGCAGCGGCCCCAACTGGGCCTTGTTCGCGTCGATGTCGCCGCGCGACTTGGAACGCCCTCCTGGGCGCCCCTCCCTCGTGCAGCGAATGCGGTGCGAGGGAGGGGCCTGCGGGGCGGGGGCAAAGCGGGCGCTGGTGCAGGAGCGCCGCCCAGGTCGTCGCCCCCCGATGGGGCGACAGGGCCAGCAATCTCCTCTTGCAAAGGGGGTGGTCCAGCGGCCCCAGGCGCCGCGCCCGCGCTACCCTCCGCGCCGACGCCGACGATTGGGCCTGGGGGCGAGCGCTGCCCCGACTGCGCGTCGCGCGCGGCCAGGGCCACGCCAGCTGGCTGCGCTGGCGCGGAGTCGCGCGCCCGACGGCGAGAGGCGGGGGCATTTGCAATGGGAAGCGGCCCGCCGATATCATCATCTAGACCACCTCCTTCAATGGGGAGGGGGCCTTCCTGCAAATCCCCCAAGGGCAGATGGCGGGGCAGTTGCCCGCGCTTGCCAGCTTTCTCATTGAGCACCAGAGCGTATGCTTTATTACCGAGGCCAGGCTCAACTGGGATGCCCCTCAGTAAGCAATCGTAGAACTGCATGGGCTCCCCACTTGGTATGCTGCTCGTTAATTGCAAACATCTATCGATGATGCATAGATATTGATAGTAAGGCTTACACTTGACGGCCTCACTGCCGACCATGTCCCCGACGCCGGCCGAAGTGCGAACTATGGCGCGCTGGACGGGTCTCCAACCTCGCCCTTTTAAATGCAAGATTATAGCTGAGGTCGGGCATCTTGAATCCATGATCGGACACGGCTGCTGCGCGCGACTCCTGCCAGAAAGGATAGTCGCACCAGGCACCAACTCAGAAGGTCTTTCGTTGGCCCACTTATCGAGAGACCGATGCCAGTTGTTAAAATCCCACCAGCCCTCTGGGCGTAGGTGGTTTATGGAATTTCCTCTTCTAACCCCCTTCCCCCCCTTCGGTGAGGGGTTTATCCCTCCCCCATGCCCCCCCCCCCCTGGACCTGGGCGGGGCGCCCCGCGAGGTGTCAGAGGGCACGTGTTCGCTCCTCCTCCTACCCCAACCCTTTTGAACAAAAAGAAGCAGATTCTTCAAGCGCTATTTTTTCAAAGGGCGTACCTCCTCCTCCTCCTCCTCGTCCTCGCCCTCGCCCTCGCCCTCGTCCTCGTCCTCGCCCTCCTCCCCCCCCCTCCCCCCCCCCTCTTCCTCGCCCTAGTCATCATCATTTCCCCCGCTCCCTCATCCATGCATCCATTCATCCATCCAGCGCCCTCGTTCTCCTCATCCCTCCTTCGCTCGGTTCGGCTGTCCCCCTCTTTGCCCCCGCGCTTCCCTGGTCACCTCAACTCCCCTGGGCGCCGTTTCTGGATGGGCTGGTGGGGGCGCGCGAAGCGTCAAGAATTAGCTCGAGAAAAAGGCTTCACCCATGTGGCCTCTTGCTCGGACGCGACGTGCAGAGTGTCAGAATCAGGCTGATTCGGCGCCGCTGTCTCACTCAAGATGCAAAGCGCAAGCGGCGAGACCAGCTGCACATCATCCGCCGACTCGGCGGTCGGCATCACGTGCGCCCTCGACTTCCCAGACGCTACCTGCAACAATTTGAAATGGACATCCCCCCCCCGCTCGATCTCCGAACCGTCTGCTCCGATCTGGAGCGGGGTGCGAAACGTAAAACTTCGCAGTCGCTGGGTTCGCAGACATGGCCAACCTACCCCCCTCCACCCAGACACCCGCCGAAGGAGGGCAGGGCGACGGCGGTTGAAAGGGGGGCGGGGGGGGGCGCGAGGGCGCCGGGGGAAGCGCGAGGGGTTGAGGACGGCGGAGGGTGAGAAGACCCCAAACGACCTTTGAACCCTCGAAACCGAGCAAACAGCCAAACGCAAACCTGGCCCCCCCCCCCCCCCCCCCCCCCCCTCTCAAAACATGCATTTTTTTTCGCGAGTGCGTCAACTTGAGACGGGCGTCCGCGCACCTCGGGCCCTCGACTGCGCATCCTTGCGTTTCAACCCCTGTGGCATCGGCGCGGGTGGACTTGACGGTGAAGTGCGTGCCAACAGAGAGCTGCGCCATCACCTGCTCGATCTGCAATCGCTGGAGCTGGTCGGCCACCTCTGGGGCGACGGGCCGCTCGTCGGGCCTCGACGTGGCCGCGGCATTCCAACAGCTCTCCGCCATGGCGCCCTCCCTGTACACCCTCGCGAAGAACTTGGC
The DNA here is from genome assembly GCA_963575745.1 of Prorocentrum cordatum. Lineage (NCBI taxonomy): Eukaryota > Dinophyceae > Prorocentrales > Prorocentraceae > Prorocentrum > Prorocentrum cordatum. Next base: position 657,951 of record CAUYUJ010015948.1, read on the forward strand.
AATCGGCATCTTGGCTGCATGCCACTGGTGGCGACCAGGAGCCCTGATGATCCGCTTGAACTGGATCCACTCGTATCTCAAGACTAGGTCCCCTCGGCTTTGATATCGAGCCCTGAAGTCGTCGATGAGTTTGAAACAAGACATCTGCCGAACGCTTGCTTTGAGGCGTTGCGGCTTGCTCGGTGGCGCTCTCCTCTTCTCGCGCGTGGTGTGCCTGTGGTGCCCCACCCCCGCGGCTCTCTCCAAATGCCGCCAGGCTGTAACGACGGACTTGCTCGACGTGGTCTGGGGGCGCATCGCCGCCGTCGGCGACGCGCTGCAGCTGGCCCCCGAAGGTTCGCATGAGCGCCTGAGTCACAAGGTCGCGCTGCTCGATGGGCACGCGGCGCACGCGCAGCAAGAACTGCCGAACCCCATCCGCAGTCAACGTGCCCACGAACGACCACGGAGGAACATTCAGATACTTATTTCTGATCAGCAAGTTCGTAGCTGCAAACTCCAACATCGCGCGCAGAATGCGCAGCACCTCCTCACCCCCCCCCCCCCCCCCCACATCATCAGGCATAATGGTCCTCGACATTTCAAGATAATGTCTAGACGCCTGCTCGATGCACGCGAAAGCGTCGGGCAGCCTTCGCGAATTGTAGAAGCATTCAATGTGGATGGACTGCCCTCGAGCCCGCGCATCTGCTCTCTGTCGCACGTGGGCGGGGCAACTGCGCGCCATCCCCCAGCGACGCTTCGCCTCCAAGGGCGTGGACAACTCCCTCGAAACGGCTGCGATGAAGGCCCAGAGAACGTCGTCGATCAACGTATCGAAAACAACGGCCATCTGCTCAGACTCCTGGGTATTCCGGAACCACTGAGGAAGAATGAGCTTGCGCACGCTCTCGAAAGGGCCAAGCTGAACCAACGCATCATGCACGGTCGCACACCGCCATGTGGCGAGCTGGCAGTAAACCTATCAAACATGATCAAAAAGAGGTCGGGGCGGGCCTCGAAGATTTTCTTCTCTGTGTATTTTCGCCAAGTTGCATTCCGAAAGAACGTGCATAACAATCTCAGTCGGCTTAGCTTAGACGGCCACGACTCCCAAGTACCGCATGCATGGTTGACGAGGTTTTCAAAACAATGCCCCCACCCAGACAGCCTGATCGCATTCGGCAGCAACCGGGCGGATTGGTTGACGTAGGACGTGAGGTTGGTAACTTCCTCGCCCCTCAACCACCGAAAAAAAAACATCTCTAACATCTGGGATTTGAATCGTCATTCGCTCGGAGCCCATATCTGTTGTCGCTGAGATAACCATATTGCAGAAGTACTCCAGGTCCTCCTCGTCCTGACCAGCCAATAACCACATGCCCCATATGAGCGCCAATCCCTTGGAAATCAAGTCAGCTTGGCCATGACACAATGTACTCCCTGGAAACGCGATCACGCACCAACTTTCATCTTTTCTCCGCGCCACGGCCACTGTGCCTTGAAACTCCTCGCCGCAGTTGGGGCTCGCATCAGTGAACAGAGAGATGCAACCGATGCGGTCGAACACTCTGTCGGCGTGCCACTGCCGACGGTGTAGCAACATAGCCGCGACATCAACTCGTCGAAGTCCATTGTCCAGGCTCGACCTCCTGGCTGAATCGCACTGGCGCCACCCCCAACGCACCTCGGCTCGCGAAGCCCTAGGGGGAGGGGGTGCAGGGTGCACCTTCGGAGGGCCCCTGAAACAACAATCTGACTGGGGAAAGGGGGGGGGGGGGCGGGGCAAAACGCCAAGCACTCACAGAGGGCAGTGTGCCTGGGTGGTGGGTGAGCTGGGAAGCGGCGCAAGCGCGGTTAAACCGCGGGTCCCAATGAGATCATCATGCGAATCGCGGTCGGCGGGCTCCGCGTCATCCTCGAAGGCGCGAGCGTCGGCCAACGCCTCCGAGAAGTCGTGGCCACTTTTCAGGTGTCGGCGAAACTTGATCGCTTTGTACACTCGGACTGGGTCAAGATTTCTTTTGATGCGTCGCTCACGGAGGCCTCCAAACTCACTCCTGGCGAGCAGCTTCTTGTTGGCTGGCATCTGCAAGACGGTGGCATCGCATGCCTGCAGGGCCCCGTCGCGCCGAAGCCGAGGAACGCGACCTGCTGCTCTCCGAACTCCGCAAAACCTCCTCCAACTTTTGATGATGCCCTTCTTGGGGTGGCCTCGCACCAGGAGCGCGGGGGGGGGGGGGGGTCCTCATGCGCAGCTGCCACGACGACAACATTACAGCAAATGTAGCACTGAAGAGCCTATGCAAGCTCGCATGCCCCAACGCCAGAACGCAGCGCGCCGAGTCCAGGGCTTTTTCATCACCGCCCCCCTCGCCCGCAAAGCAATTGAGCACATCGTCGGCCCCAGCCAGAATTTCGAGAATCTCTGCGAGGCGCGCCTGGTCGTTCAGGAGGCTCTCGGACGCTGGCTTGAAAGTCCGAAACTGCCAGACGGCGGTGGCTAAGTAGCGCGCGCAGCCCCGAACGGGGCCTTCTCTCGCACAAGACGTGAAATCTAGGAGCTGCCTGGTGGCGGCCCTTGGCTTCAGAAGTTGCCGTCTCGATGGCCCACTCGCACGTGCAATGCCCAAACATGTTGAACGGCTCAATCGCATCCACTCGCCGCTGGAAACCATGCTCTGCATCTGCGGCCACCGTGGCCCCCCCCCCGCAAGGACGGCAGAAAAACGACCGCGATCGGCAGGCGCGGCTCGCCGGCGTGCCCGCGCGGCGCGCCCTGTCGGCGCGTCCAACGCAGGCCCGCCGATGCTATCCTCGCTATCGGCTGCCGCCAGCACGGGCCCGCCGACGCTGTCCTCCATATGTTGCCAGCGCCGCGGCCGCGTCCATCTGGGGGGGCGGCGTCGGCGAAGGGCGCTCGCAGGTTCCCGCGGGCGCAGCGCCAAATGAACTCGGGCCAATGTGGCTACGGACAAAGTGGGGGGCGAACAAGGGGATAAACGATAAGGGGGAGTTTGACCCAGGTCCGAATGCGGGTTTGGGCGGCGCGCGATCGTTGCGCGCGCGCGGGGGGGGGGGGGGGAGGGGGGGGGCGACGCCCGCGTGCGAGCGGTGCCGCGGGGGCCTTCGGTCGGAGCCCCCTATGGGACCACGAAGCGTGTGAGGGGTGCGCCGCAAGGGGTGCGACGCCCACGTGCGAACGGCGCCGCGGGGGCCTTCGGTCGAGCTCCCTCTGGGACCACGAAAAGTGTGAGGGGTGCGCCGCAAGAGGTGCGACGCCCACATGCGAACGGTGCCCGCGTGGGGGCTAGTTTTACGTTTATCGATGATTCCGAGCGACTGCGCGACGCAAGCTGGGCCCACCTGGGCCCGCGCGACAAGCGGCCACCTGGGCCCGCCTGGGCCGCGAAAAACTCGGGGGGGGCGCGCCGAAGCCCGCTTGGGCCCGACAAGAATTCATCGACGTCCGGTAGAAAACTACGTGGACTTAGAAACGAATCGCGGCACGGCCTTTGCTTTCACGCGACGGACCGCGAGGAATCGGGCGGGCATGGGGTAACGGGGGGCGGCGTGCAAATATACTAAACAACGCGCAATTCGACAAGGGCGAACGTAAAACGGCACCGCATTTAAGTAAGTTCGGGGCCCCCATGGGACCGCGCGAGGCTTTGACGGCGCACCTTTGACGGGGGAAGGGGTTAACGGGGGCCCGCGGGCCCGCTCGCTCCAAAATCCAGCGCGGCCAAAGCCGCAACGTTTGGGGCACTGCCCCGCCCCAGTTGGCCGGATCAAATCCCACCAGCCCTTTGGGCGTGAGTGGTTTAGGGAGCTCTCTCTGTTCTCAACCCCCTAACCCCCTATCTTCCCCTTCGGGGAGGGGTTACCCCTCCCCCTACCCCCTCCCCTGGACCTGGAGAGGGCGGGCGGAGTGGTGGCAAAGGGGTCTTTTTCGACTCCTGGGAGGGCCAATTATTCACTGCGTGGAGCTCCCCATATGTGCATCTACTCGCATGGACCTGTCCGCCGTGAATGTCTAGGCGCAAGAGCTTTCGAATATTAACGGGCTTCAGTTGTGACGGTCTGGACATCAATCTAACTGCGAATGAATTGGAGTGTGAATGAGCCTCAGTAGTACGAGCGCGTCTCTGTGCATGAGCCTGGGGCCTCCTGGGGCCTCCTGAAACCTACTGGGGCTTCCTGGGGTCTCCAGGAGCCTCTTGGGACCTCCTGGGACCTCCTAGGAAGGTTTCGTGCCCCAGGAGAGGCGCAATCTATAGCAACAGACGTACATAAAACATTGCGGATTAGAGCCACAGGAGAAGGGCAATCTATAGGAACACGCGTAAAACACCAAGGACTCGTGCCCCAGGAGAGGCCCAATACATAGGAACATGAGTAAAACATTTAGGATTGTGTACACAGGAGAAGGACCATCTATAGAAACATACGTAGAACATCAAAGAATCGTGCTCCAGGTGAGGCCCAATCGATAGGAGCATACGTAAAACACATGGGATTGGAGCCACTCCTGTTGCCTTCTGAGGCCTCCTGCTCCTGGGGCCTCTCGGGGCCTCCTGTTGCCTTCCGAGGCCTCCTGGCGCTTCCTGTTGCCTCCTGGGGCCTCCTGTGGTTTCCTGAAGCCTTCTGGAGCTTCCTGGGGCCTCCTGGAGCCTCTTGGGACATCCTGTAGCCTCTTGAGTCTTTCTGTGGCCTCCTGATGCCTCCTGGGACCTCATGTGGTCTCCTGGAGCCTCCTGGAGCCTGTTGGAGCCTCCTGTGGCATCCTGAGAAGAATCTGCGCCCACGAGCCTGGCCACCAAAACAAGCAAACCGATCGAGACATCCTCAAAATCTGGCCCACCTGGGGGGTGAAAATGAGCGCCTCGCTCGAGACATCCTTCAAATCTGCTCCGAAAGCGAAGGATGTTGGGCACAGAAACAGGCAAACCGCCTGAGACATCCCCACAAAATGGCCGCGAACGAGCCCGTGCAACCACCCCTGGCGGCTCCCCTTAGGGGTGCTGAAATGAGCGCCTCGCTCGAGACATCCTCCAAATCTGCTCCGAAAGCGAAGGATGTTGGGCCCAGAAACAAGCAAACCGCCTGAGACATCCCCACAACATGGCCGCGAACGAGCCCGTGCAACCACCCCTGGCGGCTCCCCTTAGGGGTGCTGAAATGAGCGCCTCGCTCGAGACATCCTCCAAATCTGCTCCGAAAGCGAAGGATGTTGGGCCCAGAAACAAGCAAACCGCCTGAGACATCCCCACAAAATGGCCGCGAACGAGCCCGTGCAACCACCCCTGGCGGCTCCCCTTAGGGGTGCTGAGTATGAGTAAGTCTGTGTATGAGTAAGTCTGTGTATGAATAAGTCTGGGTATGAGTAGGTCTGTGTATGAGAAAGTCTGTGTATGTGTACGTCTGGGTATGAGTGAGTCTGTGTATGAGTACGGCTGGGTGTGAGTAAGTCCGTGTATGAGTAAGTATGTGTATGAGTATGTCTGAGTGTGAGTAAGTCCGAGTATGAGTAGGTCTGAATATGAGTAAGTCTGAGTATGAGTAAGTCTGTGTATGAGCAAGTCTGAGTATGAGTAAGCCCGACAGGAGGGGAGGAGAAAAGAGGAGGAGGAAGGAGGAGGAGTAGGAGGCGTCCAAGTAATTATTCACTGCGTGGAGCTCCCCATATGTGCATCTACTCGCATGGACCTGTCCGCCGTGAATGTCTAGGCGCAAGAGCTTTCGAATATTAACGGCCTTCAGTTGTAACGGTCTGGACATCAATCTAACTGCGAAAGAACTGGAGTGTGAATGAGCCTCAGTAGTACGAACGCGTCTCTGTGCATGAGCCTGGGGCCTCATGGGGCCTCCTGAAACCTACTGGGGCTTCCTGGGGTCTCCAGCAGCCTCTTGGGACCTCCTGGGGCCTCCTAGGAAGGTTTCGTGCCCCAGGGGAGGCGCAATCTATAGCAACAAACGTACATAAAACATTGCGGATTAGAGCCACAGGAGAAGGGCAATCTATAGGAACACGCGTAAAACACCAAGGACTCGTGCCCCAGGCGAGGCCCAATACATAGGAACATGAGTAAAACATTTAGGATTGTGTACACAGGAGAAGGACCATCTATAGAAACATACGTAGAACATCAAAGAATCGTGCTCCAGGTGAGGCCCAATCGATAGGAGCATACGTAAAACACATGGGATTGGAGCCACTCCTGTTGCCTTCTGAGGCCTCCTGCTCCTGGGGCCTCTCGGGGCCTCCTGTTGCCTTCCGAGGCCTCCTGGCGCTTCCTGTTGTCTCCTGGGGTCTCCTGTGGTTTCCTGAGGCCTTCTGGAGCTTCCTGGGGCCTCCTGGAGCCTCTTGGGACATCCTGTGGCCTCTTGAGTCTTTCTGTGGCCTCCTGATGCCTCCTGGGACCTCATGTGGTCTCCTGGAGCCTCCTGGAGCCTGTTGGAGCCTCCTGTGGCATCCTGAGAAGAATCTGCGCCCACGAGCCTGGCCACCAAAACTAGCAAACCGATCGAGACATCCTCAACATCTGGCCCACCTGGGGGGTGAAAATGAGCGCCTCGCTCGAGACATCCTCCAAATCTGCTCCGAAAGCGAAGGATGTTGGGCACAGAAACAGGCAAACCGCCTGAGACATCCCCACAAAATGGCCGCGAACGAGCCCGTGCAACCACCCCTGGCGGCTCCCCTTAGGGGTGCTGAGTATGAGTAAGTCTGTGTATGAGTAAGTCTGTGTATGAGTAAGTCTGGGTATGAGTAGGTCTGTGTATGAGAAAGTCTGTGTATGTGTACGTCTGGGTATGAGTAAGTCTGAGTATGACTAATACTGTGTATGAGTAAGTCTGGGTATGAATGAGTCTGTGTATGAGTACGGCTGGGTGTGAGTAAGTCTGTGTATGAGTAAGTCTGTGAATGAGTATGTCTGAGTGTGAGTAAGTCTGAGTATGAGTAGGTCTGAATATGAGTAAGTCTGAGTATGAGTAAGTCTGTGTATGAGCAAGTCTGAGTATGAGTAAGCCCGACAGGAGGGGAGGAGAAAATAGGAGGAGGAAGGAGGAGGAGTAGGAGGCGTCCAAGTAATTATTCACTGCGTGGAGCTCCCCATATGTGCATCTACTCGCATGGACCTGTCCGCCGTGAATGTCTAGGGGTGCTGAAATGAGCGCCTCGCTCGAGACATCCTCCAAATCTGCTCCGAAAACGAAGGATGTTGGGCACAGAAACAGGCAAACCGCCTGAGACATCCCCACAAAATGGCCGCGAACGAGCCCGTGCAACCACCCCTGGCGGCTCCCCTTAGGGGTGCTGAAATGAGCGCCTCGCTCGAGACATCCTCCAAATCTGCTCCGAAACGAAGGATGTTGGGCACAGAAACAGGCAAACCGCCTGAGACATCCCCACAAAATGGCCGCGAACGAGCCCGTGCAACCACCCCTGGCGGCTCCCCTTAGGGGTGCTGAAATGAGCGCCTCGCTCGAGACATCCTCCAAATCTGCTCCGAAAGCGAAGGATGTTGGGCACAGAAACAGGCAAACCGCCTGAGACATCCCCACAAAATGGCCGCGAACGAGCCCGTGCAACCACCCCTGGCGGCTCCCCTTAGGGGTGCTGAGTATGAGTAAGTCTGTGTATGAGTAAGTCTGTGTATGTGTACGTCTGGGTATGACTAATACTGTGTATGAGTAAGTCTGTGTATGAGTAAGTCTGTATATGAGTATGTCTGAGTGTGAGTAAGTCTGAGTATGAGTAGGTCTGAGTATGAGTAAGTCTGAGTATGAGTAAGTCTGTGTATGAGCAAGTCTGAGTATGTCCGACAGGAGGGGAAGAGAAAAGAGGAGGAGGAAGAAGGAGGAGGAGTAGGAGGGGTCCAAGTAATAACAAGAACCCCATCTTAGGATATGGGGAATAACAAGAACCCCATCTTAGGATATGGGGAAAAAACGACGACCCTCACGAGGATTCTGGTCCCGAGGGGGGAGACCGTTTGGCGCATCAACTCGTCTTTGAAGCCAAAAACACTGATTTTACTACGGTTTCGGCCCCTTTTTGGCCTTCTGAGAGGGCCGCGCTCATCGTCCTTCATAGCAAAAATATTGATTTTACGAAAGTTTTGGCGTCATTTTCTCCTTCTCAGGGGGCAGCGCTCATTTCCGCTTCTGAGGAGGTCGCAAGAGGCCCCAAGATGACCCCAAGAGGCTCTCAGGAGGCTCCCCAGAGGCCTCCAAGAGGCCCCCAAGAGGCCCCCAAGAGGCCCCCAGAGGTCACCAAGAGGTTCCCAAGAGGCCCCCATTAGGCCCCAAGAAGCTCCAAGAGGCCCCCAAGAGGCCCCCAAGAGGCCCCCCAGAGGCCCCCCAGAGGCCCCGAGAGGCTCCCAGAGGCTCCCAAGAGGCCCCACGAGGAGCCCGAACGACTCACACCACGCCGTGGGGCCCCAACGACTCACACCACGAAGAGCGCGAACGACTCACATCACAAGGAAGGGCCCGAACGACTCACACCAGGACGAGGCGCCCGAACCACTCACACCACGAGGAGCCCGAACGACTCACACCACGACGCGGGCCCCCAACGACTCACACCACGGGAAGCCCGAACGAGTCCCACCAGCCCTTTGGGCGTGAGTGGTTTAGGGAGCTCTCTCTGTCCTCACCCCCCCTTCTTCCCCTTCGGGGAGGGGTTTACCCCTCCCCCTACCCCCTCCCCCTGGACCTGGACAGGGAGTCCGGGGCGTCGTCAGGGGGGTCTTTTTTGCCTCCTGGGCGGGCCAAAAAACGACGACCCTCACGAGGATTCTGGCCCCGAGGGGGGGAGGGACTTTGGCCCCTCTGCTCGTCTTTGAAGCAGAAATCATTGATTTTACTACGGTTTTGGCCCCATTTTGGCGTCCTGAGGGGGCCGCGCTCATCTTCCCTCATAGCAAAACCATTGATTAGGTTTTGGGCTCAATTTGTTCTTTTCAGGGGGCAGCTCTCCTTTGCGCTTCTGCGGAGGTCGCAAGAGGCCCCAAGATGGACCCAAGAGGCCCCCAGGAGGCTCCCAAGAGGCCTCCCAGAGGCCCCCCAGAGGCCCCCAAGCGGTCCCAAGAGGCCCCCAAGAGCCTCCCCAGAGGCTCCCAAGAGGCCTCAAGAGGGCCCAAGAGGCTCCCAAGAGGCTCCCCACAGGCCCCCAAGAAGCCCCCAAGAGGCCCCAAGAGGCTCCAAGACGCCCCCAAGAGACCCCGCGAGGAGCCCGAACGACTCACACCAGGACGAGGGGCCCGAACGACCCAAGAGGCCCCCAGGAGGCTCCCAAGAGGCCTCCAAGAGGCCCCCCGGAGGCTCCCAAGCGGCCCCAAGAGGCCCCCAAGAGGCCCCCAAGAGGCCCCCAAGAGGCCTCCAGAGGCCCCGAGAGGCCCCCAAGAGGCTCCGCAGAGGCCCCCAAGAGGCCCCCAAGAGGCCCCAAGAGGCTCCAAGAGGCCCCCAAGAGGCCCCACGAGGAGCCCGAACGACTCACACCAGGACGAGGGGCCCGGCCCCCAAGAGGCCCCACGAGGAGCCCGAACGACTCACACCAGGACGAGGGGCCCGAACGACTCACACCACGAAGAGCCCGAACGACTCACACGAGGGGCCCGAACGACTCACACCAGGACGAGGCGCCCGAACGACTCACACCACGAGGAGCCCGAACGACGCACACCACGACGCGGGCCCCGAACGACTCACACCACGAGGAGCCCGAACGAGTCACACCAGGAGGAGGGGCCCCAACGACTCACACCAGGATGAGGGGCCCGAACAACTCACAACACGAGAAGCCCGAACGACTCCTCTCCCTCCTCCTCCGCCTCGTCCTTCTCCCGCTCCCCCCACAAG
>CAUYUJ010015948.1:677612-709080 GCA_963575745.1 Prorocentrum cordatum
TACGAGACCTATGTTGCTTCACATCACCAATTTGGCCCCTGCTGACTTTTTTCAAAATCATATATTGGGATGAAACGCTGCCGCTGGATATATCGAGCACAGTTGATCACAACACAAACGCTCCTGCGATCCCCGCAAAAATGGCAAGAAATGGTAAGCTCAGATTCGCATGGCTACATTGCAACCGAGCCGCTTGACCACCATCTCGACCGAACTGGCGGAATTCGACCACGCGTCCGACAAAATACGTTCGACGAGGGATGCGCTGCACAATGCCCCGGCCACGGGCAGCGCTACGAGGGAAAGCGGGCCCTTCGATGTGTCACTTTCAGCGCCCGTGAAAGTGACACCTCTCAGGGCCCACTTAAAGAGCACCAGGAAGGCTCCAAGAAGGCCCCGAGAAGGCCCCAGGGCGGCACCAAGAGGGCTCCCAGATGGACCCAAGAGAGGCCCCAAGAAGGGCCCAAGAGGGCCCTCCGCGGTGTCACTTTCAACGCCCGTGAAAATGACACCTCCCAGGGCCCACTTAGGGCCTCAGAAAAGCTCTAAGAAGGCCCCGAAAGGGCCATAGAGAGCCGCCCTGGGTTCAACTCCGCGTGGCGGAGTTGGAATCGATAACTTCAATACCCTACTGGAGGCCTCTTAGGGGCCCTAAGACGGCACTGAAGAACCCCATCGGGGCTTTTTCAAAGGCAGAGGAGGGCGCAAAAACGGGCCTCAGTGAGCCCCTGGTCTAACTCCACCTGGCGGAATTGGAAGCGATACCGCCCGGCGCCTTCATGGAGCCGCTCGGAGCTTCCAAGACGGCTCCAGAAGGCCCCAGGAGGGCCCCAAGAGGATCGAACGACGATTCCTGGAAGTGCACCAGTGATGGTTGCATGATCATCGACCTGGGATGGAAAAAACACAAGTGGCCATGTTGGAAAATCCTTAACAATTCTTCGTCGGCAAATTATGAATTTTGGGCGGCGCGCCCATCGCCGAGCGGGGGCGGGGCGGAACAGATAGGGGAACGGAAGAACGAAGGGCGCCGCGATGGGATTGCGAGGACTACCGCGTGGAATACGCGAAAACGAATGCCACGATGATGTCTAGAACGCTTCTTCGCTTTGGGGTCGAGGCATGACCCCGCCGACGCGAGCTCTCGGGGCTTAAGACGCGAGCCCTCGCGGCCTGCGGCGCCGCGCCTGGGGCCTGCCACGCGGGGCCCTGGGGCCAGTTCGCGACCGCCTGTGGCCTGCGACTTGGATGCTCAGGGCCCTTCACGCGCATCCCTGGGGTGGGGGGGGTGGGGGGGCGATGCGAATTCCAAGCGCGCCGCGCGACTCCGACGGCCGAAATCGCCGGGGACCGAAGCCCGCGGCGCGAGTTCCTGGGCCCCGCGAAGCGCCCCCCACACACACACACACACACACACACACACACACACACACACACACACACACGACACACACACACACACACACGACACACACACACACACGACACACACACACACACACACACGACACAACACACACACCCACCACATCACACACACACACACACACACACCCCACCACACCACACCACACCATACCCCACACCACACCACAACACAACCCACCACACCACTACACACATCCCATCCACCCCACCCACCACACCACACCACCCCACCCCCACCCCACCCTCCCCACACCACACGACCCCCCCACCCCACCACATCCCCACCCAACCCCTCCTCGGTGCCGGTACGGTACTCCAGCAATGCGACGGGGGGCGGGGGCCCTTGGGACATCGGGCCCAAATTTGCCATGGCATTCGAGTTGGCTCAGACTGGGCTGACTCGGCTGAGCTAGGCAGGGATGGCCTAGACCATGGCAGGGTTGGCAGGGATGGCCTAGACCATGGCAGGGTTACACGCAGCATGGGCCTGGTAAGACTTTACCACGAGCCTTTGCATTGCGAGGGGGGGGGGGGGCTGTCAACGGCGCAACTGTCGCAACTTCTGTAAGCTCCTGGGTAAGCCAGCGGAGTTGTACGCCACGCGATCCAGACGAGATCTCGCGGCTCCCTGGATAATGAAAGTGGGTGGTAGTGGTGGGAGGGGGGGACGTGGTGATGGGGGGGGCGCGGTGGTGGTGGGGAGGAGTGCGCGTGCGTGCGCGCGCGTGCGTGCATGCGTTGTGCGCGTGTGTGTGTGTGTGTGTGTGCGTGTGCGTGAGGGGCGTGCGTGTGCGTGCATGCGCGCGCGTGTGTGCGCGCGCGTGTTTGTGCGTGTATGTGCGAGCGTGCATGTGCCAGTGCACGTCCCTGATGTGCGTGTGTGTGCGTGTGCGTGCGTGTGTGTGCATGCGTGCTTGTGCGGGTGCGTGCGCGCGTGCGCCTCTGTGTGGTGAGTGGGTGGGCGTGTGTGTGTGTGCGTGTGTGCGCGTGCGTGGTGGTGGCGGTGTGGTGATGGTGGTGGTGGTGCGCAGGTGTGTGTGTGTGGGTGTGTGTGCGTGCCCGCGTGTGTCCGTGCGTGTGCGCGCGTGCGCGTATTGTGGTGGTGTGCGCGCGTCCCTGCGTGTGCGTGTGCGTTGTGGGAGCGGTTTGCGTGGCGGTGGTGTGCGTGTGTGTTGGGGGGGGGATGGGGGGGCGTGCGTGCGCGCGGTGTGCGCGTGCGTGCGTGCGTGTGTGCGCGTGCGTGCGTGCGTGTGTGGCGTGGCGCGTTGCGCGTGCGTGCGTGGTGCCGCGTGCTGCGTGTGCGGTGCGGCGTCGGTGTGCCCATGCGTGGTCGCAGGTGCTAAGTGCGGGTGACGTTTGGGGGGGATACGTAGGGTGCCTACGCAGACGTACATGTGTATATACACGCGCACACACATTTGTATGTATATAGTTGTATGTGCATGCAGGCATGCATGCATGTGCGTGTACGCATGTGTGGGTGTTTGTATGTGTGCGCGTACGTGCGCACTCGAAGTGGCGGCGGGGGGGGGGCGGCGGGGGCGCGCGGTTTGCGGAGCGTGCGTGCGTGCGCGCGCGCGCGGGGCGGGGCGGAGCGGGGGGGGGGGTGGGGGGGGGGGGGGGCAACTGTCACCGCGCCATGTGTCATCTCGAAAGGGCTGGTCCTTGTCATAGCAGTCATTGCTATAGGATGGGTCGGGCATGCACATGGCGGTTGTCGCGCGCGCGGGGCGGCGCTTACCAGCGCGGCGGTCGTAGATTCCGTTCCGTTCGCTCGTGCTTGCGCGCGGCGCCAAGCGCGGGCGCGATTGCATCGGGCAGATGCCCATCTCTGGCGCCCGTCTCGCAGGAAGGCGAGGTTGCGTTTGGGAAAATTCTCTCCACGGGTGCGATTTATTTTCTCTGCGCGCGCGATATATTCCCCCCATGGGTGCGGTCTATTCTCTCCAAGGGCGCGATGGGCATTCCCCGCGGGCGCGATGCATTTTCCCCAGGGGCGCGTTCTCCCCGTGGGCGCGATCGATTTTCTCCGCGGGCGCGATTTATTTCCTCCGCGGCTGCGAATCAGTTTCTCCGTGGTTGTGGTTGATTTGCTCCGCGGGCGCGGTTCCCCCCCCCCGCGGGCGCGATTTATTTTCTTCGCGCGCGCGATTATTGCTCCGAAGGCGCGATTGTTTTTTCTCCGCGGGCGCGATTTTTCCGCGGGCGCGAATTCATTTTCCCTGGGTGCTATTTGTTTTACTCCGCGGGCGCGGTTGCGTTTAACCGCGTGCGCGAATTATTCTCTCCATGGGCGCGATTTATTTTCCCCGTGGACGCGATCGATTTTCTCCGCGGGCGCGATTCAATGTTCCGTGAATGCGTTTTCTTCGCCGCGGGCGAGATCTACGTTCTCCCCTCGCGCGATTGTTTCTCCGCGGGCGCGATATATTTTCCCCGGGGGTGCTATTTATTTTCTCCGCGGGCGCGGTTTATTTTCCCCGGGGGGGCTATTTATTTTCTCCGCGGGCGCGGTTTATTTTTCCGCGGGCGCGATGCATTTTTTCCGCGACCACGATTCATTTCCGCGGGTGCGATTGATTTTCGCAGCGGGTGCGATTCATCTTCTCCATGGGCGCGATTTAGCATTCCCCGTGGGCGAGATGTAATGAGGGGGCGCCTTCCAATCTGATCTCCCCGATGCGGCGGCGACGGGCCCGTCGCGGACGGATGCGCAACAACGATCTGTCCGCCGCGCGGAACGATTGAGACATGATTGTATAAAGTTGTGCGATGTGCGATGGGCGCGCCGTGGACAGCGAAGTTCAACCATGCGCGGCGCGCAATATTTTCGGTGCGACGGCGACGGCGGGCGGCCAGGCAGATGCGCAGCACGTAACCAGGCACGTTCGCCGACGGTACGACAGCGGCCGCCGAGGCCGCGACAGATAGACAGTTCGTTTGTTTCCGGACCTCCCCGCGCGGTGCGACGGCGACGGGGGGGTGGCCAGACACGTGGGTTGCACATAGCCGCGCATGTCGGCCTGGCCAACGGTGCGACAGCGACCGGCGGGGCCGCGACAGATACACAGCCCGTTTCCCACCCCCCGCGCGCGGCGCGACGGCGACGGAGGGCGGCCCGACAGATGGACCCAGCCTGCTATGGACCTCCGACACGCGCGCGCGGGCTCTGTAGCGTCCACAATAGAAAAGTCGACGCGCCCGTCGGCCTCCTTAAAGAGCCACAGAATTTTAGAATTCGGTTAATAAACTTCCATGTCGACTTTTCTATTGTGGACAACACAGAACTCCGACGCGCGCGCGCGCGCGCGTCCGGGGTCTGTAGCGCCCACAATAGAGAAGTCGACGCGCCCGTCGGCCTCTTTAAGGAGCCACAGAATTTTAAAATTCAGTTTTAAGAATTGCATATCGACTTTTCTCTTGTGCACAACAAAGAACTCCGACGCGCGCGCGCGTCGGGGGTCTGTAGCGCCCGCAACAGAGAAGTCGACGCGCCCGTCGGCCTCCTTACAGAGCCACAGAAAAATGTAGAATTCAGTTTTTAGACGCAGCACCCCGCAAGCGCGGATAAGAGTGAGGGGGCGGGCGCGGGCGACGCGGGCGTCGTCGAGCCGGCGGACCTCGTGGCCCCCACCTTCCCTGTCGATGGCGATATCCTCCTCCTCCTCCTCCTCCCCCTCCCCCCCCTCCTCTTCCTCGTCCTCATCGTCATTGTCCTCCTCCTCCCCCTCCCTCCTCCTCCTCCTGTTCTTCCTCGTCCTCCCTCTCCCCCCCTCGTCCTTTCATCGTCGTCCTCCCCCTCATCGGCCTCCATCATCGTCCTCCCATTGTCGTCCATCACCATCATCCCCCCCCTCCCCCCCCTCCTCGTCCTCCCCCTTCCCGCCCCCCCTCTCCTCGTCCTCCTGCTCCTCCTCCTTTTCTCTCTCCACATGTTCCTTGCATCCTCTCTTCTGCCGCGTTCTCCTCGTCCCCTGTTTACTCCTCCTGCCTCCCCCTCCTTTCCCAAGATAACTACAACGCAGTCCTTTTTTTCGACTTTATGCTTCCTGCCTTCTCTGATCAAGGCAACTCGCCAGGGCAAGGTTGCTGGGCGGGCTGGCGTGGATGCGCGGGGCTTGAAGAGGCCCTTGCGGGCTCAGACGGCATGCGAAAATCCGCCGCCGCGTTTGCGCGGCATTGGTTTGTTCAGTGAACGTGGTTTAGGTCGCGGGTGGGTCGCGGGCTCCCCACCTACACCTGGAAGGAATGCAAAAGCAGCCCGCCGCAGGCGCCAACAACAATTCGCTTGCACACTGAACGTGGTTCCGGTCGCCACCCGCGGGCTCTCCACCGGGAACGGATGCAAAAGATACCCGCCGCAGGCGCCGAAAAATGTAGTTTGCACCCTGAACGAGGTCGCGGATGGCCCGCGGGCTCTTCACCTGAAACGCATGCAAAAGATGCCCGCCGCAGGCGCCGAAGAATGTGGTCTGTACCCTGAACGTGGTTTGGATCGCGGGTTGGTCGCGAGTTGGTCACGGGCTGGGTCGCGGGCTCTCCGCCTGGAAGGAATGCAAAAAAAACAGCCGCAGGCGCCGAAAATTGTGGTTTGTACCTTCAACGTGGTTAGGGTCGAAAGTGGGTCGCGGGTGGGTCGCGGGGTGGGTCGCGGGTGGGTCGCGGGTGGGTCGCGGGTGGGTCGCGTGGTGGGTCGCGGGTTGGGTCGAGGGTGGGTCGCGGGGCGGGTTGCGGGTGGGATTCGGGGGGTGGGTCGGCGGGGTGGGTCGCGGGGTGGGTCGCGGGTGTTCGCGGGTGGGTCCGCGGTCGCTCCTCGGTGTGGGTCGCGGGGTGGGCCGCGGGGCGGGACGCGGGGTGGGTCGCGGGTGGGTCGCGGGGTGGGTCGCGGGGTGGGTCGCGGGGTGGGTCGCGGGTGGGTCGCGGGTGGGTCGCGGGCGGGTCGCGGGGCGGGTCGCGGGCTGGGTCGCGGGCGGGTCGCGGCGCGGGTTGCGGGCGGGGCGCCGACAACAAACAACAACAACAAACAACAACAAACAACAACAACAAACAACAACAACAAACAACAACAACAACAACAACGAGAATCCGCGCCGCGGAATTCCACTTCGGCCACGCACCCAGGGACAGTGAATGACCGTTCGGCCCCCCCTCACTCTGATTTGCACATCGACTTTTCTCTGAAGGACAACGCTGAAATCCGACGCGCGCGCGGGGGGGTCTGTAGCGCCCGCGATAGAGAAGTCGACGCGCCCGTCGGCGCCCTTAAAGAGCCGCAGGATTTTAGAACTCAGTTTTTAGATTTGCACATCGGCTTTCTTTTGTGCACAACGCAAAACTCCGACGCACGCGCGCGCGCGTCGGGGGTCTGTAGCGCCCACAATAGAGAAGTCGACGCGCCCGACGGCCTCCTTAAAGAGCCGCAGAAATTTAAAATTCAGTTTTTAGATTTGCATATCGACTTTTCTCTTGTGGACAACACAGAAATCTGACGCGCGCGCGCGGCGGGAGTCTGTAGTGCCCACAATAGAGAAGTCGACGCGCCCGTCGGCCTCCTTACAGAGCCACAGAAATTTAGAATTCGGTTTTTGAAATTGCATGTCGACTTTTCCATTGTGGACAACACAGAACTCCGACGCGCGCGCGCGCGCCGGGGGTCTGCAGCGCCCACAATAGAGAAGTCGACGCGCCCGTCGGCCTCCTGAAAGAGCCACAGAAATGTAGAATTCAGTTTCTAGGTTTGCATATAAACTTTTCTCTTGTGGACAACGCAGAAATCCAACGCGCGCGCGTCGGGGTCTGTAGTGCCCACAATACAGCAGTCGACGCGCGCGTCGGCCTCCTTAAAGAGCCACAGAATTTTAGCATTCAGTTTGTAGAACTGCATATCGACTTTTCTATTGTGGACAACAAAGAACTCCGGCGCGCGCGCGCGCGCGCGTCGGGAGTCTGCAGCGCCCACAATAGAGAAGTCGACGCGCCCGTCGGCCTCCTTAGTGAGCCACAGAATTTGAGAACTCAGTTTGTAGAACTGCATACCGACTCTTCTCTTGTGGACAGCACAGAACTCCGACGCGCGCGCGCGCGTCGGGTGTCTGTGGCGCCCGCAATAGAGGGGTCGACGCGCCCGTCGGCCTCCTTACAGAGCCACAGAATTTTAGAATTCAGTTTGTAGAACTGCATATCGACTTTTCTATTGTGGACAACACAGAACTCCGACGCGCGCGCGCGTCGGGGGTCTCTAATGCCCACAAAAGAGAAGTCGACGCGCCCGTCGGTCCTCAAAGAGCCACAGAATTTTAGAATTCAGTTTTTAGGTTTGCATGACGGCTTTTCTTTTGTGGACAACACAGAACTCCGAGGCGCGCGCGCGCGCCGGGGGTCTGCAGCGCCCACAATAGAGAAGTCGACGCGCCCGACGGCCTCCTTAAAGGGCCACAGAAATTTAGAATTTAGTTTTTAGAGTGGCACATCGACTTTTCTACTGTGGACAACACAGAACTCCGACGCGCGCGCGCGCCGGGGGTCTGTAGCGCGCCCCCCCTCCTCCGCCGCGTCGGAAGAACTCCAAGCCAGTTGCCCAGAGATCCAAGCCGCATGTTCCAACTCAGTCCAAGCCCAAACATTCCCATTACAGTCGGGGCATTGCGCGCGGAGGGAACCAGCGGCGCCACTGGGAATCACCCAGAGCTCGGCCTCGATCTGCCCAACGATTGCCCCGGCCGACCTTGAGCGTCGGCCACGATGGCCGCCTGCGACCACCGTGCTACCCAGGGTGACAGCACGAAGCTGGGTCTCAAACCTCCCCCGGGGCCGTTCAATTTGCGATCGCACTTGCACCCGTCGCCAAGGCCCCCTACGGCTCAAGCTGGCGGCGCGGGGGACGGGGGCGGCACGACGAGGCGGCCGAGGAGACGAGGGTGTTCATGGAAAGTGGCGGCCCTCCTACGAGCACTGCGCCTTCTTTGTCCCAGCGCAATCATCGTGAAGAGAACATAAAAAGAAGGAGGGCTCCGTTTGATCGGCGTTGGCTCCGTTTGTGCGGTGTTGGCTCCGTTCGTGCGGTGTTGGCTCCGTTCGTGCGGTGTTGGCTCCGTTCGTGCGGCGTTGGCTTCGTTTGTGCGGTGTTGGCTCCGTTTGTGCGGTGTTGGCTTCGTTTGTGCGGTGTTGGCACCGTTTGTGCGGTGTTGGCTCCGTTTGTGCGGTGTTGGCTTCGTTTGTGCGGTGTTGGCCCCGTTCGTGCGGTGGTGGCTGCGTCTGTGCGGTGTTGGCTCCGTTTGTGCGGTGCTGTCTCCGTTTGTGCGTCGTTGGCTCCGTTTGTGCGGTGTTGGCTCCGTTTGTGCGGCGTTGGCTCCGTTTGTGCGGCGTTGGCTCCGTTTGTGCGGTGTTGGGATCCCTCGGGGCTCTTCGGGGCGTTTGGGGATTCGTACTGGGGCCTGGGAGCTTTTCCCCCCGCCTGGGAATTCGGGTCCGCTCCCCCCTCCGCGCGCCGCCGCGCGTGCCCCCCGCGCGCTGGGGGGACGGCTTCTCGACGACGTCGTCGCCGCCGCTGTTGCCCCCCCCGTCACATTGACATTCTCTGGGGCTAACCTTTGGTCCTAACGTGCTCCGCGCGCCCGGCCCGCGGGAACGCAATCCCACTGTACTAAAAATGCCTCTTCCGCTTGTCTAACGTGGGATTTCCGCTTTACTAAAGTGGGTTTGTCCGCTTTACTAAAGTGGCTTTCCCGCTTTAGTAAAGTGGCGTGCCCGCTTTACTAAAGTGGCGTGCCCGCTTTAGTAAAGTGTCGTTGCCGCTTTACTAAAGTGGCGCTGCTTGGCATTTTACAGCAAACGAACCCCTTCGTCCACTTTACTAAAGTGGCGTGCCCGCTTTAGTAAAGTGGCGTGCCCGCTTTACTAAAGTGGTTCGTCTGCCAAACACAAGTTATTTTCGGTCCGAGAATTGTCAATTCTGGCACCGAAATTTGATAATAATCGGGCCCTGGATTCATCAGAGTGCGGGGGGGCGGCCTGGGGGGACGGTGTCGTGGGCCCCAAAAGTCCCACATAACGCACAGGCCCCCCAGGCCCCAGAAACCACGCAGGATCCCACAAGACCCCGAGGACCCACAAGCCACACAGGCTCCGCAAACCCCCCAGGCCCCACAGGTTCCACAAACACCATGGACCGCACACGCCCCGCAGGTCCCAGAATCACACGTGGTCCCACATGTCGCACCAGCGCCGCACATCGAGTGTGCCCCACCGGCGCCACAGGCCCGACAATTCGCAAAAGCACCACAGGTCTCACAGGCCACCCAAATCATACGCAGCACCCCGCAATTGCGCATAAGAGTGAGGGGGCGGGCGCGGGCGACGCGGGCGTCGTCGAGCCGGCGGACCTCGTGGCCCCCACCTTCCCTGTCGATGGCGATATTCTCCTCCTCCTCATCCTCCTCGTCTTCCTCCTCCTCCTCCTCTTCCTCGTCCTCTTCCTCGTCCTCGTCCTCATCGTCGTCGTCGTCCTCCTCCTCCTCCTCCCTCCTCCTCCTCCTGTTGTTCCTCGTCCTCCCTCTCCCCCCCTCGTCCTTTCATCATCGTCCTCCCATTGTCGTCCTCCCCCTCATCGGCCTCCATCATCGTCCTCCAATTGTCGTCCATCATCATCATCCTCCCCCTCCTCCCCCTCCTCGTCCTCCTCCTCCCCCTCCTCCCCCTCCTCCCCCTCCTCGTCCTCCTGCTCCTCCTCCTTCTCTCTCTCCACATTATCCTTACATCCTCTCTTCTGCCGCGTTCTCCTCGTCCCCTGTTAACGCCTCGTGCCTCCCCCTCCTTCCCCAAGATAACTGCAACGCAGTTTTTTTTCCACTCTATGTTTCCCGCCTTCTCTGATCAAGGCAACTCGCCAGGGCAAAGTTGCTGGACGGGCTGGTGTGGATGCGCGGGGCTTGAAGAGGTCCTTGCGGGCTCAGACGGCATGCGAAAATCCGCCGCCGCGTTTGTGCGGAATTGGTTTGTTCAGTGAACGTGGTTTAGGTCGCGGGCTCTCCACCTACACCTGGAAGGAATGCAAGAAGCAACCCGCCGCAGGCGCCAACAAACATTGGTTTGTACACTGAACGTGGTTTGGGTCGCGGGTGGGCCGCGGGTTCTCCACCGGGAACGAATGCAAAAGATGCCCGCCGCAAGCGCCGAAAAATGTAGCTTGTACCCTGAACGTGGCTCGGATCGCGGGTTGGTCGCGAGTTGGTCACGGGGTGGGTCGCGGGCCCCCCGCCTGGAAGGAATGCAAAAAAAAACCGCCGCAGGCGCCGAAAATGGTGGTTTGTACCTTCAACGTGGTTTGGGTCGAAGGTGGGTCGCGGGTGGGTCGCGGGGTGGGTCGCGGGTGGGTCGCGGGTGGGTCGCGGGGTGGGTCGCGGGGTGGGTCGCGGGGTGGGTCGCGGGGTGGGTCGCGGGGTGGGTCGCGGGTGGGTCGCGGGTGGGTCGGGGGTGGGTCGCGGGGTGGGTCGCGGGGTGGGTCACGGGTGGGTCGCGGGTTGGGTCGGGCGGGGGGGTCGCGGGTGGGCGCGGGGTGGTCGCGGGGTGGGTCGCGGGTGGTCGCGGGTGGGTACGCGGGGTGGGGGGTCGCGGGGTGTGTGCGCGGGTGGGTCGCGGGTGGGTCGCGGGTGGGTCGCCGGTGGGTCGCGGGGTGGGTCGCGGGGGGTCGCGGAGGGTACGCGGGGCGGAGTTGCGTTGGACGACGGACAACATACACCAACACCCAAAACAACAAACAACAACAAGCCAACGACAACAACAACACAACACAACAACACAAACAGTCACAAACCCACACAACAAACAACAACAACAAACAACAACAACAACAACAACAACAACAACAAACAACAAACAACCACAACCACAACCACAACAACAACAACAACAACATCAACAACAACAACAAACAACAACAACAAACAACAACAACAACAACAACAACAACAACAACAACGAGAATCCGCACCGCGGAATTCCATTTCAGCCACGCACCCAAGGACAGTGAATGACCGTTCGGCCCCCTCACTCTGACATGCCCCATGAATCCCACAGGCCCCTGAGGCCCACAAGGCCCACAGGTCGCGCTGACCTTGGGTTCCGACGCGTGAGATTGCCAGGCTAAGGATTCACGGGCTATGGATGCATCAACCTTGAACCCAAGACGATCAACTCCAGGGGTTCGGGCCCCTCGGCCCCGGACCCCTTGGCCCCGGATTTCAAAGCCGCCGACCGGGACATTGAACACGAGTGGGCCGCCAGGTCCAAAACCAAGGGCCCTACGCTTCAGAGCTATGGAGTCCAGGGACCCCGTCCCTTCTACTCGCCATCCTCTCCCTTCGTCCGCCCATTCCCCCTCCTCCCCCTCGTCCTCCTCCTCCTCCTCGCCCCCCCGTTCCCCCATCCCTCCTCCCTCCCCCCTCTTCCTCCCTCCTACTCCCTCCTCCTCCTTCCTCCCCGTTCCTCCTCCCTTTACGTCCCTCCTCCAAAAAAAGAGCTTATTCTGGCCAGGGATCCAGCCTTCCCCCTTTCGTCTTCCCCCCCCCCCCTGCCGCTTCCGTTCCCCCCCCCCCCCCATCCATTTCACTCCTCCTCCCGCCTTCTCCCCCCCCTCCCCTTCCTTCCCCGCCCCCCCCTTCCTCCCCTCCCCCCCGCCTCCCTCCTCCCTCCGCGTTCCCCGCATTTCCTTCCTCCCGCCGCCTCCCCCGCGTCCTCCTCCCCCTTCATCCTGCTCCTCCTACTCCTCCTACTCCTCGTCTCCCCCCCCCCTCTTCGAGAGAAAACGGCTGCCCCGATAGACGATCCCACCCCCTCTGCTTGCCTGTTTGCCGTTTACTTGCCTCGGCGCCGTTTCTGGATGGGCCGGCGGGGGTGCGCCAAGAGGCAAGTTGTTCATGTAAAAAATCTTCGAGAGGGCACTCCCCCTGGCCCGACCCCCCCCATCGCCCCCCCCCCCCCCCCCCCCCCCATCGTGAACGCCGCCACTCGACGCCCCGCGCGCGCCGCGGAACAGGCCTGAGTCGTCTCCACGCAAGAGTGATGACCTCTGGCAGGAGCGACCTTTGGTGCGCCCATTTTCGCTCAAAATCGGTCCCCGCACCCCTCCCGGGGCCCAGACTGACTCGTTTCTCGAGCTGCGTCCGGCCGCGGCGACGAGGGCCCCCCACCGAGGACCAGAAAGCCGCTCACCAAAGGCCACCACCGAAAAGTCACTCTCACGCGTCGCGTCTCGCGCAAGCCTCGAATCTCGCTCGGGCCGCAGAAGCGCCCGCGCGAACGCCCAGATACGTCGCTCAGGCCGCGCGCACTTGAAAAACTGGGCACGGCTCCACGACGGACCCCCAGGAAAGGCTCAAGGCAACGCAGTGCAATGCGGAGCGACGCGGCGCAATGCAACGCAATGCTGTATTTTGTGATGTTTTAAAAATGTCATGACGCGAAATACTGTTATCCGCCACTGTGCCTGCGCGGATTGTGCGTATTGGATTGGCCCTCTGTTGAACAACTGGTGGTAAATTTTGTGGTTAAGCCGACCCTCTCGTTTCACGCGTGCTTGCAAAACCGCCCCCATCGGACTGTGCCCCCCGGCGCCCTCTTCGGCCTCCAATCGGCCCCAAAAGAACCACATGCCGCCCGAGCATAACGAAGCTCGCCCCAAGACAGCCCCGAAAGCCCCCAAGACGGCCGCAAGACTGCCCGAGAAAACCTCGGGACGACACAAAAAGGCCACAAGATGGCCGAACATGGCGCCCGCCCGAGAAGGCTGCAAGGGGCGCCCATGAGGCCCCCGAGTGCAAAACAAACATCGATGGTCCAATTAGTTTTACAAGCTGCTTCTTGACGAGCTTCCGAAAACTTGACACGGCCCTTCCTCCTGAAAGTGTATTGGATACTACCTCTTGGGGGCGTCTCGGGGCCCCCTAGGGGCAATGAAAAGGGGGCCTCTAGCGGTCGGTTGGGGACCTCTCGGGAACTCTTCTGGCGTCTCCTGGGAGGACTGTGGGAGATCTGGAAGACAATTTGGAAGGAAAAGCTTCCGAATCTTGCTCAAATCACTTCTCGCGGGCTGCATCTTCGGGCTTTCGTGCGCCGTCGTGGGGGCGTCTTGGGCCGTGTTGGGGCCTTCCTGGGCCGTCTTGGGGCTCGCTTGGGGGCCCCCTCGTGGGCCCCGGGCGGTTCTCGCGCCCCCCTCCCCCCCGAAGGGGGGCATGTTGGATGACATCGATCAGAAGATGGAGTCCGTATCTCCTCCTCATTCCCTCCATCTTCCCTCCTTTTTTTTCCGGGGTCGACGGGGCGCGGGCGGGGGCGTGAGCGGACGGGGGGCAGCTGCGGCAGCGGCGCAGCAAAGGGAAATACCACGCCCCCAGTTCGCGGGCTCTTTCTTACAGGGCAGTCGAACGACACACAACGGTTCCGTCAACGATTCATTGCACGCGCCGTAGTGGCCAAGAGAGAACCAGCCGCCCCTCCAAACGAGCGCAAGGTTGCGAAGTCCCACGAGCCCTCTGGGAGTGACTGGTTTAAAGCATTTCCTCTCCCAGCTCCCCCTCCTACCCCTCGGTGAGGGGTTCACAACTCCCCCAAACACTTCCCCCCTGGACCTGGACTCGCGACCCATTGGAGCTTCCAAGATGGCCCAGGATAGCTCTCAGAGCGCCTCAGGGAGCCCAAGATGACTTCCAAGATGGCTCAAGATAGCCCGCGATAGCTCAACATGGCTCCCAACATGCTCCAAGAGGCCCTCCAAATGACCACGAAGCCCCTCCCCTCCAGGACGCCCCAGGGCGCCAGCATCAAGCACCTACCGAAAATCTACGCGTTGTTTGCCTTCCCGCTCTTTTGCTTTCGATTGCCTCCCGTGGCCCAAGATGACTCCTGGAGGGCCCAAGAGAGCGCCAAAAGAGGCCCAAGAGGGCTACAAGGGCGCTCCAAAGCGCCCGCAAAAGTGGCCCCAGAGGCGGGCTATCCATGAGGCAGCGATAATTTAGGACCCCCCCCCTTCCTTCGATCCATCTCTTCCAAGATTGCCCGACCAGGCGCCCAGGAGGCCCGAAGATGCTCCGAAGAGGCCCCCAAGAGACCCCCAAGAGACCCCCAAGAGACCCCGAAAGGGCCCCCCAAGAGGCCCCCAAGAGACTTCCACAAGGTTCCCCGAGGCACCCAAGCCCCTGGGCCGCCAAGAGGCCCCCCAAGATGCCCCAAAAGGCCCCCGGGGAGCTCCCAAGAGACATCCGAAGACACCCCGAAAAAGCATCCAAAGGGCCTTTGGCCTTTTTGCTCGCCCCCCGCTTCCTCGATACTGTCCTACCGATTCCTCCTCCTCCTCCTCCTCCTCCTCCTCCCCCTCCCCCTCCTCCTCCTCCTCCTCTCTGGTCGTTTGGCAACCCCTGCATCTCTTGCACTCTGGAGTTTGGTTGGCAGCGGCGCACTGGAAAAAACAAATCCTCTCTGGTCGTTCACCCCCCTACCCCTCCTCGCCCCCCTCCACTTCCCCGCCCCCCCCCCCCCCCCTTCCCTCCCTCATCCCTACCTCCTCCATCTCGTCCTTCCCCGATCCCCTTCCCCCCCTTTTTAAGGAGCACGGCGGTCCTTTGGTTCTTCTGCGCGCCCCCCTCTTTCCCTAACCAGTGCAACTCGTCTGGGCATCGTTGCTGGATGAGCTGGTGGCGTCGCGCGAAGCGTTTAGAATTCCCTGCTCGTCGCCCGCGTCGCCCCCATCCCCATCCCGCTCGGCGCTGTCGCTGTCATTCCCGCTGTCTTTCGCCCCTGGCGTCGCCCTGTCTCCCTGCTCGACCTCCCCCCTTCCACATCATCCCTTGCCTCGTCCTCGCCGTCATCGCCCCCCGCCCTGCGCCGCCGCCCCCCCCCCCCCCCCCTCGCCCAAACCCTTTCTCCTCATCCTCACCCCGAGGCGGAGTCGGGAAGGGAAAAAGGGGGCGGTGCATTTTTTATGAAACTCCGGGCGCCTCGAGCGCCAAAGCGCAGAGGCGGCGCCCCCGCGCGGGGGCGGGAAGCGCGAAAGCAAACCGGGACGCGGGCAATGACTCTCGCGCCCAACCCCGCCCGCCCCCGCCCCCGCAATCGCGGGCGGCACAGGGGGGGAGGGGCACATGAAGAGGAAGTGGGGGCGAGGAACATGCGCCAAATGCGGTTGGGCACTGAACAGGGGGAGGGGGGAGGGCGCCGAACGAAACCGGCGCGCGACCAAACCTGTCATGGGCGACTTCAAGTCGACCCACAAGAGCCTCGGGTGCCGACATAGACTGAACATGTCCACGTGGACGTTCTGCGACGCCCGCATGCCAGAGCCCCGCGTCCCGCGCGCAAGGGAGAAATCGGCGACCCCTGATTTCACTGGCGATCCCCCCCCTTCCACCCGCCCGCCCCGCCCACCCGCCCGCCCCCCCTGCCCCCCCCCCCCCCCCTTCGGACCCATGGAAGCACCGGAAGCAGCGAACATGATAGTTCGAGCCGGGGCGAACGCACGACGACCATGAGCATGAAGTTTTGTTTGTTTTCTGAAGGGGGGAAAGAAGGGGGGGCGGGGGGCGAGGGTCAAGACATGCGGCTCGAGCGAGCAGGCGCCCCCCCCATTGCCCCACGAACCATTTGCATTGGAAAAGGGACGCGGCGCAATGGGCAGTTTGCCGCATGCACGGGGGGGTGCCGCCTTGACGCGCGCCTTCCACTCGAAACGATCGTTTGCCGCGGCGCGATTGCCCGACGGGGCCCGGCCGCGACGTCGAGCACCCTTCTCGCCATTCTCCCCCAATACACACACACACACACACACGCACGCACGCACGCGCGCGCACGCACGCACACACACACACACACACACACACACACGCACGCGCGCGCGCACATACACGCACACACCACCCCACCCCACCCCGCCCCGCCCCACCCCACCCCACCCCACCTCCCCCCCATCCCCACCGCCCCCGCATCCCCCGCACGTCCTCAACCAAACGAACGCGCGATGTCGCGCGTTCCAGGGCGCCGCCAAGGGCCGCAGACTCCCGCCGCGCCCCGCGCGCGCGTTGCACGGCGGGGGTTGCCGATGAATAACAAACGCCGCCCCCCCGCGCGAACCCTATCGCCGGCGCCCGCCCTTGACAAAAACATCGCCCCTGTTTCGCGGCCGCTGCGCCTGGACCGCGACCGCCTGCGCTGGAACGACGAAGCCTGCTCGGATTGCCCGCGGCGCCTGGGCGCCAGCGCCCCGCGCGCGAAGCGGGATTTGGCGACCCCTGTTTGCCGGGGGTGGCATGCGCGGAGGGCGATTTCACTGCCCCTACCTATTGCGGACTCTTCGGGGCGCCGGGGGCAGCGCGCGAAATAATTGGGCCTGGCGGGGGGGGGGCGGAGCGGGGGGCGCGACGAGCATGAGTAGGGGGCTTTCGCGGGGGGCCGGGCAGGGCCCGAGGCGGACAGCTCGAACGAGCGAGCGCGACCCAATTGCCCTGCGCCCCTGTTGCGCTGGAAGCACCAGCTGCGCAACGCAACGGGTGGCGGGCCGCGCAGGGCGCTGCCACTCTGGCGCGCGAGTTCCACTCGAAGCGAACGCATCCTGGGGCGCACTTGCCAGACTGTGAATGTCTGGGGCGCCTACCATCATAACCCTCATCACCGCCTTCACACGCCCTCTTCATCCCCCCCCCAATCCCTCGCGCCCTCACTTCAAAAGCGGCGGGGGGAGCCCGATGACTCCCGCTGTGCCCCACGTGCTCTACATGGTGAGGATTGCCAATGAACCGGACAACGGCCGAATGACCCGCCGCGCGACTCCTGGCAGCCATGTCCCTCCTTAACAAAAACCTGCCCCCTTTTTTGTGGCCGCCGCGCTCGCCGCCGCGAACGCCCGGACCCCTCTGGTTATCCCATCCCAGGTCGATGATCTTGCAACGAAGTGAGACCCTTGTTGACCTCCGCCTGGCGGAGTTGGAAGCGACAATTTCCAGTGCCCTCTTGGGGCCTCTGGGGGGCCCCTCAGAAAGCTTTGGGGAGCACAGTGAAGGCCTTCGCAGGGCCGCGTGAGAGCCGTACCAGGGCCGCTTGTGTGCGCGGATGGGGGCGACGAGTGCTGACGCTGACGAATATGAGAATGATGAGGGCGATCAAGGCTGGCCCGAAACAAATCCTGGCGCCATTGCAGGCCGCCGATTATCGGCCACGCCGCCAGGACGACGCCAAGCAACAAAACGACACCAACCAACAAACCGACACCAACCAACAAACCAACAAATCGACACCGGCCAACAAAAGGACACCAAGCAACAAAACGACACCAAGCAACAAAACGACACCAACCAACGAAACGACACCAATCAACAAAACGGCACGAATCAACAAAACGGCACTGACCAACCAAACGACAAATCACTTCACGACACCAATGAACAACGCGAAATCCACCGGCCGCCAACCAAGCATAAAATCAACCGACACAACGAAACCAACCCATAGAGCCAGACCAACCACTGGATTCGTGAGTCGGGGTAGTCATGGAAGTGAGCCGCTGCAGCCCGCGGAAGCCATTAACAGTGACCAGAGCACCGCAATGCAGCAACGTCCCCGGGCGGCGGCGGGAGTCTTGGATCTCCCGCGGGACTGGAGCGTAGCGAGTTCGTCCTGGGTCCGGTTTAGTGAAGTGAAGAATTTCGGGGTGCTTGCATGGCAAAAACCTTCACTTCACTAATCTGGGGCCCCTGGAGCCCCAGGGCGTTTCAGGTCCCCTCGCTGTCTGGGTAGTCCAGGGGGCGCAGTGGCGGCTTACCAGAGGCCCTGTTCCCTAGCCTCACTTGCTTTCACCCGTGGTGCTCGCCGGCCGTCTCGGAGCTGTCTTGTGGCGGTCTGGGGCAATCCCGAAGCCTCTTGGAGCCATCCCAAGGCCCCAAGGCGCCACCAATGGGGGCCCCAAGAGAGCTCCCAGAGGGCCCCGAAAGGCCTACAACAGATTGCACGTTCGCGCGAATTCTTTGTACCACTTTGGGGGGTCCCTCTTGGGGCCCTCGGGGAACGTTCTTGGGGCCCTCCGAGGGCCCACTGGGGCCCCGGGAAGGCCCCAAGAACGCTCCCAGAGGGCCCCAAGAATGCTCCAAGAGGGCCCCAAGAGGACCCCCACAAGTGACAAAAACTATTTGCATGAGGGTGCAACTTACTCGGCGCCTCTTGGGGCGCTCTTGGAGCCGTGCTGGGCGCCACTCGTGGACGACATGGGCTGGGCGACGGCATGTGGACCCTGTCGCTTGGGCCATCGGGGGTGCTCCCCAGTGGGGCCACGAAGCTTGTGAGCGTATGACGGGATGGGCTGGGCGGCGGCCTGTGGGCCCTGCCTGTGGGGCCGTCGGTGTAGCTCCCCGTGGGGCCACGAAGCGTGTGAAACGTATGCCGAGATATGCTGGGCGGCGGCCTGGGAAACTTGCCGCTGGGACCTTTTTTTTGGTGGAGCTGCCTATAGGGGCACGAAATGTTTGAGGGTGTCATCAATGTGGCCTGGGCGACGGCATGTGGACCTTGCCGCCGGGACCTCCGAGGAGCTCCTCATGGGGACACGAAGCGTCTGAGGGGCGTGCCGACATGGGCTGGGCGGCGCACTAAGGGCCCTGCCGATGGGGCCTTCGGTGGAGCACCTCACAAGGCCACGAGACTTGCGGGGGATGTGGCGAAGCAGAGACGCGGGGGAACAAGGGGGGTGTTTTGATGATGTTGATGAGGATGGTGGTGGTATTGATGATGGAGGCGGCGAGAATGCTGATGATGCTGATGATGATGGTGATGGCGACGATGACGATGGACGATGACGACGGAGACACGCGGAGAGCAGGGGCAGATACGCGAAGAGGGAGGACGAGGGAGGGGGCCGGAAGGAATGACGCGGGGCGGTGTCTCTTCAAAACGAAGAACCAACACTGCAATATGGTAGGAAATTTCTGGACGACCCCCCCCCGTGGCGCGGTCAATGTCCGCGACAGCATCGCTGGCACTACGAACGAAATGATCGAACTCTTCCTGCGACGTTACCCGCGGGGTGGATCAGCCAGGGATGGGGGTCGAAACCGCCCCAGCGCAAAGCAAATGTACAATCCTGAGAAAACCCCAGCCCACATCAACCGATCCGCAACAAGCACGCAAGCCTTTGACGACCCCAACGCACGTGACATCGCATAACGCGACGCGCCATCGAAAACGTTCGACGCGCGGCCTCGGAATGACATCGGGCTTCATGGAACGTCGAATGGAAAACATGAAAAACCGCCCTGTGGGCTCCGAGACCCAAAATTACTGATGTGAAGGATTTCGGCTCGTCGACTCAGTCTGCCCGCAGCCTCGGCCAAAGCCTCAGCCTGCCTCAGCCTCAGCCTGCCTCAGCCTCAGCCTCAGCCTACCTCAGCCTCAGCCTGCCTCAGCCTCTGCCTCAGCCTGCCTCAGCCTCAGCCTCAGCCTGCTTCAGCCTCAGACTCAGTCTGCCTTCAGCCTCGGCCTCAGCCTCCACCTGCCTCAGCCTGAGCCTGCATGAGCCTCAGCCTCAGCCTCAGCCTGCCTCAGCATCAGCCTGCCTCAGCCTCAGCCTCAGCCTGCCTCAGCCTCAGCCTCAGCCTCAGCCTGCTTCAGCCTCAGCCTCAGTCTGCCTTCAGCCTCGGCCTCAGCCTCAGCCTCCCTCAGCCTCAGCCTGCATCAGCCTCAGCCTCAGCCTCAGCCTGCCTCAGCATCAGCCTGCCTCAGCCTCAGCCTCAGCCTGCCTCAGCCTCAGCCTCAGCCTGCTTCAGCCTCAGCCTCAGTCTGCCTTCAGCCTCAGCCCTGCCTCAGCCTCAGCCTCAGCCTCAGCCTCAGCCTCAGCCTCAGCCTCAGTCCCTATCATCTTCGCTGTTAGGTACCGGGCATTCAAAATGTGGCCCGGGAATGGAGTTCTGGGAACTCGAAGAGCACGAAGTGGCCTACAGTTGGCTCCTGGCATTCAGAATGTGGCCCGGGAATGGAGTTCTGGGAGGTCGAAGAGCACGAAGTGTGTGACTGTTTGCGAAAAACGAGGTTCCGCGGATCCCCCCCGGAAAGCCCCAACGGAGCCCCAACGGCTCCCCAACGGCTGCCCAGACCCCCCTGTGGAGTAATGTGCTGCTCCCTTTTTACCCTATTAGAAACCTATCAGTCTTCGCTGTTAGGTAATAAAAATGCAACTTGCTGAGGGCAATCCAGCGTACCGAGGGTAGGTTTTGCGGGAGGGGGGGGGGCGCTGACTTCGATGGGAGACCTCCCAGACATGGATTATCATTGCGCGCGCGCGGGCGCAGTGTGCGGGCCCCGCAGTCCACGGAGAAATCTATAGTTTCATACCTAACAATTATCCCGGCAAGGCAACCTAACAGCGATGTGTAGGAGCATATCTGGAAGCATTCCCCTTAAGATTCAGATAAGAATCCTGTTGTAGAATTCTGCTGTTCTCGCAGTCGTGGTCGCATTCGCGATGGCAGTCGCAGTGGCAACAGCAGTCGCAGTCACAGCCTCAGCCTCAGCCTGCCTCAGCCTCAGCCTCAGCCTGCCTTCAGCCTCAGCCTGCCTCAGCCTCGCCCTCAGCCTGCTTCAGCCTCGGCCTCAGCCTGCCTCAGCCTCACCCTCAGCCTGCATCAGCCTCAGCCTGCCTCAGCCTCGCCCTCAGCCTGCTTCAGCCTCAACATCAGTCTGCCTTCAGCCTCGGCCTCGGCCTGCCTCAGCCTCACCCTGCATCAGCCTCAGCCTCAGCCTCAGCCTGCCTCAGCATCAGCCTGCCTCAGCCTCAGCCTCAGCCTCAGCCTGCCTCAGCCTCAGCCTGCTTCAGCCTCAGCCTCAGTCTGCCGTCGGCCTCGGCCTCAGCCTCAGCCTGCATCAGCCTCAGCCTCAGCCTCAGCCTGCCTCATCATCAGCCTGCCTCAGCCTCAGCCTCAGCCTCAGCCTCAGCCTGCCTCAGCCTCAGCCTCAGCCTGCTTCAGCCTCAGCCTCAGTCTGCCTTCAGCCTCGGCCTCAGCCTCAGCCTCAGTCTGCCGTCGGCCTCGGCCTCAGACTCAGCCTGCCTCACCCTCAGCCTGCTCAGCCTCAGCCTCCACAGCCTACAGTTGGCTCCGGGCATTCAAAATGTGGCCCGGGAATGGAGTTCTGGGGACTCGAAGAGCACGAAGTGGCCTACAGTTGGCTCCGGGCATTCAAAATGTGGCCCGGGAATGGAGTTCTGGGAAGTCGAAGAGCACGAAGTGGCGTACAGTTGGCTCCGGGCATTCAGAATGTGGCCCGGGAGTGGAGTTCTGGGAGGTCGAAGAGCACGAAGTGTGTGACTGTATGCGAAAAACGATCCCCCCCGGCAAACCCCAACGGCCCCCCAACGGCCCCCCAACGGCTCCCCAACGGCTGCCCAGACCCCCCTGTGGAGTAATGTGCTGCTCTCTTTTTACACCATTAGAAACCTATCAGTCTTCGCTGTTAGGTAAAAAACGCGATGCTGTTTACAATCACATTGTAGGAGAAAAAAAAAAAGAAAAAAAAAGAAAAAAAAAAAAAAACAAAAAAAAAAAAACAATTACATAAGATAAAAAAAATAAAAAAAAAAAAAATAAAACCCACCTAAATATACGAGACGGTGGCATGACTCTGCGCAGAAACCATGTCCCTGGCAATGATCCCCCATCCTTAGTCCTCACCCTCCTTGTCGGGATCCAGCCCTGGGGGGGTGAAGCAAAAGTTCGAATCCGCTGTGGCATCGAATCGAGACATGCCTCTAGGTTCTGCGCGCCCCGATGTCCGACGCCGCGGAGTTCTCGGGGTCCGGCGGCGGCCGAGGACCTCGTTTTGCATAGTTTTTCTACGGTTCGATGCGCCAACGGACCGATACCCCCCCCTGTGGCCCCTCCCCTTTGCGAGGTCCCGATCTTGGGCGCCCCCGACTTTCCTGGCTGGGTCGTCCAAGCCCGTGTTCTGGAAGACGAAGAGCTCTCCACCAAGACTGAACCGCAGCGGCCCGCCCAACTCAAGGGGGCCACCGGGGCCCGCCATGAAGGGTAGTCGTGGACATGGTGGCAGCGTCTGCCCTGGTGCCGTGGCGTCCAGGGCCACGGTGGGGCAAAACTGGCTCCTGCTGCCGCTGCCCGTCGCCTAGCCCTTGCATCTGGAAGAGCGAGGCGGAGGAGCTCTCGCTCCCGCGGGCTGTCCCCGCTGAGAGTCCTGGCTGGCGTGGAGGAAGTCAGCGCTCTGCTTCCCCGTGCCTCCAGGGTCGCGTGCGCGCGGGGATCAGTGCTTGACGTTTGCGGCGTTCGAACTTCGAGCTTCAAGCTTCGAGGGCCGATGTCCTTTTGGACACCTGGCGTCCTTGCTTGGGCCTCCGGGAGGTCTCTCCTCGCCACGGCTGGATTCCCCTTCGACGATCCGGCCGAAACGCAGCCCCGGAGAGGTCCGGGGCCAACCTGACGGGGGAGTGGGGGTCCGTCGGACGCAGTTTGATGATGCTCGGTCGTGCTCAATCGTCGCATGGGGTTGCACACTATACCTGCCCATCAGGGTACACTCGCGTGCTCTGAGAACCTGGTCTGGGAATCGGTCTAGGCCACAGAACTGCCGAAAAGGAAGCGGACGCGGAAGAACGTCATCGCCCAGTGGGGGCCCAGTGGTGGGCCCACCCAAAGAAGGACCAGTGAACGATACGGCGCCCTCGCCGCTCGCGCGCCTCCGCTCGATCGTGGGAGCAGCGAAGGCGGGGAATGCACGGGTTCGGGCCCCCCCAATTGATCACTGGCCATGGCCGTGGTCGGCAAACGAGCCGACCACGACATGCCCGATGTGGTGGAAGTCGATCCGCGTTTTTCGGCCAGCGCCCTGTTTTACATGTCTCCTTGCGTGCGCAGTTAACTGCGCGGCGCGACCCTCCCGAGGTTTGCAGGGGCATGTCGCCCGCAGACTCGTGGAGACCCAACATTCGCACAGATCCTGCGCCGTGCGCTGCACTGAAAACGCCCCCCTCCCCCCCACACCCCCAGGGACCAAAGCAGGCAAGCTCGGGGCGGCGATTCTGCTTGTCGGAGGGCCGCATGTGGATCCTGTGCTTTGGGAATCAGCGGGATCGGAGTCTGGAGCTCTGGGTTGCGAGACCCAATATGACAGCAGCCTTCGGCAGACGCCAGGCCCGGCTGGCATGAAAGAAACGAGGGCAGCTATCTTCGCGCTTCGCGATGCGCGAAGCGCGACTCGAGAATGAAATCGCGATCTCGCGCCGCTCCCCGCATCGGAGAGGAGGAGGAGGAGGAGGAAACCAGCGTATGATAGGAGGAGGAGGAGGAGGAGAAGGAGGGGGAGGAGGTGGAGGAGGAGGAATCGCGAATCGCGAACAACTTCGCGACGCCATGGCGGCTCTTGAGGAAACAAATCCAAGACATTGGGGCATTCTCCATGACCGCCTTTTCACCCTGAGTTGTGGTGTCCTCGCCGTCCCAGAATCTGGGGAGGGCCCTGGGAGCCCGAAAACGACAGAAACCTTCAGAACCAATTTCCCTCAGGACCTCTTTCCTCCACGCCAGCGGGAAGCTAGAATCCCTTCGTGCCTTTCAGCCGGTGCGCTGTGGCGCCCCGCTGTCAAACTCCTTTCTCCTCGCCGCCCAGTGCTGCCGCCCCGCTTGTATGGTTCCCGCCGCGGGGCCTCTGGCAACCCCCGTAGTAGCGTCAAGAACGCCGTTGATACTATCACTATGCCTGAGCCCGCCCATTGACCCAGCGAGAGAGAAGGAACGACGAGGAAGGATGCATCAGTATGTGACAAGAAGACGGCGAGGACTTCCAGTTGCGCAGGTGTGCCCGTGGGATGTCATGGGCAAGGGATGGACGAGGTGGCCAGACGGTAGACCAGATGTGGACGGAGTGCACTGCAGCAAAAGGATTATACATACATATGTGTGCTGATGTATACATACACACATATATATATATGTATGTATGTATATATGTATATATATATGTATATATATGTATATATATACATATATATATATATATATATATATATATATATACACACTAGAACCACGCGCGCGCTACGCGCGCGCTTAGGTTCTAGCTTCGTCCGGGGCAACGGCCAAACAACGGACGAGAAGGTTGAAGGCTGAATGCACTTCGGTTATTCGTCGAGTTTCGTGGTCGTGGTTCGAAGAGCTTTTGGGCGCTCCTCACCCCGCGGCGGCCCGAGGCGGCCGAAAACGACACCTCTTCCTCGTCCTCCTCTTTCCCCCTGCTCTTCCTCCTCTCCTCCTACTCTTCCTCCTTCCCCCATCGCCCCCTCCTTTCCCCCCTTCCTCCTCCTCCGCCCCCTTCCTCCCCTCCTCCTCCTTTCCCTCCTCCTCACCCTTCTCCTCTTCCTCCTCCTCCTTCTCCTCCTCCTTCTCCTCCTACTTTCCCTCCTCCTCCTCCTCCTCCTCCTCCTTTTCCTCCTCCACACCTCCTCCTCCTCCTCGTCCCCCTCCTCCTCCTCCGCCTCCTCCTCCTCCTCCCTCCTCCTCCTCCCTCTCCCCCGCCTCCTCATCTCATCAATCATCATCATCATCATCAATCGTACGCATCGCCTCACCGTCACAATCATCATCTTCCATCATGTTCCTCCTCCCCTCCTTCTCCTCCTCCTCTTCCTCCTCTTCTCCTCCTCCTTCCTCCCTCCCTCCTGTTCCTGCTCTTTCCCTCCGAAATCCTCCTCCCCCCGCTCCTCGTCAGCGGCGTCCTCCTCCTCCTCTCACTCCTCTCCTACCTCCTGCTCCCTTCTCCTTCCTCCTGTTCAAGACTACAACCTGGCCCCCCCCCCCCCCCTCCCAAACGGCAGTGCGACGCCGCGCAAGCATTGGGCCACATCGGATAGAGGGAACACTCGGGGGAGGCCTCCCTCTTGCTCTTCCTCCTCCTTTTCTCCTCTTCCTCCACATCCTCCTCCCCTCCTCCTGCTCCTCCTCCTCCGCCTCCTCCTCCTCTTCCTCCTACTCCTCGTCCTTCTCCTCCTCCTCCTCCTCCACCTCCTCCCCGCCTCCTCATTCTCCTCCTCCTCCTCCCCCCCCCCTCCTCCTCCTCCTCCCTCCTCCTCTTCTCCTCCTCCTCCTCCTCATCATCATCATCACATCATCATTAGCAATCATCAGCATCATCATCATCACCGTCCCCTCTTCCCTCCCTCTCCCCCCGCCCCCATCTCTCTCCACCCCCTCCTCCCCCCTCGTCCTCTCTTCCCTCCTCCTCCTCCTCCGCTCGTCATCTCCTCTCACTCCCGTTCCTCTCCCCCCCCTCCCCCGCGCCGCCGACCGACCCGCCGCGTCGTCCGCGTGCGAGAAATCCAACAACAAGTCGCGGAATTAACGTCTGTGTCCCGCTTCCGTGTGTGTGTGTGTTTGTGTGTGTGTTTTTTTTAATAATATATATATATATATATATATATGTTCCAGGTTGAAGTTACTGCCAGGCCAGGATGTTTTCCTCATCAGTGTCGCTGAATCGATCTGTGTGCTGCGAGTGCCGAGAGCCACCAGCGCTCGAGTGCCGAGACCAGCACCCGGAGAGAAACAAGCTGAACAGGATATACAGTATCAGCTAGAACCCCTGCAGGTTAAGCTTCTCGCCCTTAAAAGGCGGCTGAGAGGGAGGTTTGGGGAGGCAAAGTGCATAGCATTAAAACGGAGTCTGTGGGTGCTTGAAGCCAGAACGATTACGGAGAGAGAAGCGGCCCTCACGTCACACTCGCCAGAACAATAGCATGTGAACAAGCGTCAATGTTCCAGGTTGAAGTTACTGCCAGGCCAGGATGTTTTCCTCATCTGTGTCGCTGAATCGATCTGTGTGCTGCGAGTGCCGAGAGCCACCAGCGCTCGAGTGCCGAGACCAGCACCCGGAGAGAAACAAGCTGAACAGGATATACAGTATCAGCTAGAACCCCAAGACCTCCTTTTTCTTCCAAAGATAAACCCTGGTATTTACCGCAGCCCCTCACTTTATTCCCAATGCTTAGACCGAGCGGAATGAATTGAGAACGAGAAGGCGGTGACGATCTGTCGGCACAGCCTCGGCGGGTATGGCTCAGCCTCAAGTGTACGATGCCGACCAGACACATCATAGCCCTGCAGGTAGATATGTGGTCGGCCGCTGAATTCACAAACTTTGCGGCCAGCACAGAGACGATGAAGATGGCCAAGGTGAACGTTAGCTGAGACAAAACGCGTACGCTTCCGCCAAGGCATCCCGTAGACGCAGTAATCGATGACCGTGGTTTCGACATCTGACAACCTCAGAAGTTGTTGCCAACAAGGGAGCCTCCAGAGACGACTTGCATGGGGGTTCTCGATGGTGACCGGGATGCCTTGGGACCGAGCGAGCCTAAAGAGCCCTGCTGAAAGAGAGGCCAAGTAGTTTCCCTCCTCAACGCGAGCACGAACCCGAGGAGGCAGCCCAGGGACACCATCTGGATGAAGAGCTGTTCGCCACCCTTCTCGATTTGCGGCCGAAAACGTCGTACAGGGCGTCCCCAGCCAGAGGGCCACGACAAGGCCCGAGCGGAGCCATCCCCGGATAAGCTGACCCAAGGTTTTGTTGTTTAGGTCGTGGGATGGCCCGGCCCGAATATCGATCGAGAAGACTGGGAACCCTGACAAGGACCTGCACGAGCGCCAGGCCGCACTCCAGCGCGCCTGGCCAGCGAAGAGCTCTAGGGCAAACCGGCCTCCACGAGGAGCCGCTGTGCGAGGAGCGGTTGTAGGATCACTGAGCCAATGCGCTCCGCGCAGAGGTTGGCCGCCGCCTGCGCGACTAGGCTGAGGCGGTGCACCTGCTCGTTGAGACGCCCCGCCTTCACGTAGCGTTGCAGGGGGGCGTCGGAGTCCCAGCGGCCCCGCTTTTTCACCCCGAGCAGGTCTCGGCTCCCGGAGTGGATCTCGTGAGAGGCACCTCCGTGACGAAGCTGGTAGATCGTCAGCGGCATCAGGGGGCCGAGGTCGAGCTCGCTCACGGCGCTCCTGAAGTGACTCGTCCACTTTACGTAGTCGATGGTGGTCATCAGCTCGGGCAGTGGGCCGCGCGCGCGTAGGTACTCCAGCACGGCGTCCATCCACTTGAACTCCGAGTTGTCGTTCATCAGTGATTCGTCGTAGGCATGTGTCTTGCTCGGAGTCTCCCCCTCTAGGGGGTTCAGGAGGATCCCCCAGTGCCGCGGCCGTAGGGGACCTCGAGCCACCGGTGGAATCAGGTCCTTTCGGCGGGCTCGGAGCAGCTCCGACGGCCGGCAGTAGAACGCGAAGTTGAGAAGCGTCAGAAGGCCGGCGTCCACGTTCTTGCAAGCAACCATCTTGACAACTAGGAGCGCCACCACCACCCATGGAAGAGGCAGGCGAGCCCGCTTCGGCGCCAGGCGCCCGAAGCCGCGCAGGGCGGCCCGCGCCCGGGGGAGCTCTGGGGTCCTCCGCGACAGGCGGTAAGACTCCAGATGAGCCAGGGCGGCCAGCAGCGCTGAGGCCCTGTCGACCACCTCCCCGTTGAAGAAGAGGTCGTGGAAGTACTGGACCAGGCCGACGTAGAGCTCGGACACGGTGCTCAGGGCGATCCCCATGACCAGGCACCAGCTCTTGAACTCCTGCACCATCGCAATGTACCGCGCCCGCTGTTGAGGCCTGATCACGCTGTGTTCGAGGAAGGACGACCCGGCCAGAGGACCGACGGCCGCGCTCGTCGGATGAGCCCGACGCCGGGCGGCACGACGGTCGGCACGACGGGCCCCCTCCAGTGCTGGGCGGCTCAAAGCCCCGCGTCCCGACCCGGCCGGCCTCGCTGCAGCAGCCGGCCGCTTCCTCGAGGCCGCCTGCCGGGAGGGCGAGGGCGCCGCAGCTGACCGAGGCAGCGTCAGCGGCGCCGAAGGCCCCGGCGAGGGCCCGGCCGGCGGCCCTGACTCGCCGCTCGCGGACATCAGGGCGCTGCCAGGCAGCCGGAGCATCAAGCCCCGGCGGGGCGTCCAGCTGCTCGAGACCAGGCGGGGGTGGGACGGCTGGCGTGGCGACCCTCGGAGCTCGCGAAGTGACCGCTCGAGCCGAGGCGGCCGCAAGAGCAAACCTCTGCCCGCGAGATCCGGGATCTCCTGCATTGTGCTCCGAAGGGACCCATCTCCAGACGTGGTATGAGAACGAGGCCAGTGCTAGAGCGCCATGCTGTCGACAAACTCGCAACATCAGCCTCGTCGAAGACCGGCCCTTGGTGACCGCGAGGATGGGCGCCATCGAGTCTCCGAGGTGGAGGTGCCTACGGCCGAAGCTTCGGAGTGCCCGGACCTTCCGCTTCACGTCCCAGACCATCGCTCTTCCCTCAAGACACACCTGGGGTTCCGGGCGCCGCCAGGCTCTGGACTCCGTGAGGACCCAAGGGGCATCCCACAGAGCCTCAGGAACCGGGGGAACCAGACCCACGGGGATATCAGGAGGGGAGTCCCGATGGTGACCTCCAAGGCGCTGTGCGAGGAGCACGGAGTCCCGCGGGTTGAAAGCCTTCTCCCCAGACTGAGTGAACCTCCAGCGTTCGTTGAAAGAGCCCAAGGATGCAAGATCAAGATCCGAGGCCACGTAAGAGCAACCACCAAGGCCCCAAGAGGATGCATCCACCACGGTAACTTCAGGATCCCACTCTGCCCCAAGATCACGATACGCCAAGACAATAAGGTGGCTAGCCCACGCCAGCTCACGAAGGACGGATGGCCAGATCTTTACAGCCCGGTCCCCAGCTTGCTCGGCGAAGGCGTAAGCCGCGTTAAAGACACAGAGAAGTTCACGTCGGATGAGGCACCTAGTGGTGTAGTGGGAGAGCAAAATTTCCTAGGTACGCCCAGACGCGAAACGGCGACGACATAGCTCGATGAAGGCGAGGCGGATTTTCCAACACATCATTGGGTTCAGCCCAACGTCGGCCGTGTCCGCTGAGAAGTGCCAGCCCAGCGTCGTGCCGCCTACTGAGGACTCGCACGGGTGAACAGGCAGAGGCGCGGAAACGAGCTGACGAGACACACCGTCCGCTGCTGCCTGCACATCTGACAAGGACTGGCTGAGAGCGACGAAGTTGTCAACATACTCTGTATGTATAAGAGGATGAAGAGATGGAGCCGGTCTCCCGTCGAAGAGAGCATTATATAAACCAATGCCAGGAACACGCCTAGAATGTAATTCAAGGATCTCTTGCATAATCCAGAGTGACAGTTTCCAGCCCATGGGAATCGCAATAAAGATAGGTGTAATAAACGTTGAAGGCCCCACTGGTTGTCCACCCACGTTAGTAACCCCTACGAGTCCCGCGCGTATCTTAGGGAGACCGAAGTACCCCCCGAAGAGGTAGAGGAAGAGCTAAGTTGTAGAACGCGTTGGCCACATCAACTCCCCCGACGCAGATAGGCTCTTTGGTATCCACCTGGATGTTAGCAAAAGAGGCGCCGCTGGCAAGGTGCACGGGGTCTGCATCCTGAAACCAACAACTCGCCCGTCTCCCATCGATAATAACTCTCAGCTTTCCTGACTTCTTAAAAACGGCGAAAATTCCCACAGACTCCTTGCACCCTAGCCTCCAGTCAATCAGACCGGCCTCACTCAAGCGATTTAAAACAGACGCATACAGACGGGGAGAACGTCGGAGTGCTGGATCTGTATACGCTCTAGCAGGGGCCTCCTGTTGAAGCCTCTCGGCAGCCAGGGACTCAGGAACAAGTTTGGAGCAAACTCTATCAGCCAAAGATTCACCCTCCGGACCTCCCAACAGCTCCAAAGGACGAGGGGAGCTGCCCGTGGCAGGGAGGTCCAAGAGGCAGACAGACGCTGGGCTGATCGGCGCAACGGTGGCGGGCTCACCACCGTAGGTGCGCCGGGCGCAGAGCTCTCGCAAGGCTCCCGCGCCGTCGAGTCCATCGGGGGGGGGGCCGATTCTTTGTACCGCAAGCCGAATTCGCCGGACAGCCTCGTCCTGGGCAGCAGTAGAAGGCCAAGCGCCCCCACGACAAGAGGACCCCTGAAACAAATCATTTAAAGATTGGGCGATGTCCCGAACCAACCGTTCACTATGGACAGACCGCTCGAGACGTCGCCGACTCGCCCTGGAAAGATCTGATGAGGAGCCCCTATTGAGCGAAGGGGGAGGAGGGAGAGGAAGAGGTAAGAGATCACGCGCACGCCAGTCGTGCGCGGCAGGCCCCCCCTGTGCGTAGCGACCCAGGCCGGGGGGGGCTCCTGGGTCGAGGGATTCAGGCCTCATTGCTTCTTGAGGAGCGCGGCCCGCTCCTCTTTGGCTTTCCTCACCTGCTTCAAAATGGCTGCATCCTTCTGGACCTCGGCGGACACGTGATCCAACAACGCCGGACACACCATGGCCGTGCCAGTGTCCTTGTTCAGGCCAGAGAAGATGGCCGACTCGTCCATGAGACCGCTGAACGAGACGGATGGCTTGCCGGCCCCCTTGCCCTTCTCGGCGTTGCCAAGCGAGTCCATCCAATACACGTACTCGGTCAGTTGGGCCTTCCTCATGATGACCTCGATGCCGGCCAGGTCCGCCGCGTTGACCCCGTCGAAGCAGATGAGCTCCTCGAGGGCACGGAGGGCGGTCCCGTGCGGCTCGACGCCCCACTGGTCGGCCTTCAGGCCGAAGGTCGACACGAACCAGCGGTGGTGCGACAGCGGCGTACTCGATCGGCGCTCCAGCCAGAGAGCACGCCACAGCACTGTCCGAGGGCCAGGGACCGTCCAGTTGCTCACCACGCTCTCGACCAGCTCCTTGGCAGCCTCGGCGTATCCGCGGCGAGGCCGATCGACGGCGTGATGGGCACGCTGCAGTATGCGAGGATCGTGAACGGCTTCGAGCGCCTTGTAGATGCCCTCGTCAAGGTCACGGATGTTCCGCACCACCACAGCGCCATGACCAGCAGGAGTGAAGATGGCCAGGTCCCCGGTGATCTGGGCATCAGCTGGCAACGTGATCACCACCCCACGAGCGTGGTACGAAGTGCTCTCGACCGTAACCCACT
>CAUYUJ010015948.1:709180-831680 GCA_963575745.1 Prorocentrum cordatum
CGAGCGCCCTTTTAGGACTTGTCGGGGCCGTCTTAGGGCCCCCCTTGGGCGTCCTGGGAACCCCGAAATCATGTTCCGATAGAGGCTTCGGGGAACATGATTTCGGACGCTGCGGAAGAGGCCTCCCGATAATCTCTATAGGCAGCTGCTTGCCCCCGTTGTGGCTCTGTTGGGTGCCTTTTGGGGCTCTCTCGGGCTGGCTTGTACCTATCATGGGTCATCTTGGGTCCCTCTTGGGCCGTCTTGGGGCTCCTCGGGGTGGCACTGTGAAGACGTCGTCGTCGCCGTTCGCCGATCGGCGGCGTCAACTGTTGTCATCGTCGTCCATCGTCGTCGTCGTCGTCGTCGTCGTCGTCGCCGTCGACGACCGTCGTCGTCATCGTCAATCACCGTCGCCGATCACCGTCGCCGATCGTCGATCGGCCCCGAGCCCTCCCGCCCATCTCTCCTCTCCTCCTCTCCTCCTCCTCCTCCTCCTCCTCCTCCTCCTCCTCCTCTCCTAATCTGCCTCCTCTTCCTCTTCCTCCTCCTCCTCCTGAAATCATGTTCCCGGAGACGCTTCAGGGGGGGACAGGATTTCGAACGATGCAGAAAAGACTGGGTCCAGGGTGGCTCTGCGCACGCGGACAGCGTCGCCGCCGTCGGCGTGGCCGTCGTCGTCGTCGCCGTCGTTCGTCGATCGGCGACGTCGACTGTTGTCATCGTCTTCTATCGTCGTCGTCGTCGTCGGTCGTCGACCGTCGTCGTTGTCGTCGTCGTCGTCGTCGCCAATAACCGTCGCCGGTAGTCGTCGCCGATCGTCGGTCGCCCTCGAGCCTCCTCCTCCTCTCTCCCCCCCTCCTCCCCTCCACTGCTCCTCCCCGCCTCCTCTTCCTTCTCCTCTTCCTCCTCCTCCTCCTCCTCCTTCGCCCTCTCCGTCTCCTCCGCGCGGAAGAAATCCAACAACATCTCGCGCAAATCAACGAACTATGGCTCTCCGGGCCTTTTCGAACGTTCATTCAGGGCCTTTTGGGGCCGTCTTAGGGCCCTCTTGGGCGTCCTGGGAACCCGGAAATCATGTT
The DNA here is from genome assembly GCA_963575745.1 of Prorocentrum cordatum. Taxonomy (NCBI): domain Eukaryota; class Dinophyceae; order Prorocentrales; family Prorocentraceae; genus Prorocentrum; species Prorocentrum cordatum. The sequence continues at coordinate 710,242 of CAUYUJ010015948.1, forward strand.
CCCGGAGAGGCTTTTGGGAACATGGTTTCGAACGAGGCCGTCTTGGGCCTCCCTGAGGCGGTGTTGGGAGCCTCCTGGGCCAACTTTGGGGCCTCTTGGGCCGTCTTGGGGGTTGCGTGAGCCTCACAGGACGACCCTTTTGGTCCCTCTTGGGCCCTCTTGGGTCTCTCGTGGGCTGTCTTGGGGCTCGGGGGCGTCTGGGGCACTGTGAGGACCAAACAAGCAAGTATGCTGAAAACGTACGTTGGACAACGGGAGTGGGCCGATTTTTGCCTCTTGAAGGCCCTCTTCGGCCAGCTTCAAACCATCTCGGGCCCTCTTGAGGCGCTCTTGGATGTCTTGGGGCCCTCTTGGGCCTCGCTGAAGCTGTCGGACAGCGTCGCCGCCGTCGGCGTGGCCGTCGTCGTCGTCGCCGTCGATCATCGGTCGGCGGCGTCGAGTGTTGTCATCGTCGTCGATCGTCATCGGTCGTCGTCGTGGTCGTGGTCGTCGTCGTCGTGAATCACCGTCGCTGGTCGTCGTCTCCGATCGTCGATCGCCCTCGAGCCTCCTCCTCCTCTCTCCCCCCCTCCTCCACTCCACTCCTCCTCCCCGCCTCGCCCTTCTCCTTTTCCTCTTCCTCCTCCCCCTTTTCCTCCTCCTCCTCCTCCTCCTCCTTCGCCCTCTCCGTCTCCTCCGCGTGGAAAAAATCCAACAAGATTTCGCAAAAAAATCAGCGAACTGTGGCCCTCAGGGATTTTGCGAATGTCATTCTAGGCCCTTTTGGGGCCGTCCTGGGGCCCTCTTGGGCGTCCTGGGAACCCGGAAATCATGCTCCCGGAGGAAATTCTGGGAACATGATTTCAGACGAGGCCCTCTTGGGCCTCCCTGAGGCCGTCTTGGGGGCCTCCTGGGCAGGCTTTGGGGCCTTTGGGGCCGTCTTGGGCCGTCTTGGGGCTCCTCGGGGGCTGAAATTGTATGTTTTACATGAGGAATGGGTAAAGTTTTGCCTCTTGAAGGCCCTATTGGGGCCCTCTTCGGCCATCTTCAAGCCATCTCGGGCCCTCTTGAGGCGCTCTTGGACGTCTTGGGGCCCTCTGGGGCCTCGATGAGGCTGTCGTGTGTGCCTCTTGGGCTGTCACGCGGGCAGCGTCGCCGCCGTCGGCGTGGCCGTCGTCGTCGCCGTCGATCGTCGATCGGCGCCGTCGACTATTGTCATCGTCGTCGATCGTCGTCGTCGTCGGTCGTCGACCGTCGTCGACCGTCGTCGTCGTCGTCGTCGTCGTCGTCGTCGTCGTCGTCGTCGTCGTCATCGTAGTCGTCGTCGTCGTCGTCGTCGTCGTCAATCACCGTCGCCGGTCGTCGTCAACGATCGTCGATCGCCCTCGAGCCTCCTCCTCTCTCCCCCCCTCCTCCCCTCCACTCCTCCTCCCTGCCTCCTCCTCCTTCTCCTCTTCCTCCTCCTCCTCCTCCTCCTCCTTCGCCCTCTCCGTCTCCTCCGCGCGGAAGAAATCCAACAACATCTCACGCAAATCAACGAACTGTGGCCATCCGGGCCTTTTTGAAGGTCCTTTTAGGGCCCTTTTGGGGCCGTCCTGGGGCCCTCTTGGGCGTCCTAGAAACCCGGAAATCATGTTCCCGGAGAGGCTTCTGGGAACATGATTTCGAACGAGGCCCTCTTGGGCCTTCCTGAGGCCGTCTTGGGGGCTCCTGGGCCGGCTTTGGGGCCTCTTGGGCCGTCTTTGGGGGGGTCCGTGAGCCTCACAGGACGACCCGTTTGGGCCGTCGTGGGCCCTCTTGGGTCTCTCTTGGGCTGTCTTGGGGCTCGGGGGCGTCTGGGGCACTGTGAGGACCAAGCAAACGAATATGCTGAAAATGCATGCTTTACGAATGGGAATGGGCTGGTGTTTGCCTCTTGAAGACCCTCTTGGGGCCCTCGTCGGCCATCTTCAAGCCATCTCGGGCGCTGTTGGGGCGCTCTTGAGCGTCTTGGGGCCCTCTTGGGCCTCGCTGAGGCTGTCTTGTGGGTCTCTTGGGCTGTCTTTGGGGCCTCATGGGCCGTCTTGGGCGGGTTCGTGGACCCCACAGGACGCCCGGGGCGGCCATGCCAACCGGTGGCACCACCCCACCCCCGCCCCCGGGCCCCGTCCGTCTGTCCTACTGCTCCTCTCCAAACCCTCGTTCCCTAACCTCCCGATCATGTTCCCGGACCCCCGTCCCTTCCCCCCAGAGCACCGCAGCAGTAGGAAAGCGTTCCGAAATGGTGAGAAATCATGTTCCCGGAAAGCGTTCAAGAATATGAATCGTACTTCGTCCAAGGCGCCTCGGAAGGCGCAGAATACTCCTCCAAGGCGCGGAATCATGTTCCCGGACCGCCTTCCGGGAACATGATGGGGACGACCTCCTGAGGGCCTCCAGTGGGCCTCTTGGGGGCCTCTCGGAGGCCTGTTGGGCTCTCCTGGAGGCGTCTTGGGGCGCGCTCAGGGCCATTTTTGGGCATCTTGGGGGCCTCTTGGGGGCCTCCAGGGAGGCTCTTGAGGGCCTGTTTGAGGCCTCTTGGGGCCTCGCGGGGCCCTCTTGGGGCCCGCTGGGCTCGCTTAGGCAGTCTTGAAGCCCTGTCGGGGCTCTCCTGGAACCGTCTTGGGCGGCTCCTGGGCCATCTTGGGGCTCTCCTGGGCCGTCTTGGGATGATTTTGGGGGTCTCTTGGGCCGTCTTAGGGCGGTCTTGGGGGCCTCTTCGGCCGTCTTGGAGCGGTTTTGGGAGACTCTTGGACGGTCTTGGAGCGTCGGAACCGTGAAAAAGCGAGAAGGCCCAAAGCCTCGAACAAAAACAATAAAAATCAACGATTTTGGCTTGTCTCTTGGAACGTCTTCGGGGCTTCCTGGCCATTCCCGAGGCTATCTATACGCGTCTTGGAGCGCTCGCGGGCCGTTTTCGGCGGTCTCGATCTGTTCCTGGCGGTCCCAGGGGCCCTCCGGGACGCTTCGGACGCTCCCAGGGGCGCCCTGCACCCCCCATGGAGATTACAGGCACCGCCCCGGGGCCCTACTCCGATATGTATATATATATATATATGTATATATATATATATATATATATATATGTATATGTGCTCAAAATGCCTATATGTGTGTATATATAGACATATATCCGCCACCGTGCCTGCGGCACGGTCCGCCACGACGCTTCGAGTTATGTTTGCTCAGACGTCCGTGGCATGTGACATCTGTCATGTTGTCGGAGTTGTGTCGGGCCTTCTAGGGGGGTCCCTCGGGGCCCTCTTGGGGCGTCTTGGGGCCGTTGGGGGCAGCCTTGACGCCGCGTTCCACGGTGGCCGCCCTGGGCTAGGGACGCGTGTAGTTGCAATCCCTGGGGGCCTCCCTGGGCAAGGGAAGTGTGTCTTCGCACTCCCCCCTAGGCGGGGACGTCGACCTCGATTCTGGTTTCGCAACGTAGGGGTGCCTTCGAAACGGCGAGCTGTGACCATCTCAACATACGCAGATCAAGGTGTGACCTGTATACGCAGCTCGCGTCTTCAACTGTGGATTTCCGCGCGTGGGTCTATCGTTTGCACAGACAATGGCGTGATCTGTGTACGCAGGCCGTGCTCCCATCTGTGTATATTGCGTGTGCTCCTCGCGTGTTGTGGTGACTGGGCGGGAACTTTCGCGTTTCTCTCGGCTCGTCCACGGGGGGGGGGAGGGGGGCGTTGCGCGCGGGCGAAAAGCGCACTTCGCGTGTCCAACTGTGCACGTGCCGCGCCCTACTCGCTGGAGTTGCCAGCGGGTGGGAGTTTCCGCGGAACTCCAGGCTGGTCACGGAGGGGGCCGTGTTTTGGAAGGGGAAAAAAACGCGGGCGTCTGTGGATAATGCGCTGTGGGAGGGAGACGGGTGCGAGAGAAGGAGTGGCGACAGGGCTGGGGGATGAAGGGGGCAGGAAGAGAGGGGTGGAAATGGGCCCGGGAGGAGCTGCAACATCGGCGTCGGCATCATGGGGACGAGGAAAGCGGAGGGGCGGCAGAAGGAGAGGGGATGAACTGCGCATGGCCGTATGGGAGGGGGGATGGCGAGGGTGCGGATTAGGGGGGGCGCGTCGGGCGGAGGAGGGCGAGGAGGAACGCCATGCAGTGGCAGAATGGGACATGAGAATGAAGAGGAGGGGCATGATGAGGAGAGGATTCGGATGGGGCATGCAGGCATAGGAGGAGGAGGAGGAGGAGGAGGAGGAGGAGGAGGAGGAGGAGGAGGAGGAGGAGGAGGAGGACGACGAAAATGGTCCATGAGGGCGAGGCGGGCGCCAGCTAACGCTCATCTGGGCGGTGTTCTGCGCGCCCGTGCAACACCCTAGAACAGAAGTGACGGTTGCAGAACAACGCTATCAGGGTCGTCGTGCGCGGCGTGCGTCCAGGCCAAACGCTCGAGCCCACGACGCTCCTCTGCGTCGCGTTGATGCCGCTCGTTTTCGCTAGAGCGCGCATGGACAAATAGGCCAGATCTGTAACATTCAACGTTAGCCTCACGACTTCTTCTGTCGTAACAGGCCAATGTTGGAATCCGAAGAGAGAGAGAGAGAGAGAGAGAGAGAGAGAGAGAGACAGAGACAGAGAGAGAGAGAGAGAGAGACAGAGACAGAGAGAGGAAACACAAAAGGAAAAGAGCGAGAGAGAGAGAGAGAGAGAAAGAGAGAGGAGTGCAGTGACTGTCACGAGCGGGCCATCTACGATCCCAGGTCGAGGGATCACAAGCCCCAATGGGATGGGTCCCAAGGTTCCCCAGGCCGCCCAACGCCCCCAGACGGGATGGGGGAAAGGACGCCGACACAGACGCCGAGGCCGGCGCCGACGACGACGACGCAGACGGCGACGACGCGCACGACGACGACGACATCGCAGATGCCGACGCCGACGCCGACGCCGACGTCGACGCGGACGCCGACGCCGAGGCCGACGCTAACGCCGACGCCGACGCCGACGCCGACGCCGCCGCCGCCGACGACGACGACGACGACGGGCGACGGACGACGACAGCGACGACGACGACGACCACACTACGACGAACCATCCCACACCCACATGGCGAGGGCGGGGGAACGATCATATTCGCGAGGCCTTCGCGTGGCTCACGGGTGTACCCATCCAGCAGGGGTGGGGGGGCTCGATCCCATATGCTGTGGGGGGGAGTGGGGGGCAACCAGGGATCATCTATACCCAAAGTTGGTTATATGAATTGCAACCACACGTATGATCACACTACACAACAACCACAACCAACAGCACTTGAAATGTGAAGGCAACGCGCTGATGAGTGAGAGTAACGGATAGCAATGTATGACACATGTGGTTATATGTGCCTTCTACTCTCTTCGCTCTGCTTTATACTATCTGCTCTCACTGTTTCGACCCAGGCGCCTTCCCACTTCTACATGTGATCTCTAACCCACCTACACCTTCTCTACACTCCACTCTCTTCAATCTATGCCTCCCACTCTTTGCTCTCTACTCTGTTTCTGCTCTCAGCTATATGTGCTCTGAACTTTGTGATGCGGTCCAGGCGTTCTTACACTATACTATCAGTTCTCTAGTCTATGCTCTCTCTTTCTCACTCTACTCCCTCTGCTCCGTCTTCTCTCTGTACAATGGTACTCTCACTCCACGCTCTCCGCTCTGTCTGCTCTCCACTCTCTGTCCTGGGAACCCGGCCGCCTACTGGAACCGCCGCGAAACCTTCACCATGCCCTAGACCAAACACCCTGGAGCCCAAGCGCCCGGCCGCTTCCGAAATCGGCCCAATACGTTCACCAATTCCTTTCACACTTTCCGCGAAGACTGGCACAGTGCAGTCACCGATGGGGAGTTCACACGGATGCCAGTACCCATCGTTCGGAAATGATCGGGCATTTGTAGAAACACATGGGATAGAAAAGCGTTGACATTAGGTTTGGTTTCCGCTTGCCACATGAAGAACGGGGAAAATAAAACCGTTCGACTCTTGGAATGAGAAAGCGCATAAAACAACCGTCGCATCAATCCGCTGCCTTGCCGACCCCCCCGCGGGCTGTAACAGCCGTTACGACATCGACCCCGCCTTGCCCATCAGTCGTCAGCTTTTGGCCTTGCGCCGCTCCATGGCGTCCCAAAGACCGCCCCAAGGCAGCTGCGGGGTGCCCCCCAAAGCAGCCCAAGACAGGCCAACCGACTTCGAAAGGCCCCCAAATGTGCACAAGAGGCCACGAAGAGATTCCCGAAGAGGTCTTCAGCAGGGCCCTCAAAGGCTCCCCACGATGAAGCACAAGCGGGGTTTCAGCGCTTGTTGCTTCCGAGACCTTTCGGCTTCAGATCGCCGCAGGGAAACATCATAGATCGCCAAGAAGCCCCCAAGGCGGCCCAAAGAAGGCCACACAACGGCCCGAGAACCCACCCAAATTGACCCGAGACAGCCTCAACAGGGCTCCAAGACAGCCCCAAGATCCTCCCAAGCGTCCTCAAGTCGAGCTTCTTCGTGAGAACTCGATAGAACCATCGCGCCAAAGACGGCCCCGAGATCCCCAATATATCCTCAACAAGTCCCCAATAAGCTCTCAATATTCGCCAACACAAGCCCACAAGAGGGTGCAGGATGGAAGGAAGAGCTCGCTGCGCTGCTCTGCTAGCAGAATGGCGGGGTTTGCCGCATCCAATTGGAAAACACTAACAAGCATTAACATGTGAACCCGTGCGCACGCGAAGAAACATGGGGGGCAACCGTGATTGTGACGAGGGGTTGATGGAGATCTCGCATCCTTGCTGATGCAGCTCAGCATCCGCTACCGTGCCATAGACACTCCGTGGAAAGCTCTGAGGTCGTCAATGCCCCTCAGCTTCGAATTCTAGTCATCAGTACTGAGCAGGACAGACGCTTTTTTGAGGGCCCCAGGCCACCAGCTCATGGAATTCCGGGGCGCCCCCGGGCACTACCTAGCGAGAGCCTTCGCCGCGCGACCTGTCTCGAGGCCCCAGAAAAAGTCTTGGGAGCCCAAGCTGAGCCCTGCAATTGGCACAAAAGGGCAGCCCTGGGACCTTTGTGGGAGGTTATGGGCTATCTTGGAGGCCTGCCCAATGGCAGCCATTTTTCTGCACGTTTTTTGTATTACTGTGTTTTCTGTATGTTTTCAGCGTTGCCACCTTTTCGGTCTCTAGAGCGTCCAAAACGACCCAAGACGCCCGACGACTACCCCAAGAGGGAACCCAACAGGGATCCAATACGGCCATCAAGACGGCCGCACAAAGGGCCGCCCAAACTGCGCCACCGTCCGTTCTTTGGACCAACATGGGCCGCATCCCAAGAAGCCGCGATGCTCCCGACCAAATTCCCACTGCGCCTCGCGCCATTAAGCTAGGCGCGGTGGCGGGATTGGTCGAATTTCATTATGTTACTTCTACACCGTGCTCAGCGCAATCAGGGTCACACTCATTACAATCGGACTCGATTGGACAGGACACGCGAGAGGACACAAGACCCTTCCGAGGGCCACATTGCCGCAGGAATGTAGGAAGCATGGGTCGCGAGACACAGGACACAAGGGTACCCTTGATTTGGCAGGGTCGACCTACTAATCTGGACCGACTGTACCAATGCCCGAATGGTGGCGGGGCCTGCTCCAAAGAGGATGCATCATCTGCTCCCCGCGCTTTCATGTAAACATTCCAGAACACTTCCTGACTTTGCCCTTCCCTTGCTGCTGTCACCCATCCCGTCCTCCATCTTCTCGTGCTCCCACGCTTGATTCTCCACTTCCTCCTCCTCCTCCTCCTCCTCCTCTTCCTCCTCCTCCTCCTCCTCTCCTCCCGCTCCCCCCCGTCGTGTCCCCTCATCATGTTTCAAATGCGGGGCCACCAGACGCCTCGACCCTTTCCCGAAAGTCGGCTTTTTACCCTGACCAATGTTTTCACCGCCCCGTGACCCAGTGAGAGCTCCAGGAGACCAGAGACGGCGGAGCGCTTGCGTATTGTTTCTCCCCATGCGCTCTGGAGGTCAGCGGCCCCCTCCTGGGGTGCGCCTGGGCCAAGCAACTCTTCGAGGCGAACCTGCACGTGGCTGTGAGGAGGCCCAACCAACGAGACCACCCTCAATCCTTCGAAGCTCGACCGCAGGCCTGGGCCCCAATCTGCTCCCTCCCCGCTCCCCGCTCATCGGCGGCGGCGGCGGCGTGGTGAGAGAGAGGTGCTGCGCTGCTGCTCTCGCTGCTGCTCTTGCTGTCCTCTGCTGCCCCACTGGTGCCCCGCTGCCGCCGCCGCACGGGCGCCCCTGGCGCCCCCGCGGCGGCGCCCGCCATCGCCAGCACGCGCGTCGCCGCCCCCCAAGCTCCCGCGGCGGGGGGGAGCGCCCGCGCCCCGTCGGGCCGCTTGGGGGCACCAGCCGCGGCCGATGCGGTCGTCGTCGGCGCGGCCGCCGCCGCCGCCGCCAGGCCGTCGCCGTCGGCGCCTCGTCAGCCGTCGTCGCCGCTGCCAGGGAGGCGCCCCTGGAGGAACGCCGCTGGAGGCATCGGCCGCGGCCCTCGTCGGGGGAAGAGCGGGCTGAAACCTGCCCTGCTCATCGCTGCTCGCTGCTCGCCCTCCTCAACTCCTCCCCTTCCCTCCTTGCTGCTGCTGCTGCTGCTGCTCCTGCTCTTGCTCTTGCTCCTGCTCCTGCCTATCCCCCTCCTCCTTCTCCTCCTCCTCCTCCTCCTCTTCGTCGTCCTCCTCCTCGACCTCCTCGACCTCCTCGACCTCCTCGGCCTCCTCCTCGTCCTCCTCCTCGCCCTCCTTTTCCTACCTCCTCCTCGTTTTTCTCCTCCTCCTCCTCCTCCTCCTCCTCGTCCTCGTTTTTCTAGTTTTCTTCGTTGTCCTCCTCCTCCTCCTCCCCTCTTCCTCCTCCTCCTCCTCCTCCTTCTCCTCCCTTCCTTGTTATTATACATAACTTTTCCCTGCCGCACCACGAAGCCAGTTTTTAGGCCGGGCCAGGCGTTTCGCCTGAGATCTCCTGACCACTTATGGCCCTGATATATATATGTATATATATATATATATATATATATATAGGTAACCTTTTCACTGATGGAGGGCGGCTGGTTTTCAACATGTGGCTCTCACCTTCGAGCCGCGCACATTCGTTTTAAACATTTGCACGAACTTCACGGATTGAGGGCCACCCGTTTTCAAAATGTGTCTCTCGCCTTAGCGCCGCGCACACTCGTGCTACACATTGCACGAATCTCACCTACTGAGGGCCCCCGTTTTCAAAAGATGTTTCTCGCCTCGGCACCGCGCACATTCGTTTTAAATCTTTGCAACAGTTTCACGGATTGAAGGCGGCCCGTTTTCAACATGTGGCTCTCGCCTTCGAGCCGCGCGCACTCGTGTTCAACAGTTGCAAGAGCTTCATGGATTGAAAACCACCCGTTTTCAACATGTGGCTCTCGCCTCGGCGCCGCGCACATTCGTTTTAAACACTTACACTTGCACGAGTTGCATGGATTGAGGCCACTTCCTTTTCAAACTGTGGTTCTCGCCTTAGCGCCGCGCGCATTCGCGTAAACAGCTTGAAAACGTTTCATGCATTCCAATGATCAACGTACCACGCATGGTGTTTTGGACGGATTCAGGAGTATGAAGGTGCAACAGCTACGTTGATACGCAATGCTGAAGTCCCAGGAATGGGTCTCTGGCACGATTCAGACCCGTCAAGGCGCAGCCGTCAGGTTGATCCCTGGCGCTTGAATCCCGAGAACAATGTTTTGGCATGTTTCCGTGTCTTCAAACGGTTGTCTTCCAACCAGGCAGTTCCCTCAGTGGAACTGAACCCTCGTAGGGGTCTGTAAAGATTGAGCATGGAGGGAGGGTTTGTTCCAGCATCGTTGATGACTCTTGGGTTTACACTGGTCCTCCTCCTCCTCCTCCTCCTCCTCCTTCTCCTCCTCCTCTTCCTCATCCTCCTCCTCTTGGCTCCTCCATCCACCCACGGCTTTCGTGCTCCTCATGTTTCCTCCTCTTCTCCTCTTCTACGTCATCTTTCCTTCTTTTCTCCTCCTCCCTCCTCTACGTGCGCCTCGGGCGGCTCTGCGTACTACCCCCCCCGGTCCTGCACTGCGCCGGGTGCTGCCCCTCAGCTTGGCCGCGTCCGATGCCCTCGCGCGCCATCCCTGCGCGCCTGCTGTTCGCTCCCATGCTTCCCTCTGCAGAACTCGGCCAAGGGCGTCCGGGCATCGAGAGCTGCCTGCTCGGCGCGCGAGCGCCCGAATGTCTCCTGCACAGGGCGGCTGTGGTGCTGAGCGCACCCGCCCGTGCCCCTCCTCGGCGCACGGCGGCCGCTCCCCTGGTCCACTTTTTCTGCGCCGCGTGCCCTCCCACGAAACATTTATTCACGCCGCCTCTGCCTCCTCCTCCTCCTCCTCCTCCTCCTCCTCCTCCTCTTCCTCCTCCTCCTCCCCCCTCATCTCGCCATCTCCTCATTTCTTCGCTTCCTCATTTTTCCATGTCCTCAAGTCCTCATCCTCTATATCCTCCTCCTCGCCTTCCTGAGACAGCTGAAAGGGTCAAAACGCCGCCGCGCACCGTCTGAATTTCGCCGAAGCCGTGGCGAAGAAAATGTCCAGCCCCCCCCCGCGCCCAGCGCCACTCCCTGCAGCAGGCTGCCTCGCGGCCGCTCAGCAAACCAGCTCCGCAGCCAACTGGGCCACGGCTGCCGCCCCGCTATCACCACCCACAACGGTGCGTAGTTGCCAGGCGGTGGCTGTGGAGCGCCGCCGTCAGCTCGGCGCCCCACCGCCGAGTCAACGCGTTGGCGGCCGCCTCCGCTGCGCGGCCGTCGCCGCGGCCCTGCGCCCGATTTCGCACGAGCCAGCGGAGATGCCAGGGCACTGTTTGGCCGTGGCGGCTCCCTGTCTCCAACGCCAGCGGGAGCAGCGGCCAGGGGACTCGACGCGGTGCGCCTGGTACTGGCGCCGCTTGTCCGCCTCGGCGTCGGCGTTGGCGGCACCGTCGCCGTCCGCGGCCGCCGCCAGGGCGCGCGCGTCCTTCGAGACGCTGTAGCGGAGTGTGGCGTCCGCGTGCAGCCTGGGGCAATCCCCTCGCTGCGCCTGGAGTGCCGCCCCGCGGGTGGTGCAGGGCCCAAGCGGGGGCGCGTCGGCCGTGCCGCGGGCCGCGCGGCTGGGGCGGAGCAGCGCCAGCGCCACCTGTGAAGGTGTGAAGGCGGAAACAGGGACTTGCTGGGCCTTGCGGAAGCTGCATTCTGGGTAGATGCGCTCCCGCACGCCCTCGACATCTCAGCTCCGCACCTTCGGGCCGCCTTGGCAGGAGCAACGGTAGGCTTCAAACGCCTCTTCCTCTTTCTCCTCCTCCTCCTCCTTCTCCTCCTCCTCCTCCTCCTGCTCCTCCTCCTCCTCCTCCTCCTCCTCCTCCTCCTGCTCCTGCTGCTCCTCCTCCTCCTCCATTCTTTTTCCTTATGAATAACTCTTCCCTGTCGAACCCCGAGGCGACTGGGAACGGCGGGCCGGGCGTCTCGCCTGAGACTGCCTTATCATTTGTGAGTCTCCGGCTGAAAAAAACAACAACAAGCATTCCACAGATAGGGGGCGGATCGCTTCCAAAACACCACCAGCCCTTCTGGTTGGTTTAGGGGGGTTCCTCTTCCATCCCCCTTCTTCCCCTTCGGGGAAGGGCTTACCCTTCCCCCTCCCCCCTCCCCTGGACCTGGACAGGGGGTTCCGCGGATAGATGGAGCGTCCAAAACGGCCTCGGCGAGGAAAAAGTCGTGGCTCCATTTTGGCCTCCTGGAGGGGGACCGTAATTAAGGACCCCCTTTCTTTGATCGATCTCCCCCGAGATGCCCCCAAAAGCTCTCCCAAGGCTCCCAAGGGTGCCCCAAGAGGGCCCCAAGAGGTGGCCAGGAGGCCCCAAGGGGCCCCTAAAAGGCCCCCAGGATGCCCCCAAGAGGCTCCCAAAAGACCCCCAAGAGGCCCCAGGAGGCCCCTCCAGAGGCACCCATGACGCTCCAAGAGGCTTTGGCGAGAATGCCAAAACCACTAATTAAATTACTGATTGTACTAGGGTGTTTGGCCACATGTTGGCCTCCCCGCGGGGGGGGGGACCGATTAAGATGACTCCAAAAGCGCCTGGGAGAGCCCCAGATGACCTCTAAGATGGCTAGATGGCTCAAGCTATCCCAAGATATCTCAAGATGGCTCTCACGATGCTCCAATAGGCCCCAAGGCCGATCCGAGACGGCTGCAAATTGCCAAAGAGCTCCCCTAAGAGGTCCCGAGGAGGCCCACATCCTTGCAACACCTCAGGGGAATCAATGTTTTTGGCTTCCTCGCCTTTGTGCTTCTGATGACCATCCGAGGCCTCAAGATGGCTCCAAGATGGCTCAAGAGGGCTCCAAGAGAGGCTCAAGAGAGCCCCAAGACGGCCCGAACAGCGCCCAAGAGCGCCCCCAAAACGCCCCAAGAGGCGACTGTTTGGGCTCCCGAGGGGCAGCGCTAACTGATGCTCTCCTCTTGTTTGATCTATGTCCTCCAAGATGGCCCCAAGAACGCTCCCAAGGCTCCAAAGAGCGCTTCAAGAGGGCCCCAAGAGGCGCCCAGTAGGCCCCTGGAGGCCCAAACAGACGCCGAAGAGGCCTCCAAGAGGCTCTCAAGAGACCCCCAATAGGCCCCACGAAACTCTCCGAGGCACCCAAGACGCTCTAGGAGGCGTCCGGGACCGCCAAGAGGCCCCCAAGACGCTCCAAGAGGCCTCCACTGGGGGACCCTTCCTCTGTGTGCTGCTCACTTCCCTGATCGAGACAATTCCTCTGGGCATCGTTTCTGATGGGCTGGTGGGGCTACTTTTTTGGTTGCGGCCGCAAGCGGAAGCGCAGGCGGCGTCCAAAGTCAGCCCGGGCTGCGAGCCAAATCTAATCACCTAGCGCGCGAACGAACGGCCGCTGGAGCTGCCGCCGAGGGGCGCCGGGCGACGCTGGGGACTGAAGGCAGAACTGCAAGAGGTGCCAGGTGTGCCAGGCGGCTGAAGTGCAATCACCCCAGTGGCGCGACCACCAGGAAGGCAAACGAATTGTACCTTGTCGCGCCAGGCGCCAGAGGCTGGTGGGGTTACGCGAAACGTCTAGAATGTGGTTCTCGCCTTAGCGCCGCGCGCATTCGTTGAAAACAATTTGCAAGAGCTTCGCGGAACGATGATACATAGTTTTCAACATGTGGCTCTCGCTTTAGCGCCGCGTGCATTCGTTTAAGAACTTGCGAGAGCTTCGCGAATTGACGGCGGGTCCTTTTCAAAATGTGGCTCTCGCCTCAGGGCCGCGCGCGTTCGTTTCAGAAATACACGGACTGAGGGCGGTTGGTTTTCAACCTGTGGCTCTCGCCTTCGCGCCGCGCACATTTGTTTCAACAAGTGGCACGAGTTTCGCTTGATGGCGGTTCCTCTTCAAACTCTGGTTCTCGCCTTCGCGCCGCGCACATGCGTTTCAAACACTTGCCGAAGTTTCACAGACTGAGGGCGGTTCGTTTTCAACCTGTGGCTCTCGCCGAAACGAAGCGCGCACTGGTTTTTAACCATTGCAAGCTATTCACTGGTTCTCATGGTTAATATACGAGGAAAGGTGTTCTGAAGCGATTCCGACTTGCCAGGGCGTAGCAGTTATCTTGACTCGCGGTGTTGAAGTCCCAAGAACGGTGTTCGGGGACGATTCAGAATCGTCAAGACGTAGCAGTCAGGTTGACTCTTGGCCTTGAAGTCCTGATCTGAATCCTTGTAGGGGCCTGCGAAGAGGGAACGTGGAGGCAGGGTGTATTTGAACATCATTGATGAATCTTGGGTTCACATGGTTCTGTCCTTGGTGTGGACTGCGGGGTCCCGCCTGCTGTACAGCAGGTGAGGGTTCCGCCCTCGGGATGGCCTCGGCCCATCTGAAGCCGAAGTCCCCAGTGAACGCCAAGTCCAACTATTTTCAATAGCGTCGTGCATGTCACATCAGCCTAACCACTCTCTGTCCGATTGACTGATTCAGTGCCTGTGGTGCTCAACGAAAGAGGAACCCTCATGCCCAAACCTCCGCCGCCGTGTGTGCTTGTGCGACGCCAGACAATTCATCTATCGCGTGTCTCCGTCAACTCGAACGCCCGTGCAAATCGCCTCTGCTCTGCCGCGACGTAAACCGTGTTTGTACGATGCGGGCCCCTGGAACTCTCCGTCCCATCCCAGGGACCGTCTCATTTGGCCCGCAAGTAGTTCCTGCTGCAGGCCCCCGGGGCGCAGAACCCGAACCCCGCACGCCGAAGTCTCGAACAGCACATGTCCGTCGTGCTTCTTCCGCGACGCCCGGAGATCTGTGCCCCAAGCTCAGCTCGGCGCCCCGGCCTGTTGCGGAGTGCGCTCTGGCCAGAACGCTTCGAGGCGGATTCGGCCGTAAACGTCAAGGGCGCCCTCCGGGAGCACCGAAAAGGACGAGAACAAAACATCGAATCACGCTCCTCCCGTCGGTCTCCCCAGACCTCCGACGTCGCGTTTTTCTCGCAATGTGGACCCCCCACGCTCCTTTCCTGGGACTCGTTTTCCATCCCGACCCGATTTTCGACGGTCTCGCGGCCGAGTGAGGGCCCCCAGACGCTGAAAATGGTCCAAAGCCCGCCGTCGCCATCTTTTCATAATGTCAGGAGGTCTGGCTTTCGGGCCATAGCTCGGGTCTCCTACGGCCGTTCGGGACGATTCGACCACTCCCCGCACGCTCTCGGCGAGGCGCAGCTGCTTGAGAGCACCCCGAGGCTGTAAAACCCCCAGGAACCCACGAGCACGTCCGAAAGCCTTACCCGAACCTCCGAAAACCGGTGGGGCCTTCCCCCCCCCGCCCCCTTTGCTGCCAGGGCGTGCGGGTCCTCGGTACCTTAACCGCCGCCAGCGTCGCCCAGCAGCGAGGCCTGGCGCGGAGGCGCGGGCGGCCCGCCATGGACTCACTGGCGGGGAGTCCTAGCTGCCCGGCGAGAATGTCAAAATTTGCGGCAGGTTGAGAGGGGTCGAAACGAGGGAGACTGACTCCTTCGGCTTATCCTCCTCCTCCTCCCTGCTACGCTCAGGAACTTCTGCTCAAATGCCGCGGCGGCGGCCCCGGTGACATGCGATGCCTTGCAAGCGGATAGCGCGTCGCTCCGTGCCGCGTGGCGGGCTGCGGGGAAAGATTCGGAACGTTGATGGTTGGGGACTGGTTGCGTGTCGCGCCGAAGCGTGGTGGGCCAGAACCCGCGGCGCGACACGCTAAGCCAATGCTCCTCCCTGCTAATGAGCGAAGCCATGGAGTGTGACCAATGGTTCAGGCCCCAAGTGTGGCTCACTTCAGGCAGCCAGGGCGGGGGCGCCATGCATGAGTTTCGCCCTCCCTGGGTCTGCGGGGTCGAGCTGCAGGGGATCGGCATACGACAGGTGGAACTGGCCCAGGGGGGGGGACAATTATCTGGAGTCGTCGATCTATGGCTGATAGATCGGCGATATTCCCCTGGTAGCGAGACCCCACATTCCTGGGTGTAGAGTGGGGCCCAGGCACCGAATGGTGATGGATGACCGATGGGGTGTCGATGCTTCCACCCTTAGGCCAATCTCCCCTGTTGCTGCCCCTGACAGGTTCGTGCCATGTCGGCGCGGCGGCGACGCCAACGCAGGCTGTCAAGGCTGAACGCCGCCAACGCCCTGAGACCAGCCAATATTGAACGATCTTCGCTATCGGAAAGACGCGATCGTTTGGTTGAGCGATCGCGGCTCTCCAATAGCGCAGGTCGTTTGACATCAGAGGATGCGTACATACGTCCGAGGCTATGAATAAGAAGCGCGTGGCCCCAAACACCCAGGCCCACTTTCGGCAAACTCTTGAGCAAACGCTGGGCCAGCCTCGCGAGTACAGCCTGACAAATGTGCAACAGTGGCTTCGGAAACTGGGACAACTTCTCGCGAGCCTATGACAGGTTCGCATCGTGACGACTTGCGCGTTGGTTTCTGACACTGCGTGGATCGTTTGACCCTGAACGACCACGGCTTTCTGACAGCGCAGACCTTTCGATGATGGCCGGTTCTGGGCCCCTGGTGGCATTCAATATCGAACGCCCGTGCTGGGGTCGCCGCCGCTTTGACGCGGCGCGAGCCTGCCGTACTCAAGATAAACTGATGAGCGCTGGGGGGCCAGCATTTGCGGGGCGGTGGGAAGGGACTGTCTGGCGAAGTGGCATGGCATGGCGTGCGTGTGCGGTGTGCTTGCGTGGCATCCCGTCCCCCCGCCGCCGTCGCGGTTCGGGACCTCCTCCTCCGCCACGCTGACTTGTCGCCCCGTCCCGCGTCTGCCGCCCCTCCGACTTGCCTCCTTCGTGAGGCTGTTGCCTCTCCCTGGGTGTTGCCACCCACTCCTGCCTTCTGCAGGCAGCACTTCGCCCCCCCTCGCGGATGCTCCCTTCGTGAGCCCCTGCGTAGCATGGCGACCCTTCGGCTACTCCTGCGCTCCTCGTCGGGGCTGCGCAAAAGTGAGCGTGAGGTGCGCTTTGGCTTGGGACTCATGCTGGCTGGCCTCACTCCGCCGCGATGCCGCATGCGTAGCCGCTCCCTTCACCCTGCTCCTCCTCCCTCGTCCCTCGCCCCCCCCCCCCCCTCCGGCACTTAGACTGTGCGGCCTGCCCGTGGCGGCGGCCCTGGACCTCTTCATCCCTCCGCCTCTCCCTTCCTCCTCCTCTCTTCTCATCTCCCTCTTTCCTCTTCCCTCCTCCTCCTCCTCCTCCTCCTCCTCGACTCGACTCGACTCGATTGAACTCAAGGCAGTTTAACCATATGTGAAGCCTCTTCTTCCTCCTCCTCCTCCTGCTCCTGCTCCTGCTGCTCCTCTTCCTCCTCCTCCTCCTTCTGCTGCTGTTGTTCCTGCTCCTGCTCCTGCTCCTCCTCGCGCGGCGCGGCCATCTGCTTCACGCTCTCCAGGAGCGGGCTTACGGGCTTCAGGAAGGCCGAGCCCTGGGGGGCCGCGGCCAGAGGTGGGACGGCGGCGGGGGGGCGGCGGGAGGAGGGGGGTCTGCGCGGCACATGGGGGTGAGGAGGATGGGAGGGAGGGAGGGAGGGAGGAGGGAGGGAGGGAGGAAGGGAGGAGGCGACCCATAGCCACCCGAGAAGGCCATCCAAGTCGACATGCAACAAAACAAACAGACAAGCTCAATAAACCTAGCCGGACCCCTTCAAACTGCAACATCCAGGCCGATCTTCGCGGCCGAAAACTCCCAATCAAGAGGCATTCGAAATGGTAGGAACCGCCTCACTTTGCCCGTTCTTATGGGACGGTTGTTTGCGACGCAGGATCCAAGCCGATTGTGGCGGAAGTTGCGCGGATGCGTGGGGAAAACGTATATTGGGGCTCTTTTTCCTCCAACGGAGCTCGAACAAAAGGGCCTGCGGGTATGCTACCATTTGATGGCGCCCGAATCACTCAAGATCCCGAGCACGCCGCCTGGCCGAGCGGGGGGCGGGTGGTGAGCCCGCTCCTCCTCGGACATCCTTCGGGTCACCACTTCCTCCAGGGTCTTAGAAAGCGGAACTTAACCCACAGTGCCTCGACGCGTAGTCGCGGAGGTCTAGACTCGCGCCCATGGCGCATCTAACAGTGCACGGCTCAAGGCCCTACTCGGACCACGCCCCCTGTTCTCTCGGTCCCAAAGGCTGGAAACGGGGGCTGGTCGTCCACCAGGTGTACTTGACCTGGCTCTGGGTGGCTAGAGTCCTTCTGTGGTCGCCCTTCCTAGTCTTGAGCTTCACTGCTGGCTCGCTCGACCACTCGATCGGAGCACGCTGTGGCCCCCCGCCGTCGCCGCCGCGCGGCAGGGCCCCCGTGTGGCACCAACTCGGCCTCACACGCGGACAAAACCAGGAAGCCAAAGAACACCCAAGCAAAGCGAGCAGGAGCCCTAGGCTCACGCCCGCCATCAACACAGTCAGGCTCACGTAGTAGCCCTCAGTCGTGACTCCTGGCATGGCCACTGGAGTCAACTCCCGTCCATCTCCTGCGACGCCTCGCACAGCTCGGTCGAGCCTCCCTGCGCCGCAGTGGGGGGCGACGCAGCCACTGCAAGCAACGCCTTCAACAAGGTTGGCTGGGCCTGGAAGTCGGTCGGCATGGCCCCGACTCCAGCTACCCTCGCGGTCCCTGGCACGGGCACCTCCCTCAACCCGCAGCTCCCGCGGAGCCATTCGAGGCGTGTCCTCGGCAACGCCTGTGTGCCGAGATCCGCCAGGTTGTCGTCGCCAGCGGCAGGCTCGATGGTGATGACCTTCTTGGCCACCAACTGCTGGATCCAGAGCGTCTTCGCGACAAGGTGCTTGATCTGCCCAGTGCCCTGACGCCTCGCCAGCGCTCTCGCGCTCGAGCTGTCGCATCGCCAGCTCATGCGCGCGCTGTAGCCCATGGGCGTGAAGAGCGTCCTCAGCCCAAGTCCTTCGCTATGACCTCGAGCTCCAGCGCGCCGCTCGTCTTCGCAGCTGCTAAGGGACTGCGCGTCGCGACGGCAAATGATCCCGAGCATTGGACACCCACGCGCAATGATGTGCACGCTGGTCTGGCTCTTCCGCTGGTTCGTGTCGCCTGCCCCGTCGGAATCTGCCCACGCGACGAGGTCGACGATGTCCCGCGGCGTGGTGGGCTTGGCCATCCTCGCGCTCAGGTCCCTCGTGCCCTTCAGATGCCGTGCCAGCCTCTTGAGGGCTCGCATGTCCGCCTCACGGGGCGATGGGACGCACGAAGTCAGGTCGCTGATGTCGAAATGAGCATCTTCGCGGTCATGAAGGTAGAACAGCAGGCACATGGTCACGCTCCTGAACAACTTGGCCTCGTCCCGGCTGAGGTCGGGCGTGTCATCCCTGCCTGTCCTGTGAGCCTCCACCCCTGGGGTGGCGCACGGGTTGCCCTCCTCGAGGCCTAGCGCCTCCAGAGCGTTCGTGAGGTACTTCTCGTTGGGCTGAATGTAGGTAGCGTCGGCCTCTCGCACGCGCCGCCTCTCGAGAAACTTGTAGTCGGCACCGTCGCCCTGTGGGCCTGGCCACTTCGCCCTGATGTCACGGCCCAGGTCCAGCACGAAGCCGGGCCCTGCAACTCCAGGCGCTGTGCCGTGCAGGTCGCCCATGTGTAGCTCCACCAGACATGGGGGCTCGGCGTGCCAGAAGAACTGGGGCGCGGTCGGTGACCGCTCGAAGCCAATGGCCATGAGCTGCTCCGCGGCGAACTCGACCCAGCGCTTCCCTCCAGCACGCCGTCCAGGCAACTGCTTCGCGAGCTGCCACACGTAGTCCTCAGTGTCGCCCTTCGCGCGGCACTCTTCCAGGACTTCGAGTGGGCACTCGACCCGCGCGTCCTCCTCCTCGGGGACATGGTAGCACGCGTCCTCCGCGTCAGCAGTGAAGGTGGGCTATCCGTGCTTCAGTGCCACATAGTCCACCACTCGGCTGTCGGCCATGCTGCTCCCTGGCGTGAAGAGGTCGTCGCGGCACTCCTGCCACTTGAACTCTGGCGCGACGTACCTTGACTTCGCGATCCTGCATGCGAGGTTCGAGTCCCGCTTGTAGAGATGGTCCCAGCGGGCGCTGATCCTCTTGCCGGCGGCCTCGCTCCGCTTGGCGAGCTTGCCCACCCCGTGCTGTTTCAGGCCGTCAAGGGCCCGTTTGGTGGAAGCCTCAATCAGCTGCGAGTCCGACGCATCGTGGGGATCAGGGGCATCCATGTCCCTGAGTCCAGCGAGTCAGGACTAACGTCATCACAATGCTCTGCCGCTATTCCGCCAACTCGGGACCTCGCAAAAGTGTCTCGGTTGTCACCCTCCTCCGCAGGTCGCTTCGGCGATCGACCTATCGGGGGCGTCAGCGGAGGTGCACTCGCTGGCGAGGCGGCCCTCGGCGTCATGGGGGTGTCGTCCCCGGCGCCGCCTCCAGCCGACGTCTGTGTCGCTGGCTCCGCCTGCCTGTCCCCAGCAGTCGCCTCGGCGCCGCCCGCCGCTTCGGCCGAGGGCGCCGCCATGGGCGCGCCCGTCTGGGATGCTGGCCCGCCATGGGCTGCTGGGCAGCAGCGTTCGGGTCTGGCTGAGCCTCCGCTGCCTCTTGTGCCGCCAGATCTGCGTCCGCAGTGGCAGGGGGCGTAACGATGGGCTCGACCCCGCGCGGGGCCGTGCCCTGCCCTCGGCGCTGCCATGGCATGTGCGTGATCGCCGCCACCGCGGTGGGGTGGAACCTCCGCTCTTCGGGCAGCCTCTTGACAGTCCTCGTCGTGACTAGCTCGCCCGTCTCGAGGGCGCATATGTGCTCGTCGGTGTCGTGGCTCTTCCCTCGCCACACCGCCCTCGCGAAGCCCATGTCACCCTTGTGGTGCACCTTGCCTCTCGCCCTGCGATTCTTGCCCCTGGGCAGGCGCGCCAGGACGGACTCCCCTGGGGTGGCCATCTCCGTGGTGTACGCGTGGCCGTAGAGATCCTCATGTGCTGTGCGTCCGCTCGCATTGATCCTCAGGTTGGTGCATGCCCAGCCCGCGTGGCGTTGCAATCACTTGTGCATGGCCGTGCCTGGTCGGACCCTGGCTCCCAGTCGCGCCTCCAGCGCGCTCCTGCTCGTGCGGAACTGCGCCTGGATGATGCCCTTGGCATTCTCGGAGGGGTCTGACTAGGAGCTGGACGTAGGTGCCGGTCTCACGACCACACGGTTGGGCAGTTCCGCCTCGAACTTGTTGGCCAGGTCCATCATGGCGCCCTCGTGGTCTGGCCTTAGGATGACCCTCTGATGGAAAAGAACGCCACCGTGGCTGCCACCGTGTAGGGATCAGCGCGTCAGTCGGGCTTCGGGACACTGCGCATGGCGCCGGTGCCAGCATCCGCGATCACCATCACCACTTCCTCGTCCTGTCTCTGGCCGTCCTCGGTGCGGGGGCCGCCTCCACGGCGTCGGCCGCCTCGCCCTTGAAGAATGCCAGGTCACGCCCTGTCGCGGGGAGGCGCCCCGCCTTCGCTTCTAACAACTCGTGGGGCCTGTCGCGCCCACGTCCCATCTGACAGTGCTCACGCCAGCGCCGCGGTGGGCAGTGCTGGTTCTCCTCGTGGCGCTGTCTCTCCTCCGGCGTTGGCTCGCGGACGTCGGGGAACGTGGTCGGTTCCACCACCTGTCCCGACTTCGCATGACGCCTCATCTTCTCGCGCCTCAGCTCGCGGAAATCATCCCATGCCGCCCTCGCCTTGCGTCTGCTCTCGTACTCGACGAGCCGTGCCCGGCGCTGAGCCTTGGTCCCGTAGTACGGGGCGTAGATCTCCTTGAGGCGCTTCTGCATGGCATCGATCCTCGAGCTTGGTCCAAGCCCCTCGAGGTACGACCGCCCCGGCGACTGTGCCGCCGCGGGTGCCTCCTGGCCCTGCGCGGGTGCCGCCGCCTCCTGCGCCTGTGGTGGCACCGCCGCCGCCTGCGCCTGTGGTGCCGCGGCTCCTGCCTCTGGCGGTGCTGGGTCACGCGACCCTCGAGCTTCTGGGTGCGGGGGGGGGGGGGGGGGGCCTCTCCTCGCACCGCGCCCCACGGAGCTCCTGCGGCGCCAGCTGCGGCGACCCTGGCGGGGCAGGCTGCGAGCTTGGCCTCGTCCATCGTCTCGTGGATCTGTGCAGCGAAGTAGGACGTATTGCCGACTAGCTTCATGTCCGCCCGTTCGCCCGTCTTGAGGTTCGCGGCGTGCGGGTCGCCCTCCTCCAGGACAAACCTGAACTGCTTGCGCGCCAGCTTCCCGAGGCTGAGCGCCGCGTCCTGAGGGGCGAGGTCGTTGCTCGCTCTGAGGTTCCCCATGCATGGCTGGCGACCCTTCTCGCCACCGACGACCATCGGGATCCTACGAGGCCCCTCGGTACCAAGCCTCTGGCCGCTCACCGTGGTGAGCTTGGGCGCAGTGGGGTCCTCCTGAACCGTTGGATGCTGTGCCCCGAACGCCTGGCCGCAGAGGTGCTCGTCGCTGCCACTGTCTGCGAGGGCGAGCCCTCTGCGCTCCTCCCCGCGGCAGCCTCCGACCGAGCTCCTGACTCCAAAGACCCAGCCGACCTCGTCGCCGTCGGAGCCCGCAGCCACCGCCCTCGCGGTCCTCTGGCCCTCAGCGCCCGCAGGGGCCTGCTGGGCTGCGGCCGCCTTCGGGGGCGCTGCCGACGGCGCCCGCGGCATGCTGGCTGCCTTGTGCCAGCAGTCCTTCTCCTTATGCACCTGCTTCTGGCAGCAGTTGCAGGTTCCCTCGAGCTTGGCGGGGTAGCTGCCCTTGAGCTTGTTATTATTGACTCCTTTCTTGTTGTCCTTTCCGCCCTTGTCGCCCTTGCCGCTCATCTTGTCGCCCTTGCCGCCTCCTGACTTGTCGCCCTTGCGCTTGGGCCGAGGCTGTTGCGGCGGGGCATGGCCCGAGATCGCGCCAATCTCCATCGGCGCCACGCCTTGATACACCGTGCCGCTAGCTGCGAAGACCTGTCCCGACGCCATCCACTCTCTCAGGTGGGTCCTCAGCGCCATGTGCGAGACCTTGGCGGCCGTCGGAGCGCTGCGAAGCACGGTCTTGCACGGCTCGGGGCCATGGGCGAGCAGCGTGGCGATGCGGAACTCATCGCCGAAGTCCTTCCCCGCCTGCGCGACGTACCTCGCCACGTCGCTGTCCCAGTCAACGAGCTGGTCAGCGAACGGATTCTGATCATCCCACCTGGGATTGAGCAGGCCGCTGAGCATGGCCGCGAACCTGTTGCCCACCCCAGGCTCGTACTCGTTCTTGATCGCCCGCCAGGCGACGAAACCCTCGTGCCTGTCTGCGAGCGTCACCATCGCCAGCGCCTTGCGCTGGGTCTTGGCGATTAGCATGGCATGCAGCAGCTTACTCGTTGCTGCCGCGCGCTCGCCCATGCTGACATTGTCCTCCGCGAGCGCTGGCTGGGCCTCAACGTTGTCGATGAGGTCATCCCAGCCCATCAGCGCGAAGAACGCGTGGGCTTTGAAGGGCCAGCTGGGCCAGTCCTCATCTCTGCCACTGAACTCTGGCAGCGCGATGTCGCCGCTGCAATCCGCCAGCTGCTCTCTGGGCGCCGCTGCCATGGGCAACGCGCGTCCTCAGTCTTCCCGTGGATCTGATCCGCGTAGTTCACCGCAGAACCACGCTCTCCGCTACCATGGCGGAAGCTACGCGGATGCGTGGGGAAAGCGTATATTGGGGCTCTTTTTCCTCCAACGCAGCACGAACAAAAGGGCTTGCGGGTATGCTGCGAATTGATGGCGCCCGAATTACTCAAGATCCCGAGCAGATTGCCTCTCGCAGCCCTCAGAGTGAGCCTCGAGGCAATCCGACGCCCGAGCACTCCTGCCCCAGGGCGCCCCTTGGTGGCCCACCGGGGCGCAGCTTGCGCAGAACACAATGGATCTCTGCGAGGGCCCGTCCATGCCGCTCGCCTGGGCCTCGAGGCAGGCGCGGCCGCGGGCCCGCCGGGGCCCGAGGAGGCCGCGCGCCTCCTCGCCCGGCGGCTCAGGGGGGGGGGGGGGGGGGCACCTTGCAAGGCTTAATTCGGGCGTGCCCTTCTACAGGGGGAATATTCAACCATTATAAAAAATTAAGATGGGGGCGATATTGGGGCTAGCACCTCGCCCGCCTGCGCGCCCTGGCGGTCGCCGTCGCCCCTCGCCCCACTCACGACCGACAGTCGAACGACGCGACCCACTCCCCCCCCGGCTTCGGCACGGTGCTCGGCAAGCTCGCCCAGGGCCCCGACGGGGAAGAAGGGCCCGAGCCCCCCGTGGCGCAGGTCATGAGGCAGCGCGGCCAGGGTGGGCAGGAAACGGGGGGCGGGGGCGAGAATGAAGAACGCGAGGAGGTGGGGGGGGAGGAGGAACAAGAGGGAAGAGAGGGCGAACAAGAAGGATAAGACGACGCCTGCGGAGCGAAGAAGACACCCGCGGCCAAACTAAGGCTTGCCACGACAGACGGCGACGGCCATGAAAGCGCTCGGGAGGCCCGCGAGGAAGCCGCAGCTGCGCAGCCAAAGGGCTCGGACGCATGCGAATGTTCGCCCTGGAAAGGGGCCCATTGCTCAGGGGCCCGCGACGCTGACCAGTCTACAGCATGGTCAAATGTATGATGGCACGTTCGTCTGCTCAATGTTGCTGCCATCCTCGCCGTCGAAAGCGCGTCCACCAGCTGAGCTGAAAGCGGGGGGGCTGGCGTCAGAAGCGAAGGCAAAGGCGAAACCAGCGCCAGCAAGTCCAGCTGCCTCCCCAAAGACCGCCGCGGAGCGCGCCAAGGTCGCTAGTCCGAACTCGCAAAAAGGAGATAGGTCACGTTGCGTTGAGTGGCCATGCGCCCAATGGCGCGTCGGCGCGCGCAATGTGATGAATGAATCCACGAGGAGGGGAAAGAGCACGCGCGAAGGAAGAGAGGGGCGCGCGGCGAGCGAGGACGCGAGGCGACGCGGAGCGAAGGATGGATGGATGAACGACCGAGGGAACGACCCAAGAAACGCAAGAAGAGGGAAACTAGGGAGGCCGCCCCCGGCGCCGTTCACCCACGCCGGAACCTTCATAAAAGGCGGACGGGGCGGGGAGGTCGGGGGAGGCGCGCGCGTCGCTGGCAGCCCGTCAGGGCGCGCATGCGGCCTCGTCGTGATCTCTCCAAGAGTGGTCGTCTTGAAGGACATCCTCCCAACTGCGATCTTTCCTAGCGACTCGACGGGAGCACGGGCGCATATGCTTAGCCCATCCAGGCCGCCCACACTTGCGAACGCGCCGGACTGTCAGGTGATGCCAGGTGCCAGGCTTGACAACCAGAAATCCTCAATGGATCGCCCGCTTGCCCCCTCGCGACGTCGCCGTGCATCGGCAGCTGGTGGCCCAAGAGGCATCTCGTGAGCGGTACTTGGCCCGTTCGTTGGCGGATGGCTTCGCTTGAGACATGTGCTATCGTTGGGTGTTTGACATCGCGCGCCGCCCTCGCCACCTTGCAATGCTTGCCGTCGAGACGACGCTCTCTTCCGCGCTGGGGCGCGCCGCGCTCAGGCTGTGGAGAAGCTCGGGCAAAGGTGTCGCGTTGAACAGTGCGACCCCGCAGCTTCCGTATAATCAAAACAGAAAGCAGCCCCGAGTCATCTAGTGCGTTCCCCTCCCGTTTCCCCTATCGCTGCTGATGGCGGCGCCGAAGTAAGACGACGTCTCCGCGGCTTCGATGATGTCGCCATCGGGCGCCCTGACGTCACCGTCGCGCCGGACTCGTAGGAGTTGGGGCTGGCCCCTGGTCAGCTCGAGCCCGACTCAGCTGGCCGCCTCCTGCGCTGCCGTCAGCCACTTTCTATATATATATATATATATATATATATATATATATATATATGCGTGTCCTCTTTTGTCCGAGTCGTCATGAGAGCGTCATCGGCGCGTGCCCCCTGGTCGACGCACGTTGTCCCAGAAGCCCCAGAGCGTCGTCGGCGACCCTCGCGACGACGGTCAGCACCGTGATGAAGAGCAGAGGCGAGAGAGCGCAACCCTGTGAGACTTCAGATATTTGCTCGTGCTCCTTCGATGGGCAAGTGGGGTCTTTCCCTTCGAACATGCGGTGGGTGCTCTTCCGCTCTTCCTGCAGATCACTCCCCGGACGTGGTCCGGCAGGCCGAATCTCTTCGGGGCGGAGCGTCGAAGGCTTGCTCCCGGTTCACCGCCTAGAGTCAGACTGCGTGCGTGGCCGTTCTTCTCCCCCTACCCTGCTTCGGCGCGCCTCATCAAGATGCCAGTCAAGTCCTGCGCGCTTTGGCCCTGGCGAAATCCACGCTGATACTTCGAGAGGCGCTCGCCCCCCCCCCGATTCGATGGGCCGCGCAATCGCGAGGGCAACGCAATTCTGCTACAAACTCGAAAAGCGAACCGGGCGGCAATTATCTTGCAAATCGGGCCCCCCTTTCTTGCGCGTCGCCGTCGCCAATGCCGCGCGCCAGTCCCCGGGCATTTTCTGCATCGCCAGCGCGTGCCCATGCTCTGCAATGCGCGCGAGGCGCTCTTTGCTCTTTGTCGGCGTTTTCCAGAACTCAGCTGGAACGTCGTCGCCCCTTGTTGCTTCGTTGGCGTGGAAAGAATGGGCGACTAATTTAACGCCGCTCTCCGTGAAAACGCCCTCGCTGACCTGGGGCTCGGCCCCTGGGCAGCGGCGTCCTGGATGTTGGCCGCGCGCCCTCGCCAGTTGATATTCTCCACATATTCAGCCATGGTGTCTGCTTTTTCGCCGATTGCTGCGGCCAGCTATGAGCGCGCCGTCTGCGTTGCGAAGACTCCACTGCGCGGGCCTCCTCGGCTTCCCTTCGATAGCGAGGTCGCCCGCGGGGCCAGGCTGAACGCGCTCGTTGAGCCGCGTTGCCCCGTCAGCCTCGGCCGATCTGCGCGCCGGAGTTGCCCCCCGATCGCGCGTGCGACCTCTGATTGATCGGGCGACGCGCGCGCCGTCTGATCCACGGCTGCTTGCTGCTAGCTGCCAACGCCCGCGCCTCGTGCTCGCGGGCCCGAAGAACCTTCGCCATGGCGGCCCGCCCGTCTAGCGCGGGCTCTTTCTCGATTGCTCCTGTCGCATCCAGAGCGAGCGCTCTCGTGGAATGGCCCGCGGCGGCCGGCGTCTTCGACGTCTTCCTGCTCATTCTCTTCTGGTGGATCCCGTGGCAAGAAACGATGCCGCAACTGGTTGAGCAAGAGACCTGGGCGTGCATCGTTTCCAACCCCGCTTGCTGGTGGCTTTGCGCTGCGTTGACGCCTGGCGCAGTTGTCTCGACCAACGCGGACTGTCGCACCGCGTGGGCCCCGTCGGTGGCCTCGCCCAGACGCGCCGCGCCACGCTCCGCACGCGCCGCCTTCTTACCCGGCCTGCCGCGCCCGCGTGCGTCGGCAGCGGCGCGCCCGTTCTTGCTGCGGAACTGCGTGGGCAGATCGCGGATTGGAGGCCCCGCCTTCCTCTGCGCCTCTCTGCCCCGGCCGCGGCCGCCGATCGAGCCCCCGCCCCGGCCTTCGATGCCCCGGTCGCGCGTTCAAGTCTCCCTGTGCGGGCCCCTGGCCATTCGCCGTGCCTGCTTTCATGCGTCTTCTCGCAACTTGCCTTCGAAGAATGAATGGAGTGGTGACTGCGCACTTGGCGTCGCGCCATCTCGACCAAGATCGCCCTGCATGTCGAATCCCTCCAATGGCCCCCCGTAAGAAAGTGCGGCGCGCCCGAGACTCTCTTCTTTCCGCGCCCGCCAGGGCCGCTTTGCCGCGGGGGCCCGCTGCCCTCCAACGCAATCGCGAACGCGTAATTGACGGCGTCTCTCGCCGACCTCGCGTCGCCTACTGAAGCCGTGATTTCCGCGGTTCTACTGCGTGGCCACCGCCCAATGAAGAGCTTGGCCCTGGCGTCGTTGACGATCCGCTTCGTGAAGGCCCCTTCTCAATCAGCTGTCGACGTCGGCTCCCAGGAACAATTCGCAGCATTGCGCCCGCTGCGCGCGACGCATCCACCCCGTCGGGTCTGGCGCCACCACCCAGGCCGCATTGCTGCGAGAAGATGCATGGGGCACCGCGGCGTCGAAGCGCCGCAGGCGTGGATATAATGAAGACGTCCTATGATATAAATTGCTGTCTGCCCAAATTGCTTGCGCTGCCTTCGTGCAAGGCGATCTCAATGTACGTTGTTCTGACTTGAACATGGGGATCAGTCGGGCGCTCTGATCCCGTGGTTGCGGTTGATATTCGCATCGATTTTTTCGGCATGGGGAATCAATCAGTGTTTCTGCGCTGCCTCTTTCAAGTCTGCCAGTATTTGCTTGGGTTGGTGGAGAGACGCCGCAATCCGCAACGCGTCATCAGCGGAACGTAGATTGGAGAGCTGACGGCGCCCGCCGAACCCCGCGCAGACCCCGCCCGTTCTTTTCCCAAGCCTGATTGACTTCGGCAAACAGCTCTGCAAGGACAGGGTTGAGCAGTGAGCTTCTGAAAGGGGTAGCCTTGCTTGGTGGCTCAGAAAGCCGAACGCTTCGCTCATGCGGTCGCTTCGGGCTCTTCTAAATTGCCTGGCGTTGAAGATTTCAGCAGGCGAATATATCCTCCTGATATACCTTGTCGCGCGCGCGTCTCCCACGCGCATGCATGTTTGACGGAGTACAACGCCATGTTAAAGACGATTGATGCCATGCGCGCGCGCCGCTGCCATGCGTGGCACTTCCTCTGCGACGCTGTCATGGCAGAGAGATGATGTTGCTCAGGCGGCGCCGCTGCGAAACGCTTCTTGATCGACGCGTTGATGCGCGTCCAAGACGAGGGGCAGACGATCGCGCTACACCTCCGGACACATATGAAAACACATTGGCGTCACCGTGATGCGGCCTAGCGGCCGGCAAGCGCCGCGTCGCCGGATGCGCGCAAGTCTGTCGCGGCCGCTTGCGTTGCATTGCTCGATGGCCCCCCATATTCCGAAATAGTGCCGCGGGACAACTTCGACGCCGCTTGCAGCAACTGCTCGCCGACGTGTATGATAATCTCTGCAACGGCGCCTTCCATGTCCTTGCATGTCCCGCGTTTCAGCTTCTTGAGACGTGATCTAAGCTCTTCCAAAGTCGACCCAATAAGGGGGGTAATTGTCTGGCTGTCTTCGCCTGCTGTTTCTGCGGCTTCTGCTCTGTGCAACTGAGCGTGAAAACCTGCCGGAATATCGGCGGTCGACTGTTCGTCGGTTTCGTGTTCCCGCTGTCTATCGTCAGATTGGAAATCATGCGTTTCCTCTTGGGCCCTTCATGTTCTGCATTTCTGTGGCGCGCCCTGGGGCGCCCCGGAACTTCATTTATTCTGCGCGCGGCGTTTGCTCCGCGTCTTGGTCGGGCCTCTCGGGGGACCTGCCAGCTCGCAGCCGCCCGCTCAATGCGCGCGCTGCTGTGATTTTCTCTGCCGTGACAGACGGGCGCGTCGCAGTTGTCGCACGGCGCAGTGCTCGGGGGCAACGCCTGCGCGCCGCCAGCAGCAGCCGCTGCTCAATCTTCTCGGGCACTTCGCCTGGGTTGCCAGTCGCGCCAACGCGCGCGCTCTGCCTGCAGTTTCACCGCGCGCGCAGACGCGTCAACGCAGGACCAATCAACGACTGCCCTCTGGGTCTCCTTTCCCCGTCTGCGGTGGTCGCGAGTGCGCGGAGCGACGGGCGCAGCCTTGCGATCGCCCCCCCTCGCGATGGGGCAGCGCGTCGCCCGGCGCCCGTGGCGCGACCCTTGCGGGTCGGGCGCTATGTCTGTGATCTGATTGCCGCCGGTGTCCACTAACTCGAGGCGCGCCACTTCGAAGGGCGCCCTGTCGTAGAAACGCGCGTTTCCAAGACTGCGGCGCTCGATGCGCGCCCGATTCCTCAGCCGCTGCCATCTTGAATGTGAGGCGCGGGGCCCGCGGGGCCCCGGCCCTCGCCGGGCATCGCCCTCTGCCGCCCGCTCTTGCTTTCAAGTTCCCCGCGTGAGCAACGCGTCAACGTTTGCGTCTAGCGTCCCTCCGCAATCTGACCAGGCGCCATATAAATGCTGCGCGTGGCAATCTGATCGAGCAGAGTAGGGGGCGATTCGCAGACGCAGCCCTGGCGCGAAGCGAACCCGAAACGACGCCTGCAAAGCGCGCGCTCAGACACGCGAGTAAGATCGCGCATGCCACCAACCCACCTTGCATGTACGCAGATGAAGATGCTGACGGCTCGTTGCAGCGCGGGGTGGCGTGCGCGCGTGTGGCTGGCTGGTCTGGTAGTCTTGCAAGTCTTTCGCCGCCTCTGGCTAATTGGCACCCGGCCGCTGTTTACGAACGATTGAACTCCATGCGTCGAGCTTCCGCTCCGCGGGTTCGTCGGTCGCTGCGTCCTGGCTTTGCAGCGCCTCATTTTTCCTGTGCGTGGCCGTGGCTGGATTCTGCCATCGTGTCGCATTCGAATCAGCTCGTTCGCGCTTGGCACCTCCACCTACCGACCGCGCCTACGGCTCCTTCCACTGCGCCGCCGGCGTGAAAGTGCGCGCGCGCGGGGCATGCGCCGTCGAGATGCCGAGCGCGCAGTCTCTTGCCTGCGTCATTCAGCGCGCCTTTCCACGGGCGTGCCGCGAGAAACCTTCAACTCCTCTCTGGGCCCGCGGCGCCGCTGCAAGGCCGACTCCAGATTGCTGCCCCCTAGCCAAACAAACTAATCAGAATGTCGCCCTCGTTGCAGCCGTCGTAATATCGTTTCCACGTCTCCTGGAGACGCGACGCGCCGAGTGCAAGCGTTGTCATGCGTGCTTGCAATCGCATTATCTCTCTGTGAAGCCCGGGGCGCCGCGCGCCGACTCGCGGGGGTCGACCGCTTTTGCCCCGAAACTTCCCCCAGAGGTCCCGTTCCTTCTTTGTTTTGTGGCTATCGCGGTGTTCAGCTGTTCCGACGCGCCCTTGGCCTCGTTGCGTGGGGGTCCCCGCTTTTCCGTGGCCTTGGGCGCCCCCTCCCCCCCTGCTCGCGAAGCGCTTTCCCGCGTTGGAGAGGATGTCCACGAGCTCTTGGATTTCGCCTTGTCGCCCCAATTCTCCCAATCATCTGCAAGCCAATTGATGGTGATCTCATTGCCCTCGGCCGCGGCCTGCAAGCGCCTCGCGCCCCCGGCCATTCCCTCGGCCATGGCGGCCTCCTTGCTGAACTCCCAACCCGCTGGCATCTTCGCGAAGCACATCAGCAAAATAACGAGACACGCGTGCCTGAAGACGACGGCCCGGGCCGCGCCGCGCCAAACTTCCGCTGGACGTAAAGCGCTGGTTCCCGCTGGTGTTCGCGGCGTTGTCCGCGGCCTCCCCGCCGCCGAACCGCGCGATGAAGATGCCTGTGAACTCGCCCCCCTCGCGGTGCATTTCGCCTGGCATGTCGAGCCCGTCTTGGCCGAGTGATCTACGAAGCCCCAAATGGCCTCTACCTTCCGGTTTGCCTTGCTCTGCGGACTCGCCGTCTCTCGGGTCTTCTGGTTGACCGCCTGTTTGACCGCGGGCGGTCGGGCGGGCGGTTCTGAAGAATGGGGTTTGAGGATGGGGCTTCCTGGGCGGCCTTGGCAGAGTCAACGTCGCCCTCGCCGGGGCCGGAGACGAGGCCATTATCGTCGTCGATGGGGAGATGTTCAAGTCCGTGACTCGCAGCTCGACGTCCTGGCCGACTGGGCCCTCGCCTCTGGCCTTTGGGCCAAGTGCAAAGACGCCGACCAGGCAGGCAGCCGCCGCGCCCTGGAAGAGGACTAGGGAATCTCACCTTATGCCGCGAGGGAGTCTTGGATTCACGACAACAGCTCAGCCAGGAACAGAAAACTGATTGAGGAGGGGCGTGAGCTGTGAGCTGCGGGCCTGGCATAAGAAGGTCGACGACGTACGAAAGCAGCGAGGCTCGGGCTTCGCTGCAACCCGCGACGTGCCCCTGCATGCCGGGTGGGGCCGGAATCGCCTGGCGGGCGACCTGCAGGCGACCAGCGCCGCCCTCCTGCCGGATCCGACCCCATCCCAATCTTGCACTACGTGTTCGCAACGCACCCGCGCCATTGCGGCCCCGGGGACGCTCCGACGGATCTGTTTGAGCAAAGCTGGAAGCTCCTCGGCCGCGAGGGGTGCATCGACCTCGAGCTGGGCCTGGATCCGACATGCTACGTCTACGCAGCCGCCTGGGCCATGCTCCTGGACCTCGCTGGCCTGGCTCCGCCCCAGGTGACAGGCGACGCGATTCCCGAGGAACGCCTCGCCCCCGAACCAAAGACGCGGAACTCGAGCGACAGACGCAGCTCTAAACAGGAACTCAGCGTCCCGCCTGGCACCCCGCGCCATCCCCCGAAGGCCTGGGGTGCGACGACATGTGGGCGCGCCGGGCACCGGGCACCGCCCACGGTGGACGCCCCAGGACCTTGCTAAAGGCGCGGACCGCCCGTGTCAGGACATGCAGAAAGCTGCTTGTGGCAGCAGCTGAGCGCTGCCTGGGCCTGCAGCGTCCCGGCACTCATGCTTCTCCTGGCCCAAGAACCGCGCCCCTCAACGAGGCGCTGCTCCGCGTCAAGGATAGCTTC
This sequence comes from Prorocentrum cordatum, assembly GCA_963575745.1. NCBI lineage: Eukaryota > Dinophyceae > Prorocentrales > Prorocentraceae > Prorocentrum > Prorocentrum cordatum. The sequence continues at coordinate 742,287 of CAUYUJ010015948.1, forward strand.
GGACGCGCCCGCGGGCTTTCTGCCAAGGACTTCCGAGGCCTTCGCGGCCACCTGGTGGGGGCCTTCATCAAGCAAGCCTCGCGGCCAGCAGCCGTTGCCCATCACCACTCCGCGGCGCAGCGCCTAAACCGCCCCGCGTCCTGGAAGGGGGCCCTGATGTATAACTTCCCATGGCCGCCCCGTTGGCAGTGCTCGAGCATCTCGCGACGCCGGCGAACTTGGAAGCCTTGGGCACGGCACCCTGTGCTGTGTGCGCGCTCTCCTCGGACCTGGCCGGCTCCGAAATAAGGTTTCTGCCGCAAGACCAGGTGAAGCCTCTGCAGTACCTGGGCGGTGGGCAATCGGGCTCCAGACGAGACTTACATGCAGTCCGCCCAGCCGACCCACTTCCAGGGGTCTTCCTGGGCCCGCCTATATTGCGGGAGGGTGACGCGCGCTTTCGCCAGAACAAGGACCACGTGCGCATGTGCGACAACCCCACGTGCCAGCGCGGGCCCTTCAACGCTGACGGTGGTTCATGGATGGACCGCGAACTCCGCGACGCCCTGGCCAACGACAGACAGGCGGCGCATAGGACAGGCAAGCCGCGTCGGTGGCACTGCGCCCGCTGCTTCAGAAACGACCTGGCCGAACAGAACGTGGAGGCCCCAAAGCAAGTCAACATTGGGGCCAAGACGCGCAGCAGCCACCCAGCCTGAACGCGCTTGACGAGTGTCCCGTGCCCGCGCGCTGCAGCGTCCCCAAGCCAAATGCCACCAATTCTCTGGGAGACCTCCTCCTGGACCCTGTTGGCCAGCACGATCCGCTCTCCCTGGGCGCCATGTTCCATCCAAGCAGACGGGCGATGACCGGACGGGCAGGCGAGTTCGCGCGGGCGGGTCTGTCAGAAAAGAACTCCCGATTGAGGATGTCCTCGGTGTCCCTCAGGCTGCGGTGAGGTTTTTCGGGATCCCGCAGGGGCCCTCAAGACTCCTCCTGGTCCCTCGGGGTTCCTGAGGATGCCTCGGGGTTTCCGTCGGATTCCGCAGGATTCCGAAATTCCCGCGGATTTTGTTACCACGCGCGATTCCTGGGATTCCTCCAGAATCGTGGGGTTTCCTCAAGGTTCCTCCGAAGTCTTCAAGGTTCCACGCGGTTCTTCTGGTGGCGTCGCATTTCCTATGGCCTCTTGGGTGGGAGCTCCTGGGAGCTTCCTGAAGCTTCCTGGGGGTTCCTGGGACCTCTGGGGGCTCCTTGAGGCTTCTGGGAGTTTCCTGAAATCTTTCATTGGGCTTCATGCGGTTTCCCCTGGCCCTTGGAAGCTTCCCTGAAGAGCCCTGGAGCTTCCTGGGGCGCCCAGTGGCTCTGAGGAGCCCTGGAGCTTTCTGGGGGGCCTTTGGGGCTTCTTGCCGATTGCGAACTTGCGAACAAAAAACGCATCGGGGCGTCTCCTGGAGCATCCGGCGAGCTCCTGGGGCCTCCCGGTGCTTGTTGTGTCCTGCTGGGGCTTCCGGGGAGTTCCCTGGCCAGGCCCGGGGGCTCTGTGGGGATTCCTATGGGGCGTTCGTTGTCCCAAATACGCAGTGTAAGCTTGTGGCGCATGTGGGGCGCCACCCAGGGACCTTCGCGAAGCCATTTCGCCACGAAGCAGGGGTCATGATTGATTCCGTGCTGCGCACGAAGGGAGGAAGGCACAGCCTGCCTTCCGGCACAGCCTGCCTTCCGCACCGCTCGGAGGCGGGAAATGGGCGCTGGGGGGCCTGGTTGCCAGCCACGGTCACCCAGCCCGCATCCGTCTTGCCGTCCTTGCTGGACCTGGGCGGGCGCGGCGGGGCGCCCGCTGGGGCGGGCTCCCCCGTGCGCGCCCCAGACCCCCGACGTCGTGTTTTTTTCGCGGCTTGGACCCCTGGAGTCTCGACCCGTTCCTCGGGACGGGTTTCCATCCCAGGCCAAGTCGTTTTTTGAGGGTTCCAGCCCGCCAGGGGCCGACAATGGCCGACGACCTCCCGTCGCGATGTTTTTCACGACGCGAGGGGGTCTGGGGCGGGGGGGGGGGTCCGAGCAGAGCCGCGGCCAGGAAGAACAGTCAGGAGTACCTATCGGGGTTCAGACTTCTAGCGTCTCCGAACTGTGGGACAAGCCCTGCACCAGCAAATACATGAAGACCCGCCTACGCCAATGGACAGCGTCAGGAGTACCTCCCGGGGTGGATACGAGCGGAGCCGCGGCGGGTCGCCCGGGTCGCACGCCGCTCCTCGGACACGCGGCGGCTCACGCCCATGCGACGCCTGGCGGGCGTCCGAGGTTGGCTGGTTGTTCTCTTGGTCGTCCCTGCCCCCCCGGCGGTCACAAGGAAAGAGCGAGCGGAGCAGGTGGGGAAGGAAACGGCGCCCGGGAGATCCAGCCTCACGCCTGGGGCAGGCAGCCAGACGCGAGCGACGTACATTGCCATCGCCTCGGATAGACTCATGGCTTTCAGCCCCCGCCCACCGAGGACAGAAGAAGGGAGGAGCCGAGACCAGAAGCTGGGGGCTAGGGTCAGGCTGACCCTACGTAGGCCCCTGTTGGGCTTTCCGTCCACCCCCGTACAATCAAGGCTGCGATTATCGGAGGTCTCAAGACAGCCCAGCGACCACACGATGGAGGCGAGTCGGGGTAAGGGAATGGCTCCGGGACCTGGGTTGTTGCTCCCAGGTCATGTCACGAGCGACTGGCAGAAAGAACTGCGTCTGGCGGCGGTCGGAAGTGCCAAGCTGGCCCATCAGTAATTAGGTGTAGCGCACGCTCTGGCCAAAGACGGGGGAGCATGCAACAATCGGCTACATGTAACAGTGACCCCGGGCAAGAGTGATCTTTGGTGCGCGGCTTTCGGGGGGCGACGATGGTACTAAACTAAAGCGCGCAAGCCGCTGCTTTCGCATTGCATTCAACGAGCAGGGCGATCCTGGCGGGTCCGCACCAAAGGTCGCTCCAGCGAAAGGTCACTCTTACGCTATGCCAAGGCGAGGTCAAAACACGCCTACCACATTGTCAACATTCGCGCAAACACCCTGATGAGATCTTCGGAACGTCGAGGTCGTTGGGCCATCTGTTATCAAACATTGCTTCCCAAACTTCCGGCGCCGTGTCTTCTCGATCCGCCGGCCCCAGCAATCTCGGACCCCCTTTCATCCCGGGGTGGTTACTTGGTGACCTTGGGGTCCGAATGACAGCCCCTGGATGCCGACATGGAGGAGAAACGCCCCGACTGAAAGAATGATACAGTTGGAACTCTGGGCTTTGGGCCCCCAAGATCAGCAAACGGTTGTTCTTGGAAGCGGGCCGCGCCAGAAAAAACTGGCGCCGGGTCAGCTTCTTGACGTTCGACCAGACGTGCTCCCACTCTCGCTCCTCGTCCTCCTCCTCCTGCTCCTCCTTCTTCAGTTTCCCCCCCCCCTCCTCCTCCTCCTCCTCCTCCTCCCTCGCCTCTCCAACTCCATCCCCCCCTTCCCTCCATCCTCCTCCCTCATCCTGCTGCTCCCCCGCCTCGTCCTCCTTCTTCTCCTCCTCCTCCTCCTGCTCCTCCTCCTCCTCCTCCACCTCCTGCTCCCTCTTCAGCCCTCCACCTCCTGCTCCTCTTAGTCCTCTCAGCCCTCTTAGCCCTCTTAGCCTTCTTAGCTCTCTTAGCCCTGGTCGCCCTCAGCCGCTTAGCCCTCTTGGCCCTCTTAGCACGTTTAACCATATGAGCCCTCTTAGCCCTCTTAGCTCTCTTAGCCCTCTTAGACGTCTTAGTCCTCTTAGCCCTCTTAGCCCTTTTAGCCCTCTTAGCCCACTTAGCCCTCTTCGCCGTCTTAGCCCTCTTAGCCCTCTTAGCCCTCGTAGCCTTCCTGGCCCGCTTAGCCCAATTCGCCCTCTTCGGCCTCTTATCCCCCTTGGCCTCCCTAGCCCCCTTAGCCCTCTTAGCCCTTTTAGCCCTCTTAACCCTCCTAGCCCTCCGAGCCCTCTTCGCCCTGTTCGTCCTCTTCGTCCTCTGCGCCCTCTTCGCCCTCTTAGCCCCCTTAGTACTCTTCGCCCTCTTCGCCCTCTTCGCCCTCTTAGCCCTCCTGGTCCTCCTGGCCCTCCTGGCCCTCTTAGCCCTCTTAGCCTTCGTAGCTCTCTTCGCCCTCTTCGCCCTCCTGGCCCCCTTGGCCCTCTTAGCCCTCTTAGCCCTTCTAGCCCTCCTAGCCCTCCTAGCCTTCTTAGCCCTCCTTGCCATCCCAGCCTCATCTTAGGCTCCTTAGCGCGGTGCCACCTCAGACGTAGCTTTCGGAACTCTTTGGTGACAACAGCTGGGTCGAAGCTTCGGATGCTCTGTAGGCTGACCTGGACATCGAAGCGTGTCTAGTCAGGGAGTTCGGGAGCAAGCGTTTCCGCGGCGGCTTCCGCCGCGGGTGGAAACGGTGGTGACTCACCTCGTTGCGAGCGTCCCCGCCGGCAGGTGACTCTTGACAAGTCATCAGAGCTCCTCGCGCCTCCTCCTCCTTCCCCGCCAGCATGCATTCTTCTCGTCGCGTCGTGACTCCCAGCACCCCGAGTGACATCTGCAGAAGGGCGTGGGCGAGGTGTACAATAGTCTGGGTTTACACGAGCTGAAAGCCGTCTGTCTGCCTTGTCGTGGCGCGTCCGCCTGTGTTTCGGGTTCTGCTGGTGGGGCCGCTGGTGGGGCTGGCGCTTCCGCAATCGGTTGTGGGGCGCCAACTGGAGGTTGATGTGCGTTTGTTGGGGATTCGTAAATATTAGCGAATCTGCACTTGGCCGGTATCCTCGTATGTCCTGCCTTATTTGAACCGTAGTTCTTCTTACAGCTTTCGCACTCGGGTCCACGTCGTACCGTCGACACATACGTGGGTCCCTTGCGTGGTCAGGCGCATCGTTCCGGGTGTTACTTACACGCGCAAGGTGTCCTAGGCCTCCTGGTAGTGGCCGGGTTATGGCGCCCGAAGGGCCTCGTGGTATGTCCTCGGCGTCAAGATCAAAGCCTGCGGCGTTGACCGCAAATGCTGGGGTGCGTGTCCGCTGGTTAGATGGGTCGACAAATGATTCCACGAGCTTCTTCGCGATACGGACACTATCAACGAAGAGTGATTGAAATGTGTGCACTGTTGTGCTGCAGCAAGATCCTTATTGCACGCCTGCGCGTGTTCATGGCGACCGTTGCACCTCGCACCCTGGAATGTGTCAGGGGATCAGGATGATTACACATTATCTGTGCATGCTTCCTGATGAGGGTGCCATGGGAGTCCCTTAGCCCTGTGGCACATAGGTCTATTGTTGTCGTGTGTGTGTGCGTGTGTTCGTAAGTTCCTGCAGTGTGCGCCAGGCATGTATCTCGTCAATCCAAGTACCTCTGGGTTGCTCATGTATCCAGAGTCTGCGCAAGTCGCCCTGAACGTTGGCAACGGTGCCGCAAAAAGTAATGTGTAATACAGTCGACCAAGATTGTAAGGATGCGCGGTGCGGATGCAAAAGCCTTGGAACGCCATGTTGATGTTTTCCGTGCGGAGCGCAGCAGAATGCCGAAGGATGCCGAATACCGAAGGGGCAAGGATGCAAGGATAGCCTTAGGAAGTTGCCCCATCCTTACTATCATGGTTGACTGTAACTCTTCCTGACGGTGTGTCCACCATGTGTTGTCGTTGATCATGGCGTTGAAATGTGATGGTGATCCGGTGGCGCGGCAAGCTGGCAATCCTACCTTGCATGTGCGTAAATGTAGTATAGACTGTTGTACCTTCCGGTCTCTCAGATCAGCGCCAATTCTCTTATCAAGATTACCACCTTCCGATTGGCTGCGTTTGAAAACAAGTTGTAAAATGCTTCCGGATCCACCGCAGAGCCCCAACATATCGGCGCCGTTGTGCTGTCCATAGCATAGCGTCGGAACAATACTGAAGATGTCAGTGTGCGTGCCCGCTGGTAAGTGTGAGGAAGGTTTGCTCCAGGTCGGAGTTCGACTCCGCGTCGTGCGGTACGTCGGTACTGCAATATGTATTACAGTTGAAATCTTTAAAACTTTCGCCAAGGGCACCGTCTCCTTCCCCAACTTTATTTGGAATCTTTTTGGGTCTGATACCTGCCGCTTTCTCAACTTTCTGCTTCTCTCGTTGTTTAATGCGCGCGTCAGTCCGGCAATCGGGTTCGGAATTCGACAGAAACTCACGTGGCAGCCCAAAAATCGGGGAGGGAAGAGAACAGTCATTTTGGATGATGAGCGTTCCCTCGAGCTTTGGGCGCGTCCGCGTGGTTTCCCCCCAAAAAATGGTTCTGGGTCTTCCCAGAAGATGTCAGCGCGAATGTTCTTTATCCCTTTCGGGAGTTGCGAGCGCCAATCGTAGCTTGTGGGCATATCCTTGACCATGATGTCTTGTATCATATTCTCGTTGTCGAGATCATGTGTGTCCCTCTGGTGGCTGGGTCCCAATCCTTTGGGCCCTTGTCGTCCAGCTTCGCGAAACGAGTCACATGTCGGTCAATGCGAATATGTATGTTGTATAGCGTGTCCGCCTTTTTCTCGCGGGGTTGAATGGCTACTGTTTCTAGTAGGCGCTTCGTAAGTGTCACTGAGACTTGCTGCCGCTATTCGGCGCGCTGCTGGTCGTGACCGTGCCAGTCGAGGACGCGTTGAATAGCGTCCACACACTTGCATCTCCACATCGTTGTCGGGCTGCGACTGTGCGTAGTCACAACATGTATGTATGTACTACGAGGTTTTGTATCCGTTCGCTTGTACTTGAGTCCGAAGTGACATGCACGCCTGCGTTTCGTAGTGAGACGCAAGTCTTCAATCGTCTGTGTAATAGGTAGCAATTTCCACATGCAGCCTGGGAAGCCATCATGAGAATATGCGTCCTCAACCTTTTGGCTTTAGTTACAAGATTGCGTATCCGCCCCCAGCGTGCACCCATTATTTTCCCGGCGCGTGCATGTGCCATTCCGATGGCGTAGAGATCCACGCCAGATTGTACTCACCAGCCAACGCAGCCCCCAAATACGCGGAGCCGTTGACTGACATAACCCCGGCGTGTGTTATTCTATCGCAGGTGCATCCGCGCTGGCGGAGATGCGCGGGAGGAGCGCGAATAGCTTCTATAATCGAACAACGATCAGACCTTGGCTCACATGTCTGGCATGCTGAGGGCCGGACATCCTGAGCCTGCCCCCTTTCCCGGGGCAGAGGGGCTAGCGTATCCGCCGCATGCGAACGATAGACTGACGAACTAGCGCTTCCGCCCTGCGTCGGAACGACGTCACCCATGACCATGAAGCTGAAAATACTGTTGGGGTCCCCTCGATGCTTTCCGTCGCTGCACTCCGGCTTCCGCTAGTCGAGCCACGTGCGTCCATGGCGCGGTGTGGTATTGGCTCCCAGTCTGCAACCGCCCTGTCGACCTGCGCAATGAGCAGGTCTTTCATCAGGCCGATCACTTTCAGGCGGTCGCGGTCCGCCGAGAATGGGAGGTCGACCATCCGCCGGGCATGGTAGCAGTCCAAGTGGCGTTTCGCGAAGCCGATCATCTGATCCATCACCTGCGCGCGCATTACGACTCTGGGCCAAGTCGCGCAGCGCTCGCCTGGTTGCTGAGTCAGAGCCGCATGGCCGCGTGAACCTGTTGATCCTCGTCTGGGTTTCCTGGTCCGCCTGTGCCAAACGAAACTCTGCTTCCACCGGCTCCCTTCCGCGCTCCTCGTAGTAACGCGCTTCAGCTGGCGTCTGCGCGTGCGTCTACTGTCATGCGCCCCCCCCCTCGGGGCCCCGAGGGCATCGGGGCCATTCTCTCGACGGTATTGGCCTGAAAGCAGACTGCGTTTGCGCGTTCCTCGTGGGGGTTCCACCTCGGCCCCGAGGGCGTTGGCCATCGGCGGAAGAGAAACTCGGCATGTATTCAGACTGCGTCTCCGGCCGGCTGCCCTGCTTATGATGTTGAAGCGAATGTCTTCCGACGCGGAGGGGCCGCTGTAGTTCGCCCTCTCAGCGCCCTCAAACTCGGCAAGTGGAATGACTAGGTGGCCGCTGGCGCTTTTCTCCAAGCGGGGAATCTTGGCGCCCTTGCCCACTTGAGCCTCACGTAGGGACTCGCTCAGAAATATGATCTTCTCACCCCCCCTCTCGAGCACCAACGTTGCGCGTTTCCGCTGGAGACTGGTCAAACCTAAGCGGGCTGATATTTCAGCGCCAATGCCCTCTGCGGCATTGGCGGCGAAAGCGTCCATACCTCGTGCGGGGGTAGTCACATGCAATGAGAAGTTTTGCCGAAGTCCTGCAGATGGCCGAACCTGCGCCAGCTCGATTGACATACGTCGTATATGGCAAGCTACGGCGCACTGTCTGGAAGCCGTGCCGTTTGACGTTCTCCTCAAAGTGCTTGGCCGCATTCTCTCCGATGGTGTTGATGTTCAAAATCGATGTCTACCAAGATAGACAATCGACCGTCGGACAGCATAATCTTGAGCGGGCCCTCGTTGTTGACCTGATGTCCATGGGGCGCGTGAGCGCGGGCGTCTGCTGCGCGCGCGCGACGTCTCCGCCTTTGCTCGACCGCGCACTCTCCCATGGAGACATGGCCTGCCTTATGCTCCCAGTCAGCCGCCAATCCGTAATATTCCTCGTTGGTCACGGGCTCAAGTGTCGGGATCATCTGGACGTTGGAGCGCGCAGGCCGCGCGTGTTGATCCACGCCTGCGATGAATGGGGGTCCACGGGCGATCGGGGCGCATGGTGTCCCCCGTGCAGCGTCTCCGCCCTGTATCATCCAGGCCGTCTCTTGATGGGAACAAGCCTTGCTGCGAGAGCTGCGCGGAGACTCCACTCGACGGGGCTGTCCCGAGATCGGCGGTGGAGGCCTGCGCCGGCCTGTGCCCCAGATGGCGGCCTGCTGCTGCTGCTCGGGCATTTCCAGCAGCCCGCTGTTGGCCGGTTCGTGCGACCGCAGCGCAGGCGTTTCCGCGTTGTTGTAAGTCGTGGTCGTAGGCTGCTCGCGTGGTGTTGTGTCGTAGACTAGCGTTTTCGCCTGTGGCTGGACAGCGTGCTGGTTGGCCTCTTGCAGTTGGCGCTGCAGTGCTGAAGCCTGGGTCTGCAATGAGATGAACCAGGCCGCGGTGGTTGGCTGCGGTTCGTCACCGCGATGCCCAACATATGGGCATGACGACGCAATGATGCCAGGGCCACGGCATACCGTGCAGGGGGCCAATATGGCAGCACCCCGCAGCTGGTTGCCTACATGGGCTTTGTTCACTCCTGGCATGCCCCCACGATGCTGATGTCCACGCTGAAGGCGCCAAAGGGCCCCCCTCGGCTGGAAGGGCTTGCGGCGCATGGAGTAAATTCAATATCTGAAATCTTCGGCGTCTGCGCGTTTGGCATGAGCCTCTCTTGTCTCTCCAGCGAAGATTCCGTGGCAAAGTTTGCTCGGGGCGGTGCCGCGTTGGATGAAGGCGTGTCTGAACCATTCCTTGCGTTTCTGCCTGCAAGCCCTGCGGCCGCTGAACGTGCATTAGCACGTCGGGCGTGCCCTAATGGCAGCCACCAAATTCTGTTGGGATGCCCTGCTTGCCTGCGTGGCATGGCAGATCCCTCCGACGCCCTCCGTGACGTAGGCCATGTGGCCGCGACGCAGGGCCCGTCGCGCGCGTGGCAGTCATCCCGTGGAACTCCTCCGTCGTCTCCCTCGCGTGCCGATTGGGCGGAACGGTTATCCCAGCACGCTCTTGCCCGCTGATGTTGTGGCACAATTCAAAATGCATCGGCGCATCCATGGGAGGCGGCGCTGGCGCGCCAAGAGGAGACCTTGCCAGGCGCGGGCGCATGCCAAACATCGGCATAAGCTGTGACCTGCCAACCGACGTCGGGTCGGGACTCGGATCGGGGTTCCAGGGGCGCGGCGGTTCTCAATTCCCCTGCCGTCTCTCGAGACGGCCCGCGACGTCTATCCCGAGGGCTCGCATCTGCTCGATGCCCTGTTGCTGCTGTTGTTGTATGAAGCGTTGCCGCTCTTCATAAGCTGTAGACGCAGCATGTGGCGTGGCAGCAAGTGGAAACACTGGTCTCATCTCATGGGGTGCTGTCCGTAAGTCCGGCCGATTCCTCACTTGATGAAGCCGTTGCTGCAGGTCCTGAGTCGTTTCCCCATGGCGCGGTGGCGTAGCGAGAGGTGTGCCAGGGGTTTTCTGACTCGCCGGCGTGCCCAGGCCCATGGGCTCGAACCAAGCCGATCCTGCAACGCTGGCCCGCCTCCTCGACGCATTCGCGCCCCCCGTAGGGCGGATGCTCTGCTGGGGGCCTGCAGCTGCGGCCCCCGGGTCAAAATGGGCAAGCGGTGCTGCAGCTGCCTCGATCGCCGCGGGCGTCGTGGCCCCCCGGCGGCGGTGCTGGCGTTGGGAGTTTCTGCCGCGACATGGCGGACGCATTGGATGTCGTTTCCGCAGGTTGTTGGGATGTGTCTCCACTGGCTCCGTTCAACATATATACCGTTGATCCCCCGACGTTCCCACGTGGGGTCATGCCCCCCAAACCGTAGGGGTTATCGGGGCGATGCCATCCCTGATTCAACTCATCCTCCCTCGCCGACGTGGCGTAGCTGAAGTCCGGGTCGTAGCGCAGCGGGCTGTGCCGCGCCTGCATACAATGCTGGCCCGTCAAAGCCACAAGCAGCATGCTACGCCGAGGCGACATGCGGCCTCTCGCGTTCCCATCTGCGGGGAATATTTGATTGGCCAAACAACGCACCTTGACCTTGTCGTATAAGAGAAGAGGTGGCGATATGAATGCAACGACTTTCGCATTCTTTCGAAATCCACTCTGAATGCGGTGGTCGACTGGCAAGAAAGGGCACCGATGAATGAATTGGCGTCCCAACTTTTGTTTGCCCCGGAGATTCCGCCGTGGATTTTCCTCCGCGCGGCAGGAGGGGCCCTTCTCACTGAGCGGCGAGATGTGAGTCATCTCTGCGCCGTGGACAAAGCACATCACTTCCATCAGCGTCGTGACCCGTCGGTAGAAGCTTTCCAGACCAGCCAGACCTGGCCTGGAGTGGCCATTGGTAGCTCGCATGTACATACCTTCGTCGGCTGGGAGGACTTCCGCATCGTCGCGCGCTGCTCTGCCTGACGCGTTTCCGCGGCAAGAGACCAGCGTTTTCCAAGCCATTCTTCTGTTCGCCTGAGTGATCCACCACCTCCGCCAGCGCTGCCGCCACCAGTGCGATGTAGTCCTTGTTTTCCTCGTCAGGAACCATGGGCCACACTGCCGTGGGATGGCCCCTGCCACCGCGCTGATGCGCGAGCGTGTCAGCGAGAGGAGGCCGACCGTCAACGATGCCGAAGGTCGGGCACTCACGGAGAAATCGCTCGTTGCATCGGTCCTTGCCATCGGCATTGCGAAATGGTCGGTGACGAAATGCCTGGGGGAACCGGGCCGCTGGTTGTTCGACGTGGGCGGCCCCCCCTCAAGGATGAGTCGCATGGGCAACTTGTCGCGGAGAAGGTTGCGCGCGCTGCAGGTTTTTCTCAGCGTCGTCAACGCAGAACCGCGTGCGCTTGATATCGCGCATGGCAGCGTGGTGCCCGTCGGCATCCACGCATACGTCGTCCTCATCGTCCATGGCGTTGCACTCGACGGATCGCTTGCCGCCACCTCCCTTCTCAGCGTTTCCGCCTTTGTCCTTTCCAATGTCTGAAGGATTGGCGGCGCGGCTGGCGGCGCGGCGGCGGCCTCGTCCATCTGATCCAGGATGTTATCCTGGAGGGGGCGCCGCCTTTGGAGGTGACGGCTTCGGTTCAGGGGAAGAAGCTCCAGTCCCTGTGCTAGGGCGCCGCGGCCCCTTGCTGTTGGCGCGTCGTGGGGGTGGCCTCCAGCCCCCGCGGTGCGCGTCCTGATCATGGGACTGCTGGGGCTGACAGGCCGCCGTTTCCTGCGGCAGCGGGGCTGACTTGCCGCTGAACTTAGCGGCAACTGCTGCCACCTTTGGCCCCCGCGAGTGTTTCCGCGGTTCGACGGGCGCGCATTTGATTCGATGTCAGGTCCAACTGAGGCTTCCCCGCGCTGGCGAAATTTGCTCGGTGCTTCGCAATCGGCAGCAGGATTTCCTCCGACCGGGTACTCTTCTTACTGCGAAGACCTGTGGGGGATGGCAGAGTCCGACTCAGACGCGTCGGTCTCGTCTGCGTCCTCGGAAGAAGGGGCGGGTGATCTGCCCGCTGGTTCCCCGGCGCCCTCCGGGCGCTTCTTCTTCCCCTTCTTGTGGCTGGCCGGCGCAGCTTCCGATGAGGCGGCCGCGCCGGGGGCGCCTGTGGCGTGCGTCGGCAGTGCCCTCGCCGGTTTTTCCGGCGTTTCCGCCGCCCCCCCCAGCGTCTCCGCCTTCCTCCTCCTCGTCTTCGCGATGCTGAAGGTTAGTCCTCTTCAGCTCGTGACGCGCTGGGAGGTCGGCCCGCGGCTGGGCGACGGCGGCGCGCCCCATCTCGCTGGAGGGGGTGCGGCGGGCCTCCGAGGGCAGTGGCCGCGCGGCATCCACGCCTCGATTGGGGGGCCTGCTGCCCTGGTCCACGGAGCAGTTTGGGCGGTGTTCCTGCCGCCCAAAACGTGCGCAGATGCGGTGGTTGCTGCGAAGATTGACGCGCCCCCGCCTGGCGCCCCCCTCCCCCTCGCGTCGGCGGGCGCGCGCCCCCGCGGAGAAGCGCGCGGCCCTGCCCTCCTCGCCCCACTCACAATATTGAATAGCGCACCAGTGGCGGATCTGATTCTCAGTCCAGCCCGGGCCGCGCCAGCATAGCCCATGTCCTCGCAGGGGGTGTTGACGAAGGGCCGCCCCGATCGGGCGGCGCCCTCGCGGGGCCGCGAGCGGCCCCGTGGAGCGCGACGCGTCGCATCGGCGTTGGCGCCGGTCATGATGATGGGGTCTTCGAGCGCAATCGCAATCGCAGGCCCGATTCTCTGCCTCGGCGCGTTTACACGCAATGCGCGTGGCCCCGTCGGGATGGAATATCGGGGAGGCCGGCGCCCTGCAGCTCGGCCGGCCGAGCAGGGGCCGTCTCAGCTTCGGAGACGCCCCCGTCGCGCGCCGCAGCGTCTCCCGGACGGTCGGGGGACAAGTCGTCGAACGCGCGAGCCATCGCGTCTCGGTGGTAATGGGCGCGCGTCGGGGCCGGTCGAAATATTCTACGTCCTCGACTGTCTCTTGAGCCGTCGCAAGGGCCGCGTGGTCTCCCCTTCTTTCCACTTTCGAGCCGCACTGGCTCTGAAAATGTGTCGCTGCCGCGTCGGCCACGCAGCGTCCTCCTCCCGTTTCGGTCCGTGGGGTTGAAACTCTTGCCTTTTCCCTGTCCCGTGGAACGATGTCTGCCTCGGCCCTCGGCCCGGGGGATTTCTTCAAACTCGGCTTCGGTTGGGCCATGAATGTGGCGAAGCCTTTCCCGTGTTACCGTCGGTTGCGGCGACCGCCCTTTCCGCGACCCTTCCCCCGCCGGCGAAATGCCCCCCGCAGTGCCCTGCGCGCGCGCTGCGCGGGCTTTTCGACGAACCGCGCCCAGCGGCGTTTTGCGCGTCGGTAGCCCAGAGATAAATGTTCAGCGGTTTCCGCGGGCGGCATGTCTGACATGTCTATCCGCTCAGTTCAAGTGGAATATAACGTGTCAGTACCTGTCTCAGAGTCGACGGGCGAATCTCCATTGGAAGATTGGCCCCGAATGGTGGTCTGGCGCTCAGGAGCCGTGTGCGATTGAAGGTTGGAGGGCTGTCCCCAGCTGTGCTGATGACGTTGAATAGCCTCTGCTGGTTCTGGGGCCCTGAGGGGCCGTCGCGAGCAGTGCAGTGGCCTCCACTGAATTGTGTGGATCGTCGGCCCACGTGTTGCTGGGCGCGGCCGCGTCTCCGCTGGCGTTGGTCATGCATGTATTCGCGTTTCCGCGCCCCGTGCTTCCCAGCAGCGCGTCTCCGATGTTGCCGGGAGCACGTTCCGCCATATGTCCAAAACTGCGCATGCGGTATTACAATTCAACGTATTATTGTGGGGTCCGCGGCTTCTGGCCGTCGAGGGGCTGGGGCATCTGCGCAGCCCTGTCAGGGCCGAGCCTTAGGGCTCTAAAGAACACCGTTGTGAGCAACTGAAAGTTCGGAACTGCAAAGCCGACTGGCCAGGATGGAAGCGAACCTCGCGACTGGCAAAGGCGGGCCATCTCGAACCCGGCGAGGATTGAGTCCGTTCTGTCGCCGGGCGCGGGCCTGAAGTCTGTCAGCGCCGTTTTGGGGGCGAGCTGTCGCTCATCTTCGAAGTTCTCGAATTTGGCGCGCAGGAGAAATATTATGCACGCGGCGGGGTCAGTGTGGGCGCCTTGTATTGTCACGCCGTAATTGATGATTCGGGGGGAGGGATTCGCATTGCAATGATGCGTGCCACCCCACCCAGACCACGCTGCAGGCATGCAGCTTGTTGTTGTGGGTTCATGCGGGCGCTCGTGGCAATCAGCCACGCGTGCAATTCACGAATAAACTCGAGGAGCGATACGTCTCTGAGGGGTCCCACTATGAGCCCCTTGTAGCATTGCCGCCTCCATCGGTGTGGCTACCACGTTGCATATATCCTATAGCACACCCGATGGCCAACCAAATGATGCTGAAACTAACATAACGTACACAAGAATTCCACGAAACGTCTTGTACGTTGCTGTTGGTGGTCTTCGGTGTGTCTATCGCTGTTAAGTGGCGGAATGGCTGTGGGGGTGCGCCCCTATGTTGGTTCAAGAGTATAGGGGTTCGCGCTTCCCCGTAGTGGAAGCTGGTACCTTAAACTCGTTTGTAGGTTCGTCGTCAATTGGAATGAGATGGCGTAAAGCCGGGGCGTATACGCTCTTCGGAATAGCCCGGCGGATGCCGCCCATAGTGGATATAGCGTGTTCGCTAAGGGCGTTTCCGCCTGCTCGCCAATAATCGCGCCCTGACGTCGCAGTGGTGTCGGCGGCATACCAAACCGTGCCGTGGATAACTCTTGCGATCGACAGATGGGGCCAGCTCCGCTACGAAATAAACAGCATGATGAAGACAATGTAATCAGATCCGCCGGCCCTTTTGTGGGGCCACCAGGCTGTAGGCCGGAGGTTCGCAGTTTCCTGTGCCAGTTGCAGCTCCCAGTTTCCACTGTTACATACTGTTCCTTTTTGACTTCTTGCTGCTTACTGTTCCTTGTTGATGGACCGCGCGAGGGGGGGAGGCCCACAACGGGCATTTTTACGACGGGTAAACCGTATTGTCTGAGTTCCTGGGGTGGGTAAAAATTGTAACCCCTCACGCAGATCGGCGGGGTCAGGGTCCAAAGACACAGAGGATTTGCCACATTTCTAAAATTCGGTGGCACCCAAATCGGCGGGGTCAGGGTCAACAAACACATCGGATTTACCATATTTCTGAAAACCGGCGGCACCCCTCACGCAGATCGGCGGGGCCAGGGTCATTTGCCACATTTCTGAAATGCGGAAGCACCCCTGGCGCAGATCGGCGGGTCAGGGTCCAATAACAAAGGAGATTTGCAACATTTCTAAACTTCGGGGACGCCCCTCGCGCAGATCGGCGAGGTCAGGGTCAAAAAACACATTGGGTTTGCCACATCTATGAAATTCGGGGGCACCCCTCGTGCAGATCGGCGGGGTCAGGGTCCACAAACACCATGGATTTGCCACATTTCTGAAATTCGGGGCCCCTCCTTTCGCAGATCGGTGGGGTCAGGGTCTAAAAACACAGGGGGGTTGCTACAATTCTGAGATTCGGTGGCACCCCTCGCGCAGATCGGCGGGGTCAGGGTGCAAAAACACTTGGGATTTACCACATTTCTGAAATCCAGTGGCACACATCACGCAGATCGGCGGGGCTAGGGTGCAAAGGTGCAAAACAAAGCACAAGGGAATTGCCACATGTTTGCAATTCGGTGGCACCCCTCACGCCGATCGGCGGGGTCAGGGTCAAAAAACAAAGAAGGTTTGCTACATTTCTGAAATCCGGTGGCACCCCTTACGCAAATCGGCGGGTTCAGGGTCCAAAAACATAGGGGATGTGCAACATGTCTGAATCTCGGAGGCACCCCTCACGCAGATCGGCAGGGTCAGGGTCAACAAAGACACAAAAAGGATTTGCCACATTTTTGAAATCGGGTGGCACCCCTCGCGCAGATCGGCAGGGTCAGGGTCCCAAAAACAAAAGATTTGCACATGTCTGAAATTCGGTGGCGCCCTTCACGCAGATCGGCAAGGTCAGGGTAAAAAAAACTGGGTTTGCCACATTTCTAAAAATTCATACAACAGCGAATACAACAATATACTCGCAACCTCCGTTCGTCCTGCAAAATACCCATCGTCTCCGCATGAAGTTCCGACGCTGCTTCACGGTGAAGCCAAAGCCTCATGACTTCGCTCTTCCATGGCCCATTCTCCGAGAGAGGGGGCCGGCAGCAGGGGGCGAAGCCCTTACGTATATTTGGGACATTTGTAAGATGGTGTACCATCCAGAAGGCGGATCGGGTCTTGTTTTAGGCACGATCGTGGGCCGCAAGATCCTCTAGCGGTCCAGGCAAATCGGGCGCCGGTAGCTTGAGCCAGACGCCGGCGGCACGCTCGCTGTGCTCGCTTTACATCTATCCTCTGAAACCCCGATTTCAAATTAGGACAGCCCTCTGCTCATAGGAAGGAACAAGCGGTTGGTGGGAGAGGGCCGAGGGGACGACCATACGGGTCAGGCCCTGCCATCTTTCGGGGGTCCACGGAAGGGTGGCCGCTGAACTCCTCGTCGCCGTCCTCCTCCTCCTCCTCCTCTTCCCCCGCTCTTCACCGTATTCCTCCCGCATTCCCCCGCTCCTCCTGCTCCTCCTCCTCCTCCATTCCTCCATTCCTCCATTCCTCCTCCTCCTCCTCCTCCTCCTCCTTGGATGATGAGGCAGGCCCCGGTTGTGGCGACCGCGCTTGAGCTCAGATGGCTTTCCCGAAGAGGACTCCTCGTCCTCCTCCTCCTCCTCCTCCTTCTCCTCCTCCTCGCCGCCGCCGCCGCCGCCACCGCCGCCGCCGCCGCCGCTTCCGTCGTCGTCGTCGTCGTCGTCGTCGTCGTCGTCGTCGTCGTCGTCGCCGTGGTCGTTGCCGTCGTCGTCTCGTCGTTGTCGTTCTCCTCGTCCTCTTTCTCCTCCTCCTCTTCCTCCTCCTCCTGCTGGTGCGTTCTAGGGTGTTATAGCCTTCGAGACTGTCCACGAGGGCCCTGAGCCGGCCAAGACGCCCGAAGATGGCCCAAAGGGAACCCCCAGAGTTTGTGTTCCATCGGAATTCCAAGGACTTTGGAGTGCTCGCGCTTTCGAGGTTCAGGGCCCCTGGGAGCCTTTCACTCCAAGAAAGCCAAACCCATTCCCAACACGCCTCCGCAGAGGCCCCCCCCCCCCCAGAGGCCCCGCAGAGGCCCTCAGTCCCCTCATGGCGCCTCCGAGTGGCTTCCCAATAGACCCCCACAGGCATCCAAGAAGTCTCTGTCCCACAAGATGGGCCGAAGGCCACTAGATAGCCTCCCCTACGTCCTCCTCCTCTCACTCTTGCTCCTGCAAGTGCTCAACATCTTCTTCTCGTGTGCCTTGCAATGCATCTTCTTGGAATCATGTCGCTTCCAATTCCTCTTCCTTCTCCGATGCCTTTTCACCGTGCTCCTCCTCTCCTTCCTCTGGCCCATTGTACGCTTCCGCTTCTACTTCTTTTTCCTCGTACTCTTCCTCTTCCTCTGTGCACTTCTCCTCATCCTCCCCGCTGTCTTTCGTCTGCTCCTTTCAATATTCCTTCTCCGCTCTCTGTTTCTGGTCCCCTTTCTCTCCCTTTCGTCGTCGCCCTCCTCCTCCTCCTCCTCTTCTTCCCCGCTGTCTTCCCTCTCCTCCCCCTCTCCTTGTCCCTGTCTCTGGGGTGCTTGGTGTCTCAGAACATCTATGGCATGAGACAGCTTCCAGAGTCGAGGTCGAGTCTTTCACTGCAGATACATCTGAGCCTCTGGGTTTTATTTCTCCTGCTGCTCCACCTTGGTCGGTTGGTGCAGAAAGTGCGGGAGTGAACTCGGGAGTCGGGGAAAGTCAGGGGAACTGGAGAGGAAAACCCGGGGAGTCCACATAATAACAATAACAAAAACACTTACACAACATAGACTTCAAGAGGTCCGCGCGGACTTCTTGGGTCGGCACCGGCCTTCCCCTGGCACATGGAGCGCGCCAGGGGCGGCGCGAGAGGCGACGACAGGATGTCCAGCCCCAATCCACGAAGTCTGCGCGGAGCTTCGGAAGCAAATGCGTATGTAGCATTTCAATGTTGGATCGATCTTCTCGATGCTCTCTCTATCCTCGATCCTTTCGATGCTCCCTCAGTCCTCGATTCTCGACCCCTCGATGCTCTCGATCCCTGGAAGTCCACGGCTTGAAACGACGACCTCGCGCCAACGGACCCTTCCACCCCCTCCCTACTCAGGGGTGGGGGTCCTGCACTGCATTCTCTTCACGCCCACGGTCTCCTCCTGCTGGGCCCCGTGCGTTCTCTCGAGGATCTCGCCGACCTGGAGAGAAGAGGCGATGAGGATGAGGAGGGGGAGGAGGCGAAGCAGGATTGAGGAGCAGGAGGAGACGGAGGCGGAGGCGGAGGAGGACAAGGTTGAGGAGGAGCGTGAGGATGCAATGAGGGCCACGATGAGGGTGCCTTGAGGAAATAAGGGGGGTGACGATGAGGGTGAGGATGAGGACAACGATGAGGAAAAGCAGTACGGAGCAATACGAGCAGCAGCACGACCAGGAAAGGGAGGGAAAAAGGAGGGGGACTCTGGAGGAGGAACAGTAACCGCAGGCGAAGGGGGGATCGGAGACAAGACGATGTCGAAAGATTGAGAGGGACAGCGGAGTGACCAACTGGGACATCGGTCTCGCTTCGTGCGGGGCGGGCGAGGCGAAACTCCGCGAGGGCGATGATATGCCAACCACGGCTAAGGTCAAATCGTACAACAAACTTACGGTCCTGCGACACCTCGCCGTGGTTGTCCCGAGGTTGTCTCGTAATGGGCTCACGGTTGTCCTCTGCGTTCTCCCGCGGTTGTCCCGTGTATTGTCCTGGTTATCCCGTGGGTTGTCTTGTGGTGGCAACGTGGGTTCTTCTGTGGTTGTCCTGTGGGTTGTTGTCCTGTGGTTGTCCCTTTGGTTGTCTCATGGTTGTTCTGTGGCTGCCCCGCAAGATCTTTCGTGGTTGTCCCGTGGGAAATACAAATCACAAAGAAAATCCCAATGCAATCGGAATCCACATCGAGATGTGTGTCCAATCCCACCGGCCCTCTGGGCGTGAGTGGTCAAACGAACTTGCCCGTGTCCCCGTGGGGAGGTAGGTCCCCCTCCCCCTGCCCTCTACCTCTGTTCCTGGAGGGGGCGTTCAGCGACGGGTTGGGGCGTCCCAAATGGCCCAAGATGAGCCCAGAGAGCCCACGATGCCCTCCAAGATCGCTCAATATAGCCCAAAATAATGCATGATAGCTCCCAACAGGCCTCCATGAGCCCTCAAGACCGCCCCAGGAAGTCTTCAAGTGCCTTCCGAGCCTCTCCAGGAAGCCCCCCGGAGGACCAACTCCCAAACCTTACGGAAACGCATGATTGAGTAGTGATTGTTGCTTTCTTGCTGGATCGCTTCTGATGGGCTCTTGAGGCCTCAAGATGGCTCCACGATTGCCCGAGAGCCCCAAGGGGGGCCCAGCACGGCCCCACGAGCGCCCAAGACCGCCCCAAGCGGGCCCCAAGAGGCCATTTCGAGGGCTCCGACGGGCACCCCCTACAAGATGGCCCCAAAAGGGACCCCAAGGCCTCCAAGAGGTCCCCAAGAAAGCCCCAATAGCCCCCCAAGAGGGCCCCGAGAGGGCCCAAGGGGCCTCCGAGATGGCGATAAGAGGGCCCCACGACGGCTCCAAGCGACCTCCAAGACGCTCCCAGAACAAAAGATCGAACAGGTCTTGATGTTGACTCATGTCGTTCACGTCGTCGTCGTCGAAGACGGTTGCGGTTCAGAGAGGACAGCATGCTGGTATGTATCCCTCATCACGACAACTCGACTGGCGTCTGTTGTTGGGCAAACTGGTGTGGATACGTTTTTTTTTGTTCGCGAGCGCAAAAGGAAGGGCCGCGCGCCGTCCAAAGCTACAACTAACAAACAGGATCCTAAATTGCACACGAAAGAGAGAAAATAACAATCGACATGCGTCGTCAATCATCGCGAAGCGAAGCGTCAATCATCGCAATCGACATGCACATCGAACTGCACATCGAAATCCAAACCGACCACGTCGAACTGAACTTTGACAGACAAAACGAAATTGATTGGGAAACGGAGCCGAATTGAAATAGACATGCGAATCCAACTGCAAGCACAATGCAACTCGACATGTGAATTTAAACGTGCATTTACATGCACATCGAAATGCAACTCTAAATGCGTGTCGACATGCACACCGAGATGCACATCAAGATGAACTCGTCAAACATTGATATCGGCATATCGTTATACCGTTAGCGCTACTGATAGATATTGACACCAGTAGGTAGATAGTGGTACCACTGATAAGTGATACCAATATCTGAATGAAAGTGCCGATATACAAAGCATGAGAGTACCATGAAGACAGTGGGGCCGATACACACATACAAACGTATACACCGATAGTGAGATCGGCGGGTAGGTCGTGAACTCAATGGATAACGACATCGAGCGATCGATATACCCAATCCGGCACCAACCGTAAACCGACAGCTGCGCCAATCCCCTCCTGCCTCCTTGTCACCCGAAAGGTGGTCTGTGAACCACGTGTTTTTCAGAAGCCTGCGCGCAGCATCACCGCGGCCACGGCGACGCACTCCTCGAAACTCTCTGTGCAAACATCGTGGTCGCGACTCCATGCCTGGACTTCTGGCGTGAACCGCGGGGCACAGCCGCCAGCCCTGGCAGCGCTCGCCCGAAAGGGTGGCAGAACCGCGGCATGAATCCCAGCCTCAAAGCTCGGTTTCGAAAAAAGAGGCGCCCCGCACCCCTAACTGTGCAATGTGATCGGTCAGCGTCAGCTGACCACCTCACCGATGCTGGCCGGGCCCATCCTGGGCTTTGGATCGGCCTCGCCGGGCGAAGGAAGCGCAGGCGTCGATCTTGGGCGTCGTGGATCGGCCAGGCCAGGATCGGTGAGGTGGTCAATCGGCGTGTACGGAGGTTGACAACCAAAAAATCGAACCGACCGCGTGGTCCGTAAGTAGAAAATGATTATAGAGAAAGGAAAACATCTTTCTGTCCCATGCACCGCGGATTGGGCGGCACGTGTGTTCTGCAATACCTGAGCCGGGAGGATCGCGGGATAGATGGGTAGAACAGTGTTGTGAGCGGGCTACACACAACACACACCACACAACACACACACACAACACACACAACACACACCACACAACACACACATAAAACACACAAACACACAACACACACACGCACAAACACAAACAAAAACACAAACAAAAGCACAAACACACACAAACACACACACATGCAAGCACGCACGCACACACACACATTCACACACACGCACGCACGTACGCACACACACACACACGACACACACAAACACGACACACACATACACACGCACACACACACACACGCACGCACGCACGCACGCACGCACGCACGGACGCACGCGCGCGCACGCACGCACGCACGCACGCACGCACCCACACGCACGCACACACGCACACACAACACACACGCAACACACAACATACACACAACACACACACACAACACACAACACACAACACACAACACGCACACACCACACAACACACAGCACCCACAACACACACACACAAACACACAAACACACACACGCACACACACGCACACACACGCAGACACACACACACTCACACACACACGCGCGCACACACGCACACACGCACACACACACACACACACCCGCACACACGCACACGCGCACACACACGCGCACACGCACACGCACACGCACACGCACACGCACACGCACACGCACACGCACACGCACGCGCACACGCACACGCACACACACACACTTGGAAGTGAAGTAGAAACTCATCGATAAAGCAGGTCACCCTGTAGGTCGTGCGTGCCCTTGGAGCTCCAGAGGTCCTTGAGGTCATCATTGGGGTACTCATGTGGGTCTTCGGAGGCCTCGAAAGAGAACGCATTGCCGAACTCAAGATCCTCAAGCGACACCCCAAGACTCGTGACCACCCTGCAACACCAAGACAAAGCCAGAGGAGTAGTGCAAGACGGTATTCTCGGGGTCCCTTCGCTCGCAGAGCACTCGATGAATATTTTACCACAGAGAATCCAACGAGAAGCAACTTTAGTAGCATGGAATCGACACGAGCCCCCTTTGTGTGCGCCGCTCTCATTAGAGCGTCTTCAGCGCTAGCCTAAACCCGTGCCGTAATCGCCTGAAAAGAAACAGCTATGATAGGATGTGAGATGTGTGGTGAAGCGTGGCATGAGAATGAAACGCTCATGTAACTGCCCGAATTCAATTACTGAGCTACCCGATTGCAGACATAGCATTGCTATCTTCTGACCATTCAAACTGCAAAAGAGCACGCGCACACACGCACAACCGTCCCAAAGACAGGGAGGGCATCACAAAGGCAACGACAAAAAGGAGATCTCCGTCGCCTGAGGTCGGCAACACCACCTGCTCCCTAAGGTCATGGCGGGGTTCCTAGCTAGGGATCATGGGATCATGTAGGCTTAAAAGGAACCAATCCATAAACACGGCTGTGGCCGAGACAAGCGCAGCCTGGCCTAAGTTCTGCACAACGTGGGTAAGCCCCGTGGGCGTTGCCACATCAATCTTGTGGAATCTTGTAGAGGCAAGAGGGGGCGGGTACAGCCAGCGACTCGCGACGAAATCGAGGCCAAACTTTCCCACCACAAGTGGGAAGACACGGGGCACCTCACCCAGAGCATGTTCGAGGCTGCCAACAGTGAGGGCACGGACATCACTGATGAGAAGGCAACACATCGACGGCTTGCCGAATACAAACACAAGAGATGCACAGAAACACGATGCGTGACAAAGTGTCGAGCGAGAAGAAGGAAAGAGGTGAGGGCCCACAAGCATTAGAGCGGGCAGGGAGCCTGCCACGATAGTACTCAGCAATGTAAGGATCAGAATCGAGGTCTCGCTGCAAGAGAATCGTCTGCATGTCCGTCGAACTCCACTCGCCGCTATCCGTAAGCCCGGCGAACAGCGCCTCACCAATCTTCATCGCGTGATTGCAGTTGTCCGCATCCTGAGCGGAACAGCCAAGGTTCTTGACTTTCACCCTCCACTGCGACAAACCTTTTGCACGACTGACCTCTTTCCACCACTCGGAGAAGGTAATGCTGGCGTCGGGTGCATTTGCAATCGTGGTACCCAACGTAGTCATATCAGGCCTGCCAGTGCCAGCGCCGAGGAACCCAAGAGCTTTCACATGGGTAGCTGCGCCCGCCTGCTGATCGAAGCAAAGCACTCCGAGGGCGCCATCGCGCGCAGGAGAGCCACCTGGGGAACCGTGGTCACCGCCCATCGCGCCAGCCGCAGCAGCCGGCGGCGCGGGGCTTGGCCAGCCCGATGGCGACGGGGTGCCCACAGCGCCAGAGGTAGGTGGACGTCTCGGAGTGCGCGGTGCAGCAGGCGGAACGGCCAAGCCCATGCCCTGCGCCATGCGTTCCAACAGCGCACGAGTAGATCGTGCATCCTCGCCCTGGTCCTCGATGGAGGTCTGGAGCGTGGAGATCTGGCGACGGTGGGTGGCCACGGTATCCGACATGGTAGCCAACGAAGCTCGCAGCTTGCGGAAGACCTCCGGCTGCTCGAGCTGCTCCTCAAAGTTATTACTGCCCGTCGGGCGGGTCGAAACCAACTCCTGCAAGCGGTTGACAGTCTGTTGTACTCGCGTATCCTGGCGCGCACGTTGGGACCCATCACCTTCCAGGACTTGGGTCAGCGCATTGGCCAGTTCCGTAGCTGGGGTCGGTGTCGTAGGTGTCGCTGCGGGTGTCGTATTTGTGCCAGGTGCCGTCGTGGTAGGACCTGAGGCGGAGCCCTGCTGCTAGTTGCTGAGGATAGCCCCAAGACGCGACATCTCACCAAGGGCTCCGATGTTCTCAATGAACGAGTTCATCTCCTGGGCCATGGAGGTAAAGGTCCCTGCACGCGGAGGAGGTGGGCCCTGCCAGTGCTGACCACCGCCGTATTGCCCCTGAAACCGCGGAGCACGAGGGCCCTTTCCTCCTCCGCCGCCCTTGCCATAAGGCCCCTGGTTGCCACCACGCCAGCTCATGGTGTCGGTAGCTAGCGTCCGCTGGGCGGCGTGGGAGGGGCGCGCAGGTAGGTGACCTTCGGGCAGGTGCGGAGACTTCTCAAGTACGGCAATGCCTAGGTCATAAACAGCAGCAAGGCGAGACGGACGGGGAAGTAGATGGGAACTGGTAGAGTAAACCAAACGCAAGCATAGTTCGATGATCTCATTTAGATAAGTCAGTGGAGACACATATCGCCAAATTCTTCTCAAGATATTCTCCGGGTATCCCAATCTTAGGGAGTAGAGCATGTCAGAACTTAGTAAGACAATCCAGTTTTTCAGGTCGAGGTGGTGCTGGCCCCATCGACGCAGGCGTCCTTTAAGCTCGGCTCTCTGCAGTCGTAATTGGGTCTCGGTGAGGGCCCCTGCGAACGGACAGGCCGATTTCTTGACAATCTTCGAGGGCCCCCCTTGGAACGCAAAGCTTTAATTTCTGTGAATGGCCCAAACCTTGATCTCGGAGAAGTTTACATGGAGCTCGGCCTCTAGAAACTTGAGAACCACCGTGCCTTCCCCGACCCGAACTTCATCTTCGATGTTAAACTTCACTATATGGCCGTAAACACGTTCAACATGCTGACAAAGACAGGCACGACAAACTCGGGAGGATGCGAGGAACAAATCATCAACAAAGCGGCCACGAGCAATCCTCTGACGATTCCGCGGGTGGGCTCGATCACACAGCCACCCCGCTTCAGAAAACACGGCGTGTAGGATCGCGCCACTCAATGGGCCTCCAATGGGGATTCCTTGGCATTGGTGTAAGATGAGTCCCAGAGCCTTAAAATATCGCATTCCCATAAATCCCGTGAGAGCTCGCTTGGGGCTCCCAAACAGAATAATAGTGCGATCCCAAAGCTTGGCATTGATAGAGCCCCCCAAGAAGACGTGACTTCGCTTGCTATGGGGAATCGTGAAGGCCTCCTTGGGGGTCGCTTTCCGCAACCTCTCAAACAATCGGTCTAGACAGCCCCAAATCGTGGTCACGGGGATTTCCTCGTAAGCCTGCCCCGCGCCAGCCACAAGGGTACCTGGAGCTTCCATTGGGGTCCCACACCAGAGGCACTTAGGGTTCAGTGAGGCGTTTTTCTCTAGCTTCGCAAACTGCGCCACCAAATTCGGGACGCCGTCCCCCAAGCCGCGGCGCGCCCAACCTGGGTTCGCGGTCTCCACTGCAAAGACCGTGGCGCGGCTCAAATACTTGTACAGGCGGCGAGAGGGAAACTTGGCAAACGAGCAGATGTTCCTGAAACACGAGTGCTTCGGCTTCGTGCATTGGTGGCGCCCCGCCTCGGGAGGGCGGTCAACGTCCAGCCAACAGTTTGCCTTTACAGTGGGGTAAGGGTATGGAACATTCTTTTGGGTGAACTTGCCCTCTCTCCTTTGTCGTAGGCTTTTTGGGGTCGTGCTATCGTAGAGGAGGCGGTGCCAGTCCGTGACCGCCGACAAGGATGCAAGGCTAACCTGCCACCGATGCGGGGCGTGGGCAAGGATGCTCAGCCATCTTGCCATCATACACTTGGGGTCCACCTTCCAGAGGCTGTTGGGGTCCTTATCCTCAAGCGCGAAGACCGCGTCGGAGTGCTCTTGGGGGGTCTTGAAGAACTTCTGGGAGGTAGCCTGTCAATGCTGGTATCTGGGGGCTGGTCGTGGAGGCTCAGGGGCTCGTTGGGGCTGAGGCCGAGGGAGAGCTGGAAGGGAAACCGCATCCGTGCGTCCCCAGAGTCCCATACGCTGTGCCCAAGTACGGCAAGACGTCCCAATACTTGTGTGGTCAAAATTCGGTTAGACATCGGGGTCTTCGCATTCAAAAACATCTTCTGCATGTCAAGGCCCTTAGCGGCCCGATCAAGGTCCATGGCAGTGAAACTTTGAAGGGCTGTGAATTGTAATCGTTGACACACCCGAGGAAGATTGTGGCAGGTCTTGCGGAGGTTCGGGATGCTTTTGACCACGATCCGCGTCTGCCCGCGAAAGAGGCCTGCCCAGCCAGGTCGGTGCTGAGCTAGCCGTGCAAACACCTGCTGGATCCATCGGGATGCGGCGACCTTCTCTTGTTCAGAATGTACCTCGATCGTCGTCATACCTGGGACTGGCAACCCTTGGGACTGTTGGAAGATTCGCAGGGATGTTTGAACTCGGACTTTATCTTGCCAGTGAGGGCAAAGCGAAGCCAGGGACCAAAACACATAGGCGTAGTCATTTTTCCCAGGACGGGAGCGGCAAGCGAGGTCCCAAGAGATGCCCAAGTGGTGCCCACAAGCCCATCGAAGGAGTAGTTTTGTCATCTTTGGCTCATATATACCCAAAGGTCCCAGGATGCCATGTTTTGAGTAGCGGTGCTGGATCAAGGTAATATAGAGCTCATCAAACGTAAGCCTCAAACGGTCTTGCCAATAATAACGTGTTTTTAAATACTTCCGGTGCCCAAAGACTCTAGTGAGAAGGGAATTGATGCGCTCCTCCATCCAGTGGGCGCTCTCGGAGTGCGGCACAGGGCTATGGGACAAGGCAAGCCGTCGGTCCCGTCGTCCTCGCCGACGGCGTGGGCCAGCTCGCACACGTGCACTCCTGCGGCCCAACCGAACGTTGGGTTGGTTGTTAGCTGCCTGCTGGGCAAACATAATGTAGGCACTCTCGAGGCTCGAAATCTCGGACGAGGAAGCAATCAGCACGAAGAAAAACAAGAGCCGGCGCCTACATCCTGGAAGTAGCCCATGATAGCGACTAGCTTCTTTTACAGGTTGACCTTTTTGGACTTGGAAGAGACCTCGGACATGTTCCCGAAAACGTCCTACACCCCCTGAGGCCTGCCCATGGGCCCTCGTAATACTACCCTTGCCAATGTAGAGGACCTCGGAGCCTACCTGGTAGAGGTAGCTGCTATTGGGCATCTTCGGGGGGTTCAGGCCTCGCAGGGCCATGTACTGAGTACGTAGGAACAGAGCTCGTTCGAGTGCGTGTGGTAATCGTGCGGAGTCTGGACGGGCAAGGGCCTCTGTACACATAGGATGGAGGCTTCGACAAAGTTGACGGGCCCGCCACCGTTGGCGTCTTCCTGCAATAAAGAGGCCACGAATCCGAATCACAGACATCACTGTCGTTACGGCAAGAGCCAGAGCTGATACACCATGTGGGGCCCCTGGCTTGTCCACCAGGGGTAGCAAGGCACGTTGGAGATCATGAAGTCCACCAATGAAGGCAGTCGAAGGTTGTGCCACGAGCACTTGCCAGAGACCCCCTGCAAATAATAGTGTTATCTCCTTTGGCACATGTAGACCCGAAAACATAGGATCTGTCGGGATGTTCGAGGCCCAACTACAGAGACCATACATATCAGAGTAAGCGCGAGCACGTACTTGAGATCCCGTGAGGCCATCATATTGACAGGGTCCGCGCTGGCTCCGAAACTTGTGGATACATCGGTTGCCTTGGTCCTGGAGAGGGCTTCCGTGTACGCCAGAGGCAAACCAGCACACCAGAATCCTGAGCATAAATCGTACATTGAGATGTCGAAAGCGGTGGCCTGGGTGCCGATGACGAGGGCCTGCGTGCTCTCGATCGTGGGGAGTGCAGAGTCGGGATAGAGTGCGTCTCCAATCGCGCCGCCGAGATCGGTTTAGCCACCATTGCAGCACGGTCTCGGAAGAGAAAGTAGTACACAAACCCAACCAATTGCACCGCCACAACCTTGAGACACGGTAATTGGCCGCCTTCACGGGTGGTGGTGTGCACGCTCGGGGAACATCACCTTGGCTGAACAAGCCAGAATCATACATAAGGAAACTCGAGCTTATAAGAAATTGTGATATGAATACTGCACTGGCAAACCAGACTCGTAATATGAAGACTGGACTGGCAGACCAGACTCGTAATATGAAGACAGAACTGGCAAACATTACGCGTTTGGTACCTTCTGCCGCGGCTGCGGTGCATGGGGACGGCTCGTCACCACTCCGATCCCGCCGCGTACACACTTGGAAGCGAAGTAGAAGATTATCGATAAAGCAAGTCACCCTGTAGGTCGTGCGTGCCCTTGGAGCTCCAGAGGTCCTTGAGGTCATCATTGGGGTACTCACGTGGGTCTTCGGGGGCCTCGAAAGAGAACGCATGGCCGAACTCAAGATCCTCAAGCGACGCCCCAAGACTCGTGACCACCCTGCAACACCAAGACAAACCAGAGGAGTAATGCAAGACGGTATTCTCGGGGCCCCTTCGCTCGCAGAGCACTCGATGAATATTTTACCACAGAGCATCCAACGAGAAGCAACTTCAGTAGCATGGAATCGACACGAGCCCACGTGTGTGCGCCGCTCTCATTAGAGCGTCTTCAGCGCTTGCCTAAACCCGTGCCGTAATCGCCTGAAAAGAAACAGCTATGGTAGGATGTGAGATGTGTGGTGAAGCGTGGCATGAGAATGAAACGCTTATGTAACTGCCCGAATTCAATTACTGAGCTACCCAATTGCAGACATCGCATTGCTATCTTCTGACCATTCAAACTGCAAAAGAGCACGCGCGCACACGCACACACACACACGCACACACACACACACCGTCCCGAATCCCGCCTGTTCGTGGTGGGCCTCGGGCCCACGGGGCACAAAGGCGGGGCTCGGGAACAGAAGTGCGAGGCCCACCCAACTCGCCCTGCCATCCCCTGCGCCCCCCAAGCGAGGGAGTCTCAGCCAGGACAGAAAGGAGAGGACCAACCACGTCGCACACGGTACTTCGGGGAATATACCCGCCTGTGGCGGGCCCAGGGCACGCCCCCCAAAACGTCTCGGCACTCCTGGGCGGCTCCCCGTCGCCGCAGGCGACGGGGTGGGGTGGGGGCAAGGGGGGCAAAACGGATAAAAACAATCCTGCGTCAATATTGACGGCGCTGATGTCTCCACTTTGACGCGCTGTGATGCGCGCAAAAATGTTCTCAGAACGAGCGGGCGCAGTGCAGCCCAAATCCTGAATTCAGATGTATTGCGATCGAAGCTGCGACGACAACTAAACAACCTAATACTATTATAACAACATTCGCTGGGCACCCGAGGCCAAAATATTATCCCAATCGATATTGCATGTGTGTTCACAGTTTTTTACGGGAACTGGTCGAAGTAATGATAGTGAACTTTTGTTGCGCGAGGCACTCCAGGGCCCAAATGTTTTGTCAAGTATATCCGGAATATTTTGTGAGGGCCCAAATGAGTTACGGGAGTCATGCATTGCATGTGTTGTACTCTGTGTATCCGACATGTCATGAAACTGAGATGAGGTTGACGGTCTCAGAATATCAGCGACGGGCGTCTTGTCTGGGTGCCTTTCTGCCAATGGAATCGGCGAAATTGTTATCTATTTGTTGGTGGGTGACCAGCCGGGGTACTTTTATGCTTATAATTGATCGAGCCACTCAAATCATGGTAATGATAGGATCTGGAAAACGGCCTCGGATTTAGAAAATATGTTGTCGAATTTAGTAAACCGGCGTTGGCGTTTACAAAATGATTGTTTGTCTCGTTTTGGTTCGGCGGCGCCATTTAATCAATCAGTTTCTCGCTTTAGTAAGGCATCGTTTTCTCCATAATTTATATTAAGGGCGCGCGTCCAATCATTGCCACGACCTATGTGAGCGGCTGAATAATGCCACAATGTATGACATAACATCCTATCATGCCCATATTGCCACACTTTATGCTACGAAATTGCACCATATAAAATTCGATCAGCGAAACCTGTGGGGTTCGTAGTACGCAGGATCCCAAGCGCGATTGCCATGATTATCGAATTGTCAAAATTGTGCATGTTGTGATATGATCAGCCCAAATGTATCCGCAAACGTTCTCGCCAATGTAGATCCAGTTGTTTCAAATGGCATGGCCAGTAGCGGCATGTGTTGTCGCGGTGGCGCTCCAGGGAATTGCGCCACCATGCCTCTGGGCGCGTCCTGCGAGTGCCGCCCCGACTGCGCTCGGCGCGGCTCGGCGCGGCCATGCTGGTCAGGTGGCGCGGGCCTTGCGGCCGGCGCTCCTGGCCTCCGCGCCGTCGCCGCAGTCGGCGCGGAGGCTGCAGCGGCGCCGCCAGTCCAGCCAGCGTCGCAAGGGGCAGGGCCGCCGGATGGCGCCGCGCCCGAGGAGGAGGCAGCGCCCATGGCCGGCCCGTCGCGGCGCGGCGGTGGAGGCGCGGGAGGCGGGGCAGAACGGGGGTCGGCGACAGGATCAGTCGCTTGCCGAAGGCTGTACCCCCCTTACTGGCGCGAGCTGCGCCAGGGTCGCGCGGCCCTGGCCCGCCCCCTTTCCCAATGGGAATGGAAAAGGGTCGCGGGCCCCCTTTCCGAGCGTTCAGCGCGACTCATCGCGCCAGGTGCTTTGACTCTACGTCCATCATGACCATTCGCAGCGCTTTCGGTCTGCAAGCGCATGGCCATTCGCGCGTCTTCTATTGTCAAAGGGTGATCGTTGTCCATTTCGCGCCCGCGTGCCAACTGCTGCCGGGAGACTGGGCGCCCCCGGCAGCGAAACAGAAAGTCCTGGTATTGGTGATATAAAAGACCCTCGAAGTCGCGAGGATCGACCTCGGCGCCAGCCAATCGGCAGTGGCGAGCCGCTGGTCGCCCCGCGGCAAGCCGCCTGCGACGCCTGGTCGCTGCCTGCGAGGCAATGACGTATGCGCGCGTGATCTGCTGCGCAACGCCAATATTCAGATGGTCGCGGATCCAGCAGATGACGCCCGCAATGAGTGCGACCTCGTCCTCGCCCGCCTCGCCAAAGGCTGAAGCGCTCGCGCGCATCTTGCAGGCGCGGTCTCCGTTATTGGCAGAGGGGCCGCGGAAGCGCCTGCCGCAGCTTCGCTTTTCCATCTGAATGTCGCCCGCGCCAGTCTGGACGAGTGTCTCAATCCGCTCGCGGGTGTCTCCACCGGCGCTCAGGGGGCGCCCGAGATCGCTCAGGGCCTGATCGGTGACCGCGCGAGCGTTATCGGTGGCGAGGTCGGCGGAGAGCGATTCGCACTCCTCATCAGTCATCTGATCGGGGAGATCGCCAGTCGAGGTGTCTCCGCCAGACTGATGTGCTGAGGCCGTGCCAGTGTGGCCTGCTCTATGAGCGCCGCCTCATGCGCGGCCCTCTCGTCGCCCTGCCGGGCGCCGTCGCTATCGGCGCGGAGTGCTTCGACGATCTCGTCCTGTGTGGGGGCAACAGCAGATGCGGAGCTTCCCGGGTCAGATTTGGGCCGCGGGGGCGCGCGAGATCCCGGGGGGCCGTTCTGGTCAGATGGGCGCTGAGATATATCGGCGTCAGCCCCAGGAATGCGCGCGCCAGGTCGTTGATCATCGGCAGGGTCTTCATCTGGCCGATCGCGGAACATTGGGATGTCTGGCTCCAAGAAATCCTGGGATGTCATCGGATGCGATAGTATCGCCCCATCACTTTCGCAAGGCAATGAGGCCCGGGTGATTGCAATGTATTTGCATGGGGGGCAGCGCCTACCAAGCATTGCTGACACTTGTAAAGGCTTCCGCGCATGAGTTGGATATCCAACTGTCATGGCTATATTCGCTGTCGTAAGTGTAACTCATATTCCACAACAAAGAGTGGATGACATGTACGTGGCCACAAATATGGAATATCAACGGCACACTGGATGCGATGATCGAATGTCGTGTTGTAAAATTGAATTCCCGTGTTAACGCGGGAACTAATTGCGAGATGAGATGTGAACGTATGCGCGTCGCGTTGATGCGTGGTGTTGATGTGATGAGTGATGTCGCATAGCAATGTGTCGGGCAATGGTTGAGATAACCATGTGCACATGCCAGAGTCGGTGGCTTCTTTGATCGCATCAGCGGCTTCTGGGTAGTTTTCGACGGTCTCAAATGGATCGGCGATCTGCATCGCGTCCGTGTTCTCAGCCGCTTTGACAGCCAGGTCATCCTCGTGGGTGCCCTGTGTAGTGGCAGCGTCGTGTCGCGCGGGTGTTTCCACCGGCGCATTAACGACTGTGTCTGCGATGGGACTGCCGAGGTGGGTGTCCATGTCGTATTGCGACAGGGTGCCATGTACGCCTTCGGGAATCTTTCGATGGAGAGGATATGCGAACTTGAGGCCTGTCTGCTCAGTCCCGCGGTCGTTGTGCCATATGTTGACCCAGCGCGGTCCCTCGCCTCTGAAAGGTCTCTGAACGGCAATGTAGCTGCCACAACGGGTCCAATCGATAATGGTGCCAAATCGTTTTCCTCTTGCCCATGTGATGACGCTCTTGACGTCTCCTGCTGGCCATGGGGCATTGTATGCTCTGCAATGCGCGTTGCCCCGAGGTCTCGTATGAATCAAGCCGCCGTCCTTGATTGCGTTGTACCTTGGGCCCCAATCCCTGCAGCTGTTCGAGAGCTCCCGTACCATTGGTTCGCGCAGTTCCATGCGGGTCTGCGCGGCATTCCACCGCTTGGCGGTGCCAATTCATCGACAGTCTCCTGCATGATTTGCGTTGGTGGTTGCTCTGGTGGGGCCGCGTCTGGTGCAGGGGCGGGCGGTTCCACTGGCGCTGGGTCGGCCGCGGGTGCATCGTAGGCAGCGCTGTATGTGCCAGGTGGAATCCTATCCTGAAGGGCAGGGTCATGCTCTGCGCGCGCTTGGGGGAAGGCTGTCGGCGCCGCTGCGCCAGCGGCGGCGTCCGCGGGCATGGCCGCTGGCGCAGGCTCCACAACTGTAGGCGGCTGTGGAGGCCCAGGGTGCTTGGCGATCGTGGAACCGCTCGCGATGAGGTTCGGCGGCGGCGTCTGCGGCGTTGGCCCCGACGCATTCGCAGGTGCTGGCGGCGGCGGCGGAGGCGGGGACCTGCGTGCTCGTTATTGACCTGGACGTGCGTTTCGCCGCAGGTGTTGCCGCTGGCGCGACGTCGCGAACTTCGCATTGGCTCCGTGGCTCAATGAGCTGTTCCAGCGGTGGGTGCGCCCAAGACGGGCTGCGCTCTGGGTGCAATGCTTTGCCGCCGACGGCGCGGATGGCGAGGCCTGTGCTGCACGGCGTGGTCTGCGGACGCAGAGCGGCGCCCTGCTCGCCGAGCCAGAACTCACCGCCCGCTGACAGAGCGGCTTTCATGCCGATGACGATGTCGACGTGTTTCTTCCTGCGCTGGAACTTGTAACCAGGAGGCTTGGTGCGCGGGTTCGGCTCGTCGTCGTCGACGAAAGAACTGGGGCTGAAACAGCCTTCCTTCCGAGCCTCGTGTGCTGCTCCGTATCACGGGTTGATGCGGTATGTCGTGATGCTCATCGTAGTAGCATGATGGAAATATTTTGCGTCCGTCAATTGTAACGTTTCCCATCCCATATCCCATGGCTGGCTCGAAATGGGCGCAGCTCCGACCGCCGACCGCCTAAATCGCCAAAACGCGTTCCCGCGTGAAGTCCTGGCCGAGGGCATTGCAACCGTCGCGTCAGACGAAGACCTGGGAGCGAGCCTTATCGTCGATGTGCACCTGGAGGAAAACGACACTGCGATGATGTAGTAATCGCCTGCAGATTGCCATGGTTGTCCGAATTGTTGCACCTGTCCCACGTGGGCGGCGATCGCCCGGGAGTCGGGGCCGTGATCATTGTGGGCAAATGTGTCTGTCGCGAGCTGGTCGAGGGAAGATGCGGCGCTGCGTGCCGCCCATGGTGCCACGTCGCGCGACCTCGGCCAAATTTTTCCGCAGCGATCTCGGAACTGGTCGAGTCAGTTTCGGCTGCCTCTGCCATGGCGTAAAACTGTGGAGATTGACTTGATGAGCTCTTTCGCGGTGCCGAGGAAACGGGAGTGGCATTGCCACCCTGTCATCGAAGGAGGTCCCAATTGCATCGTTTTCGCATTGCACAGCGCAGCCCGTTCGCATTCAGAAAAGCATCCATTATTCTGCAAGTCAGGGGCATGTGCGATCACGTGCTCGTCGCACTGCCGGTGCTCAATGCAGTCCTCGCCCGTAGTGCATGGTGCATGAGGGGGCCGCGCAAATTGCCAGGAACCCATGGGTTGTTGTCGAGCTTTTTCGCGCGGGTGCAAGACTCGCGCGGCGCGCAGTAGTTGCCGGTCTTGCCCGAATCGTCCTTCCCATATTCGCTTTGTGATCGATCGCGGCAATCGTGCGCTGCCATCGCTGCGAGCTGGGCGAGGCTGCTGGCGCCGCGGAAGGAGCGGCGTCAGCAGGTGTTGCCGCCGGCGCATCGTCGGCCACAGTTGGGGTAGACGGTGGGCGCGGCGGGGGCGCGGGTGGAGCCTTCGGCGTAGTTGGGGGGAGCGGCGGCGGCGGGCGCGGCGGCGGCGGCGGCTGCTCGGGCGGCGGCTGCTGGGATGAGGCGGGCGCGGGGGCATCCTCCGGCGGCGGGGGGTGCTTGGGCGGGGGCGGTCGGACCTGCACTGACAACAGTGGGTATGCCTGCATGTCCCCCTCGTTCCGTGGAGGGGGCGGTGGGCTTTCTTCGTTCGCCGCAGCTCGTTGTCGCAAACGCCCCCTGCACTCGATGATGTAGTCTTTGTGGCAGATGCTTGCTTCTTCGAAGAAACCCGTCTCAGCGCTCGCACGCGCGTTGGATGCTGGCCCGGCTTTGTCGATGAACTGCTGTAGTGCACGCCGCGTCGTGGCGTGGCGGATCTGGAACCGCATAGCGGACGACATTTCAAGTAGTCGCATGCAGGGGAGTTCCATGTGGTCCAAACCTGTGGGTCGGCGTTCATCAGGGCATTGACTCTCTCGAGTATCTTTGTGTAAGATTCGAAGCATGTCCATTCTGCGGCCGAAAGATACATTTCCCATCCCGATCTCTGCCGTGGGCTGTGGGTTCGGGCTGAGTGCGCGCTGGAGTATTCACATCTGGCATCGCCATTCTGGGCCTCCCGAGTGGTCTCTCTGGGAGGCGGGCGCGATGGGCTGGTGTGCCAGGAGGAGGGCCCGGCGCTGGAATCACCGCCGTCGGGGGGTTCGGGATGGCGGCGGCCTCGGATCGCATAGAACGCATGGTGGTGTTCATCCACGCAACCATTGCAGTATCGCCCAAGGCCTGCGTTTGCAGCCCACCGAGTCCATGACGGTGTTGATATTGCGTGGGTTGCTCCAGGCGCATGCGAAGTGCGGAATTCATCTCGACGGCCCGTTTGTGTCCCCGATGGTTCGTGACCGGCTAATTCAGGGGGTTGCGGAAAGGAAACGGTTGGCTGGCCAGAGACATATCACCGCACTGAGGTTGCGCACCGAAGCACCGTGCATAAACTGCAACGCCAACTGGGCGAAGTTGCGCGGAGCCTGCGCAACGTGCCATGCGTTCTCGTAGGGGCGGTCCTGTGTTTCAGTCCATTGTTCAACCGGTGGTACTGCGATGCCTGTGCCAGCGAACATGCCAACGATCTACTGTATGATGGTCTCGAAGCTCAGTCCGAGGCCCTAGTGCTTGGCCTTGCTAGGCCCCATAACAGTGGGGCAGCGGAAGAAATTCATCACATCGATAGAACGCGATATGTCCACCATGACGAGTTGAGGCAATGATGCGACCGCCCCGCTGCGTGTAGGGGTGAACTGATCGTCGTATTTCTCAGATGCGCTGCCCCGAGCGCGATGGGGGCGGATATCCACGCGCGTTCCGCCCCGGGCAATGTCGTCGGCACTCCGCCAACGGAATGCGCTCAGGCCTCGTTGGTAGTGCTTCTGCTTGACATGAGCTGGGAAGTGGTCAGCCCAATAGCTTTAGATGATCTCGTTCCTGTCGCGATGCACGTTTTAGCCCTTCGCCGCGTGATGCGATCGGGCCGCGCGGATCTTGTCGATGATTTTTCAGTTCGATGTTGACTGGCTCCTGGGAATTCGTGGCGATGTCGAGTTTAACAGCTTGCCTCTTGCCGCGCGGCAGCGGGGGCAAATCGCTGGCGTCGCCGCTGGCCTCGGGCAGCCGGGGCAAGTCGCAGCGGATGGGGGGATCATGCGTCAGCCAAAAGTTCCGGCAGTCAGTCTCCTGCATGGCCCGCGACGTGATATCCTCGCGCACGCAGGCGCTGAAATCCCCAAGTGTTGCGCCGTGCTGACATTGGAACTCACGCATTCAAGGAGAAACGAGAGGAACGAAAGCAGGATTGGATACACCTGCTATCTGTTTTCTCAATGTTGGGTCGCTCAGGTCATCAGTGCCCGTGCGGGGTGCTCGCATCCCAGTTGATCCTTTCTTGCTTTGCATGATGCAGCTGGAGTCGCTGCGTAAATATACTCATTTATGGGCGTGTCCGCCTGGCCCGAGAGCGCGGATGACTGAGGGCGCAAAATCTTCTTGCAGGATGGGGACCAACCGTGCTCGCTGAACATCGTCTTGGCGTAGCGGCCAGATGCATGTGCCCACCACCGTGGTTGAGGTGCATTCGGGTTGTCCATGAATGTGTCGTCGCAGTGCATGCTGCCGGCATCCTTATTCTCAGGTGCTCACTGGGGCGTGGGAAGTGGGCACCCGCGGGCCCAAACTCGGATCTGCGATGGGCAGCGCCCTTGCTGGGTAAACTCATCGTGAGCAGCGGGCGTTGCCGCTGGCACTGGCAGGGCGCTGGGCCGCCGAATCCCCCGCGCGAAGTCACCCATGACGAGGTTTTCATCTCGCGCATGCGGGCGTCTGTCAATGCGTGGAAGACGCGGCAGCATATCTTCTGCAATGCCTCGACACTTTTTCCGATGTGGCCAGCCGCGTCGGAAGTGCGCGGGGCGGCAAGTGGCCAAAATGTAACGTTGCGGAGAAATCGCGATGGGTGTCAGAAAAAATGGACACATGAGGCCGCGTTGTTGCAATAGTGGTGGCATGGGATCGTCTGCGTAGTATGCCTCGCCATTTGCCGCCGTTTTCCCCGTCGTCTGTCCCATGGGGACATTGTCGATCCTCCCCCATGGCATGCGGAGTATCTTCCACATGCTGCCCCCCATCTCATTGCGCATCGCCGTCAGTGGACGCATGTTGCCGCAGGGCCGAGCCCAGGGATACTCTGGAAGAGAAGCTCTGGGCACTTCTGAAGCGCGCAGAAAATAGCGGAGTCCTTCAAGTAGAGGCCTGCGAAGAGATCCACGCGATCATGGGGGCGAGCCGCGGCGTGGCCGCGGGGGGAGAAGGGCGCGGAACGCGACTGCCTGACAAGAGCTCAGCAGGCTCACCAACCGCATTATCAGTAGTGATGATGAGACCCTGGTCGCTCGAGCGCAGCGCGCGCTGTCCACTTCCGTCGGGGCGGCGCCCGTTGTAGAGGAGGGAATTCACAGGATAATCTTCCTGGGGGCGAGGGCGCGCCACCTGCGCCGACGCGCAGGATGCGCCGGATGTCTCCGTCTGCGGATGTCTCCATCTGCGCCGACGCGGACGCCCCCGCCGACCTGCGCGCCGTGGAGCTCGACCTGGGGGCGAGCCATCGCGGCGCGAGTTCGGCGGGGGTTGCTCCTGTCGCCGAGGGGGGTATCAAGGAACGAGTGCGCTTGAGGTTCTGAACGGCTATGGTTAGAGGCGCCCCTGACAACGCGCGCGCGCGGATGGGAGACTCGAGGGAGGAAGAGCGAGGGCCGGCGGCAACGCGGCTGGCGGTCTTGGCGGCCTCCGGCGTCTTTTTCGGTCTTCGGGTTAGTGGCGGGGAAAATGAGCGATACCTCCAGCAATTCTTGCTAATTGTGGGCCTTCTTCGGCTCAAAATTGTAAGTCATTATGTCGGAATGTTGTTCTATTGCCCCTACATATTTGATGTGAATTTGTTCCCGTTGGCATGTTTGCGTGACCTCGCCCGAGTTGATGCGGTGAGTGCGATGAAGATGACAGGGTGCGGGCGTGCGCCCTTTCTGCACCATCGCAATTGCAGCCTGGCTGTCCTCTGCCACAGCAAGATGACCATCAGAGATGGTGATGGTGTGGGACAGGAGCGTGGGGCATGTAGTTCGAGGTCCTTGTGCGCGATGTTTGATGATGGAACTGGTGATGGTGGCGTAATTCGCGTCGATGTCTTGGGTCCGAAAGCGCGAACTGGCGGCGCCTTCAAGGGAGGCGTCTTGCGTCGCTTCTTCTTGGCGGCCATGGACATGCTACTGCTTCTCCTCTGTGCTGGGCCATGGGCCACGGCTCCCCACAAGATAGCAATGGTAAGCCTCCAGTGCGCAAAACCGTGTCAAGAGCGACGATCTCGGACTCTGTGGATGCGTGCGAGACAACAGTCTGATTGTTGCATGCAGCGTTGAACGGGTAGAACGCGTCGGGGCCCAATAGCCCCCCGAAGACGCCGTGTCGACTTTGAGCTCTGACGCAGTTCGCGAAAGAGGCGTCGGTGGAGAGCACGATGGACATCTTATCCGGAGTGTCACCAATCCATCTATGGGGACAATGTGTGCGTGTAGACTTCAAATCGCAAAACGCATGTCGCATGTGTAGTTCCATGTGGCGATCTCCTGTGCCAACATGCAGACTGGGCGCATGAGGTCAAACCTGCAGCGGCATGCCAAGTACAAGATCTTCACCAACGCACTCGCTGCCTCCGGGCTGAGGACCCCATCGTCCACGTAGTCCCGCTCAGTGGAGGACGTGTCCTCGATGCCAAGGGTGTCGGCGCGAGGGGGGGGGGTCGCTGTATGTGATGCGGCTGGTGTCGCTCGTGGGCTTGCGCAGAAGATCTGGGCGATGGGGGGCGTGGCTTAGGCGAGGGTCACCACTTTCTCCTCGAGCCTGGCATGCCAGGCAACTTGGATGCGCAGTCCAAGTACCGAGTCATGCACTGGTCAGTAAAGCCAAGCATGTCGCGTCGAATGTCACGAACGTCGGTTGCAGATGTGTGTTGTTTAGTGACATGCATCGGGAGCGTGTGTCGGGTCGTGGCCATGCGTTTGTCAAAGACGCTCCGTGGTGCTGTCCACGTGTCCTGACCACAGCCCAAGTCGTGGTCGCATGGAGTAGGTGGGCCGATCTCAGTACCGCTGTGTCGGATCAGGCCCCACCCTGGCTGAAGATTGTTTTTTGGGCCCACCATCTTGAAGTCATCGACGTAGACGGATCAGATGAGATTCAACGCGTCGTGCTTCCAGACGCACCCCCATCCAGGGAAGAGTCGGAATCCCGCTGGCTCCAAGCAAACACGACAATGACGCCCCCAGAATACGCCCGCCAAGGGGTGGCCATGAAGAGCGAGGCGGAATCGACAAACGGGGGTCTTGTATTTTGGCCAAGACGCAGGCTGGCGCCACTTGAACAAGGAAATCCACGCGTCAACGGGGTCGATCCGACCGTCGCTGTAGAGCAGAGCCTGCGCGCGCGCCAGGGGCTTCGCTCTGCTCGCCGCCGCTATCTGGCAATCGTGCCGTGGCGCCACATAACTTCGAGGCCTCGATGCGCGAGGCGCAGGTGGCGGCGTCGGCGATTGCAGCGGCTAGGCCGCTCTCGTCTTTCACGTCGTCGCCCTGAATCACGACGCGGCACTTGATCTTCTGAAGTTCTGGAAGCAATTCTACGTGTTCGACGGAAGAGAGTTTCAGTGCGTTGGCGAAGTGTACTGCTTTGCCGGTCTTGCGTGGGTGAGCTCTGTTGCAGCGTGAACTGTGAAGCCGCAACATCGGCGCGCTCCGCGACCGTCGTGACCATCCAAGTTTGCGTCTTCTCTAGACGTTCGAATTCCTTGCGAAGGGCGTCCCGCGCGCGTGGTTCAGCCGCGACTTCTTTCTTAATGAGGTCGCGGGTGGCAAGACATGGGCGTTGCCAGTGAGTCGTGTCAAGATTATTCTGTGCTCCTGGCGGTAGCCAGGTGTACGCGGCACCGTGGGCATGCAACCTGTCTGCCTGAAACAGCGTCGTTACTTGTTGACATGGCCGAAGATAGAGCCGTCGTTGTCCAGCAACGTAAACGAGCGGGCAACGCTCGCGGAATCGGCCCCAGGCTGTGGACGGCAGTATAAAGCAGTGGTGATGCCGCGTGGTCCATCAGGAAGGGCGGCGTATAGCGCGTTGTTGTCGGTGGCGCCCCTGGCGTTTTTCATCTCGGATGACGGCGCTGCGCGGGCAGTGGGCAACGCGCCTGTCCGATGTGTTCCGCTGCCGCTGTTGGCGCGCAATCGATGGGCCTATTTGTCTGTCCAGGTCCAAACGCGAAGAACAGATCGATCGCGCATCCCCCGTGCTCCGTGGAAGTCCTTCGCGAACTCTTTTTTGGCATTTCGCCGTTTCTGGGATGTGGTGTTGCAGAAATCTGCCAAGATGCGGTCTGGCCGAGACGCGGCCTGGGCGCGCGTCTGGCGACCGCGTGCGTTCATCATGCCTTCTGGGGTGATCTCGGGCCGCTGGTAGAAGCGAATGATTCCAGTCCAGTGCTCGCTGAGATAACGGTGGTCATTTTCGCTCGCGCCATCCGAAACATCGCGGGTATACTTCTCGCCTTCCTGGGTGGGTGCGGTCTCGAAGTCGCGGGCGACGTCGAGCTTGTCTGCCAGGGCAGGGGTCCCGATCGCATCGCCAGTTGGGCGAAAGAGCTGGGCACGTGGCGCACGAATGTGCGTGGGATAGCCTCGCCGCGGAGATCCCAATACCCAGGCTCGGGGGCAGGGGCCGCTAGCTCTGCTGCTTCGGGGGGCAGTGCTCCTGAGTCGGGTGCTTCGGGAATTGCTGGTTCATGAAGCTTCGCTACGCTGGGGTCGTCCCGCTCTGCTGGGTGTAGTAGCGCTGAGTCATCTCTGACTGGTGCGTAATCAACTCGCGTGATTCCGGATTGTGGTGTCGGAGAATGTCTTCTTTGACGGGGAGATTGTACTTGCCGTCTGGGATCGCAATGTTATTGGCCCGATGTGCATGGTACTGCTCGCAATCAAGATGGCTGGCGTACGTGGCCGTGTCGAGGCGAGATCGTCACCGGACCAGCGACCGCCAAAATGAAGATGGCATCCCTTAAACAAGCCTTCACGTGCTGTCGCATCAAACTCTGCCGCGGGCTCGCCGATGCCGGCATTGAAGCATTTCCGAAAGATGCGAACGCTAAATGGAACAATGTCCTTTGGAGGATTCTCCCAAACGCGTAGTCCCTATATTCTTCCTGTGTGGCGGCAACTCCGCGATCGGGAGTGGCGGTGAACATGCGGCCGCAACGCTGCGCCTGCATGGCCATTTCCACCACTCATGACCCAGGCCAGCGTTGTGGAGCGCCGCGCGGGT
The DNA here is from genome assembly GCA_963575745.1 of Prorocentrum cordatum. Taxonomy (NCBI): domain Eukaryota; class Dinophyceae; order Prorocentrales; family Prorocentraceae; genus Prorocentrum; species Prorocentrum cordatum. The sequence continues at coordinate 783,810 of CAUYUJ010015948.1, forward strand.
GCCCTGAATAACTGCCATGACCGTGCGCTCGGTCATTCCATGTGTCAGTGGCCGATGTGGCGCGCCGGAGTCGTGCCGCCGCCCCAAGAGACGGTGGGCCTTTGTAGCCCGCCAGAGTTGTCGGTGTAGATATGCTTCACCTCGTCATTGGGGGCGCGAAACTCAAGACAGGATGCCTCGGTAGTCTCGGCATCCTTCTGCTTCGCTGGGCAGGCCATGATGGCGCCTGTGCGCGTGTCTAACGTAACCAAGGCGTACTTGTCACCGTGCCTATCAGTGGCGCCATCTGCAGCAAGGACGACGTGGTCGGCAGTCAGAGCCTCACCGAATCGCTTGGGTACGAATGCATTGTATGGGGCGTCTTCTTCAGTGGGCTGTGATGGTGGATTGTGTTTGCGCTTCCGTCGGAATGTCGTGTTCTGCGACCACGTGCGTGCACGTACTTCACAGTCAGGGTGCTTCGGACTGTGAGTGATGTAATGCGCAGGGTCGATGGGTGGCCGCGGTCGGCCTGGCAGCGTCGGGTCGCGCGCTGGCGGCGTAGACGCGGGCGCGCCCGCTGGCGCAGGGGCAGGTAGCGCCTGGTCGCGCGTCGGCGGCGTAGACGCGGGCGTGCCCACCGGCGCAAGGGCAGGCGGCGTCTGGTCGCACGTTGGCGGCGCAGACACGGGCGCGCCCACCAGCGCAAGAGCATCATCCACGCGGCACCTACACATGTAAGGGTACTGATCAGCATGTCCACCTTCCCGTAATCGTCGCGGACGGCCTGAGGCTTGCGGCGCGGTAGACAGCAGAGGCGGCGAAATCCGTTCGAGCGAGGGTGTTGACGTCGAGTTCTGGGGTGCGGTTGTTGGCAGTATCCCTGCACCGCTGACCTCGTGGGCCCTGCAGTAAGCAACCCAGTTGTGGGCCCCGTGCTTGTCGGAGGCCGTCGCCATTCACTAGTTGCCCCGCTGATAGTTCCGATGGGGCAATCGTCGTGCGCAAGGGCGGAGCTGGACGGCCCAATGCGCGGCAGCTGCAGTCGGATGTGCTCATTGACGATCCCGTCGCCACTGGCTGTTTCCAGTGTATGTTCGCATCCTAATGGAACGTCAGCGGCTTCCTGCTGCGCGAGGTCGGCCTTGCCCTGGAAGTGGCGAGCGGAACCGCTGTCCAAGATCCACGTCCGTGACAGCGCTGCAATGGACTGCGATGCCGTGGAAGGCTCGGTCGTGGGCGTTGCCGCGGACGCTGGGCCGGCGTCTGATGGTATTGCGGGCGCCGTAGTAGGGCCGGTCGGTGTCGTGAGGTCATCGTGCCATCTGTGAGCCTCAGGTCTGGCAGCGGGTCGGGCACGTCGGCGGGGTCACCTTCGCTGGATTTGGGATGCCACTTGTGTGGCCGCTGTTGAAGCGCAGCGTAGGTGATTGCGTCAGTGTTGTCGAGGTCGAAACGTAAGTGCCGTGGTTGTAGCCCTGCGGTAGCTCTCGTGGATACGATTGCCAAAACCTGTTCGCGGATCGCGCGCGCTCGCCCCCGTCGTCGATTGCATCGCGTCGCTGCAGGGGGCTGGTTCCTGCGGCGCGTCGAAGGTGACCGACCGGAGCCGCGGGGGGCGGATCGGCTGCCGCCCCGTGAAAATGATCGGGGGCGCTGCGGGGGTCGCGGGCGCCATCCGCGGGGCGACCGGCGCGACCCCCCTGGGCCCCTGAAGCCCCGACGCCCCCCGCGTGGGGATATCTAGTGCCCCCCGCGCGTCCGGGAGAGGGCGTCATGTCGCGGCTGTTCTGACTATATGGCTGACTGGGGCTCCTCTTGAGGGTCTCGGTGCCGGGTGCGACGCGGGCGAATCGGCCGCCGCTGCTGTGCTCGCAGTGTTCGCCTGGGTCGGCAAAGAAGGTGCATGTCGCGAGGTGCGGGTATTTGTACAGATCTTGTCGAGGGCAGGCGCCATGTTTTGCGACGGAGAAACATCTGTTCTTCTGACCCCCGTCTTGGGGTTGCGTCGGTGAGCCTCGCCCCGTGGAGGGTCGCGTCTCGCGGGCGCCCCTGCCGGCCGTTGACGCGCGTCGCGGAGGTCGTGGTGTGGCGCGGTTGCCAGGGCCAGCGCGCAGCAATTTGCACCGTTCTCCGTTTTTGCAACGGCCTGTCCGGGATGCAACGCGCGCGGTGAGTACGTGACGAGTCGTCTCGTTCTTGAGGTTATGCTGGTTGCGTTGGAGACGGTGCATCTCGATGGTGGCCATCGCGCGTTCTTTTAGCCGATCGCAGGCGCGATTGGGGGGTGGCCTAAGTTAATATTGTTGTGGCCGTGCGCGTCTTGCTTCATCCACGGGCGTCTGCCAATCTGAGCTCGGAACAAAGACTCGAGCGTCTCTGTGTCTGGTGGATCGCGGCATCCCAAGAGTAAATTGCCCCAAGCCACAATGAATCCTTGGATCTCGTCGCCCCGCGCGCGAATCAGTTGGAGGCGTTCGAAATCGCGCGCGGTGTCGTCGAATTCCGTGAACGTGCAAGTTGTAAGATTGCCCTGTAGATCTGCCTAACTTTTTCGGCGCGCGGCCTGCCCCGCGTTCCTGAGTCTTCAGATTTTTCATCGGGTAACGAAGCTCATTAATGAGAACGGCCGAAAATCCAGCGGCGAACTCGCAATCGATGCTCCCGAAGTCGCCACTGCAAAGGTGGTGTCAGGTTGTTCGGCGACGCAAAGGAAGGTGCATGCCTTGGCGGAGCGCCCTGAGGCGCTGCCGAAATTCTCCCTGGCCATCTGTTGCCACTCTTGAAACTGAGTCATGCGTGGTAATTGAGGAATGCGCGCAGCACCTGATTCCTTGATCGGTGGTGCCACCACGGGAGTACTGTGAAATATGGTGGTGGAATTGGCAGTGTCGGCAATGGCGCGCGCGGGAGAAACGCGACGCGTCTGGGCTGAGGCTGCAGCGGGAGCAGCTCCTGGTGACGCGCGTCGCGGTTGTCCAGCGCGGATGTTTCCATCGGCGAGTGTTAGGGCGCCGTCGGTGGTGGGCTCGGGAGGTTGCGGTGGGGCGCGGATCTGGGTGTCGCTACAGTGGGCCGTCATGGTGGCTTCGATTGTTGTGATGCCGTTCTGCGTCTTCTCATCGCTCTATCGTGGGCCACGTGCCTCGCCGTTGGTGTCGTGGGTTCGCTGGGGGTGCCGACCCGCCCGATGCTCCTAGTCCTGGATTCGTCGGCTTCGCGCTCGTGTTCCAAACGGGGGGGGGGTCTCCTCGGCCCGTGCCTCTTGAGCGTCTCTTTTGTGGGAGAGTCGCAACTGCGCGCGGCCCGCCGCCCCCCGCGCCTCGGCCCCGGCCATTTCGGCAGCGAGGGCGGCGAAATCGTAGACCGAGGTCGGGGTGCCCAGCTGGCTGGTCTGGGCCCGCATAACACGCGACCCAGCAGCGCAGCCGGTAGATCAGGAAACTGCTGCTCGACCGCGGGGGCTCGTTTCTCCAGCGCTGGCACGCGCCCCTCTGAACGCGTCAAAGCGCTGAGCAATGGCCTTCTCGGCGTCGCGCAGCTTGCCGTCCAACTCGGACGTGGCCGTGGTATTCTGCGAATGTAAGTTGGCAGTGGTCGCGCCAGCGTGATCGCGAAGCGCCTGCGCGGTCGTCGCGGGGCCGTTGATCCGTAAGGCCATGGGCCTCAGTTGCTGGAACCTGCCGCACTGTCAGGAGCTCATCGCGTAGTGTCCTGACAGCCGCAGCGCCCGCATCCTTGACGCTCGCGAGCTAGACCTCGACAGCGAGGATGCAGTCGAGCAGCGTCTGGGTTGCAGTGAAATCGGCACCTCGATGTGACTCCGCGCGGTCGGCTTGATATTGGACCTGATTGAGGATCGATCGACCCGCGGCGGTCCGAGCGTCGACTAGGGCAAGAGCGTTCTGGATCGCTTGCTTCAGGGGGTCCCAGGGTCGAATCCGCCCCCTGCGTTTTCACATGTTCCGGTTGCCTGCTCCTTTTTTTTTTGGGGGGGGGGGAGGGGGGGGGGGGGCGTTTTTTTTTGGTGTGTGTGTGTGTGTGTGTGTGTGTGTGTGTGTGTGTGTGTGTGTGTGTGTGTGTGTGTGTGGGGGGCTTTTTGTTTGGGGTGGGGGGTGGGGGCTCTGTCTGAATCGTTTGCGTCTCTGTTTGCGAACGGGTTTCTGGTGCGTCCGTGGGGCGTGGCCAGCAGTGCGCCTAGGGCCTTGAGAGACTGGGGAAGCGCCGATTGGTCGCGATTTCGACTGTGCGACCCCTCGCACAATCAGATTCGTGACCAGCGGGGCGGTTTGCAACCCCGGGGGGGGGGGGGGGGGGGGCAAAAAAAGAAAACAAGAATAATAGACAAACGTTGAACTTCCAGCCGCCGCCGCCTCCACCGCGCCCCATTCCTGCCCATTCCCCCGTCCTCTCCTCCCACCTCTTCCCTCCCGTCCCTCCTTTTATTCGCATTGCATAGACGTTGCACGCACTGCGTTGCAATCGCAGTGCGTTGCAGTCGCATCGCAACAGCCGCCTTATTGCACCCTCCCTATTGCACTGTTTTCCAACCGCATTGCGGTGCAATCGGATGGTATTGTATTGCAATCGGATTGCGTTGCAATGTATTGCAATCGAAATCATCGCTCGTGCCGCTTCTGCATTGCAATCGGCTGCGTTTCGATTAGATTGCATCACGTTGCAATCGGATTGTATTCGCTATGCTGGTGCGCGCGGGTTCGGTGACTCGTGCAGGGATTGGGGACGGATGGTCTTGCATGGGAAAAAGGAAAAAGAAGAGGAGGAGGACGGGGAGGAGGGGGAAGGGCCCGAAGGCTTCAATCATCCTTGCATATGCGAGTCCACGTGCAGCACCGTAGGGCACCAGAGCCGTCCTCTGCGGCCTTGCATCCTTGCTCACCGATCAAAGGGCGGGAAGACAGCGTGTGGGACCCCGAATACTCCACGCCATCCTCCACCTCCCGCAGCCATTTTGACACATTTTTTCTGCAGAGCAACACTTAGTAGTAGTAGTAGTAGTAGTAGTAGTAGTAGCAGTAGTAGTAGTAGTAGTAGTAGTAGTAGTAGTAGTAATAGTAGTAGTAGTAGTAGTAGTAGTAGTAGTAGTAGTAGTAGTAGTAGTAGTAGTAGTGGTGGTACTAACAGTCGTAGCAGTAGGAGTAGTCGTAGTACTAGAAGTAGTAGTAGTAGTAGTAGTAGTAGTAGTAGTAGTAGTAGTAGTAGTGGTAGTGGTGGTGGTGGTGGTGGTGGTAGTCGTAGTCGTAGTGGTAGTAGTAGGCAGGTCATGCAGTAAATGTCACAACCTAGTACTTCCTTAGTAGTCGCACTGTAGTGTTGCAGCAGAAGTAGTGCACGACTGTAGTACGCAGGTACAGTAATAATGTCATCGAACTCGAATGCTTTAGTGATAGTGCCGTCGGGAGAGTGATGTACTATTGTGGAATAGTGCTGTGCAGTTGTGGTCGTGGCATTGTACAAGCAATGCTGTAGTACAGTACTCGTGTGAATTCTGCTCTACCATTGCTTGCCGTGAACTTGCTACAGTATTGTAATAAGAATACTCCAATGCCGTACGATCGCAGCACTGTTGTAATTTGTTCTACGGTAGCGCTGTAGATGGTGGCGCTGTACTAGTCGTAGTACAGCACTGTATCAGTAGTACAACAATAGTGTACTCTAGTACTGTACTACCAGTACCCCGATACCGTGCTAAGCCAATCGTAGTAGTGTAAGGATGAAATGGCAGCGCTGTAGTAGTCATGTAGTTGCAGTCGGTACGTTAGTGGTAGTGCTGTAGGAAGAGTGCTGTGTTGTTGTGAGATTGTTTTCAGTTGTTGTAGAGGCACTGTAGAAGCCAGCGTGATTAGTACTCTACGGTTGCCCGCCGCCGGTGTACTGCAATACTGTAGTAGGAATACCCCAATGCCGTAGTATCGCGGCACTGCTGTAACAATTTGATACTGTAGTGCTGTAGTCGTGACACTGTAATGCTTGTGGTACAGCGCTGTAGCAGTAGTGCTGCGGTACTGGTAGTCTAGTACTGTGCTAGTAATACCCAAATACTGGCAGTAGGCAAAGTGGAACTCCAACACTGGAACGGTCAAGCATGGGAACCGTACCCATAACGCCGCACTGTTGCAGTAGTACTGTATGAGAAGCGTTATAACGAAGCCGTAGGTCGTACCCTGGTAAAGAATTAATGGTAGCACTGCAGTGGCGGCTGTAGGGGTACAACAATATTGCGATACTATGGACATGCAGAAACCTTCTAACACGGCCGTACTGTTGTAGTAGTAGTGTTGCAGGAGTGAGTGCTGTAGCAGAAGTCGTACACGACTGTCGTACGTGGGTACAGTAGTAACGCCATCGAACCCGAATGCTTTACTGGTAGTGCTGTCGGAAGAGTGATGTACTATTGTGGAATAGTAATGTACAGTTGTAGTAGTGGTATTTTAGAAGCAATGCTCTCGTACAGTACTCGTGTGAATTATGCTCTACTATTGCCTACAGTGAAAGTACGACAATAATATAAAAAAAACTCAAATGCCGTACTATCGCAGCACTGTTGCAATACTTGTTCTATGTAGCGCTGCAGATGGTGACGCTGTACTAGTCGTAGTACAGCACTGTAGCAGTAGCGCTGCGGTACTGGTAGTATGGTACTGTACCAGTAATACTCAAAGATTGGCAATAGCAAGCGTGGAAGTCCTACATTGGAGCGGTCAAACACGGGAGCCGTACCCTAACGCCGCATTGCCGTAGCAGTACTGTATTAGAAGCATTATAGCGAAGCCGTAGTGATACCCTGGTGAAGAATTAATGGTGGCATTGCAGTGACGGCTGTAGGAGTGGCACAGTATTGCGATACTTGCAGAAACCTTCTAATACGGCCGTACTGTAGTAGTAGTTAGTAGTAGTAGTAGTAGTAGTAGTAGTAGTAGTAGTAGTAGTAGTAGTAGTAGTAGTAGTAGTAGTAGTAGTAGTAGTAGTAGTAGTAGTAGTAGTAGTAGTAGTAGTAGTAGTAGTAGTAGTAGTAGTAGTAGTAGTAGTAGCAGTAGTAGTAGTAGTAGTAGTAGTAGTAGTAGTAGTAGTAGTAGTAGTAGTAGTGTTGCAGGAGTAGTAGTACTAGAAATGCTTTAGTAAGCATAATGTGGTAGTCTTGTGGTAGCAGCGATATCCGGATGATGTACTAGCATGCGTGTGGTGGGGGTGGTATTATTCGGTATTGTGAGTATCCCGCACCGAATCGACAAGCATGCAAAAAGGCTCACCCAACCCAGAGACAAAACAAAAAAAACGCAGGGGGCGGATTCGACCCTTTGAACCGCTTCAAGGTTGCTGTCTGCGCAGCAGGGCCCGACAACTTTTGGGTCATGTAAGCGTCAAGCTGGCCTATTAGCCCTGCCAATCAATGGCGGAGGGCGATGTTTGTGGCGCGATGTCGCGCCGCAGGGAGGGGTTGCGACATTTGTCCCTATTCTGAAACTGGAGACGATGCCGCCCTGGGGCACTTCGCTGTGAGGTCTGTCCAGTGCGATCCTCAATTGCTCGCGCGTGTCCTGGCGCAGGGACCGATGTGGGGTCCATGGGGCGTCGGGCGCCCAGTCGGCGGCGTCGCGCGGAAACGCTCGGAGGAGACGTGTCGTTCGCGCCACATCGGGTTCCCACCAGCGAAGGTTGGGGGAGAAAACGAAGCGAATCCAGCGGTGGCTCCGAAGGCCTCCGCGGGCGTTCCCACCGGCGAGAGTTCTGAACTGATGTTGGCGTCAGGTGACTGAAACGGTCGAGTGCGCGCTAGGTCAAAACCCTGGGGTGTGTGATTGCGCTGGCGCAGAAGACTGGAAGGAGTTCATGACTGCTTCGAGCTCCGCATCAAGTCGAGCGTGGGCGCTGTGCTTTCCTGATAAGGGGGATTGCGGTGTCAGGCTTTGTCCCATTGCTCTCTCCGCGGCGTCGCGACGCCCGCGCGCCGTCGAAGAGCCAGCGCGCATAGAGGCATTGGTCCCCGTGGGGTCCCGCGCCATGCGGCAGGCTCAAAGGCGGCGCGGGGTGTCGCAACGGAGAGCGCAATCGAAGAGGCTGGTAACCTGTGTGCGAAGGTTGGCAACCGAAGAGTCGAACCTACCGTTTGGTCCGTAACCAGAGGATAATTGAAAATAAAGAAGAATCAATGTTCCCCAGGCGCCGCGCATTGGGCGGCGCGCATGTCATCCAATACCTGCGCCGAGAGGATAGCAGGATCTATGGATAGAAAGGTGACATGAGCGGGTGTCACACACAATCGGCGTCCTCCGATGTGAGGGGCTGCGGGTTACAGCGAGCGCCGAGCCGCGGGATCGGGCGTATTACCATTGTGGCCGGAGGGGCTTTCTTGGACGGATCGGCGGTCAGCGTCGCTTCGGGGAATCGGGTCAAATCCAAATGTGCGTCGGGTCGGGCCCCGCTGGCACGGACTCGAGATCGAACCGGATCGGCTGCGTCAGGATGCATAACAACGCCGCGCAACCATCGGGCCGCTCCGGATCGCCGGAATGTCGGTAATGTCGGAGTTGAATCGAATCGGGCTGGCAAGAACTGAAGTCGGATCGAAATCGGCACTGCCCTTGGCAGCGCCATCGGATCGATCGGATCGCCCCTGGCAGCGCCTGAAGGTATTGGGGTCCTGCCCGCATCTCCGCCAAATGGCCGCGTTCTCATACCAGCCTCTTGCCGCTGGCGTGAGAGAGAAGTAGCCTGGCGAAAGACTCAACCATATACAATTGTGAGCACCGCCGTTGTGAGTGTCCCCTTCGGTGGTTCCCCTGTCTGGGGCCACGAACCGCATGAAAGGTGTACCAAAAGTGGGGTGGGGCCGCCATGAGGGCGCTGCCACCGGGGCCATGGGGCCAGCCAGTGTGTGAAGGATGTGCCCGAATAGTTCGGGGCCGCCATGCGGGCGCTGCCACTGGGGGGGCCTCGTGCGGCGCCGTTTCGTGTCCCGTTCTTTCCCGCCTCTTTCAACCCTCCTTGATTCAGTTGCGCGTTGCGTTCCTGTCCGGCTGGGCCAGCACCCCAGGCCCTGCCGTTTTGCTTTCTTTTCCTTCCCTCTATGTCTTTGCGTCCCGGTGGCCGCGGCTCTGGGCAGCGTGCAGCGCGGAGTCCCCGCACCTCGCGCCGGTCGCCCCGAGGGAGTCCCGGCGACGCGCGCCATTGTGACGGGTGTGCTGGAATGGGCGGCGCGGACGCATGCGGACGTCGCCACTGAGGACTTGGGTGAAGTCCCGACGGGGCCACCACGAAACGTGTGACGGGTGTGCCGACATGGGCGGCGCGGACGCATGCGAACGGCAACATTGGGAAACGTGTGAAGGATGAGCCGGAATGGGTGGCGCGGGCGCATGCGAACGGCACCACTGAGGCGTTAGGTGGAGATCCCGATGGGGACACGAAGCGTGTGAGGGGTGAACCGAAATGGGCGGCGCGGACGCATGCGACGGCACCATTGAGGCCTTAGGTGAAGCACTGGGGCCACGAAACGTGTGATGGGGTGCCGAAATGGGCGGCGTGGGCGCATGCGAACGGCACCATTGGAGCCTTAGGTGGAGCTCCCAATGGGGCCACGAGACATGTGTGGGGTGTACTGAAATGTGCGGCGCGGACGCGTGCGAATGGCAACATTGGGGCCTTGGGTAGAGCTCCCTGTGGGGCCACGAAACGTGTGAGGGGTCTGCCGAGATGGTGGACTTGCGGAGAGCAGAAGCAAGGATGGGATGAGGGAGGGAGGGGGAGGGGGAGGAGGAGAGGAGACGCGGGGCGCTGTCTCTTCAAAACGAAGACCCAACACCACAGGATGGTTGGGAACACGTGCTCCCTGTCTGCCCGGCCGATCCGCCGTCCCCCTGCTTAGAGTCGGGGAGGGCGGGGCCGTGCCAGGGAAAAGGAACGAGCAGACATTCTCGGCGGTGCGCCGAGGGGGAAGCGACAGGAGACGGGCCTTCTCAGACGGCGGTGGGGCTTCGGAGAAGGCTTACGTGGAAAACTTCTCAGATGGCAAAAAGCTTTCTGAGCCTTCTGGGGAGGCCCGCCCCCTCTGCCTTGACCCCTTGCGCCGCCGACTTTCAGAGCCCCGAGTGATCAGGGCAGGGCGTGGTCAAGACGACTGTTGGTTCGCGCCTCCGGCTCGTGCACCAGGCTTTTACTGGATGACACTTTCCCCAAACTTTCCCGCATCGGCTTCTGCCGAACGTGCACTCCGTCCAGCACTTCTCCTGGCACAGGAGCGAACCTGGAGCAGCCTTTATAGAAGGCTTTCTCGCATCACGCGCGGATGCAGCCAGACAAGGCCCTGCCCAGACCAAGCGCATCCCAGATCATTCGATTGCCCGAGGCGTCGAGAGTTCGGCTACACGCAAGAGTGACCCTGGGCAAGAGTGACTGACCTTTGGTACGCGACTTTCGGGGGCAGCGGGGATGCCGAACCGGAGCGCGCACGCCGCTGCTATGGCATCGCATTCAGCCATCTGGGGACCCCCTGGTGCCCGCACCGAAGGTCACTCGAGCGAAAGGTCACTCTTTCGTATAGCCGAAGAGTGCGCGTGGCACGCAAGCCTACCATGTCCGCACACGTCGCTGGCGCTCGCGGCCCTGCGTCGCCGAAGCACATCAGCTGCACTGGCTGCCAAAGCACTCGGGCCTACGCCGTAGGGCTGCCCATTTTGTCTCTTCAAGGCCCTGCTCTCATGGCGAGGGTCTGTGGTGTGAGCTCCTTAGCCTCGTTTTTACAGTCTTCTTGTGCCCCCTTTCGTCCTGCCCCTCCATCCTTCTCCTCCTCCGCCCTCCCCCCTTCCCCGTCTCTCCCTTCCTGCTGCTGCTGCTGCTGCTGCTGCTCATCATCCTCTTCCGTCCCGGTTAGGGCCATCCAGGAAGTGCAGAGAACAAATCTTCAGAAACATCAGAAAGGATCATAACATCAGACCGCCTCGGTAGTCTGTCGGTAAGCATACGGATGCTACTTGGTCAGCTCCTTCTACCTTCTCCTCTCCATGTCAAACATACTCAAACTCCCCCTCCTCGTCCTCCTCCTCCTCCTCCTCCTCCTCCTCCTCCTCCTCCCACGTAACCTATCCCCTTCCCCGCCCCCCTCCCCCTCCCCCTCCCCCTCCTCCTCCTCCTCCTCCTCCTTCTGCCTGCTGCGCCTCCTCTTCCTCCTCCTCTTCCTCCTCATCCTTCTCCTCCCTCTCCCCCTCCCCTTCCACCTCCTCCACTCCACCTCCTCCTCCGCCTCCTTCTCATCCTCCTCCATCCTGCTACTTGTAGAATGACTCCTCCATGTCGCGCCACTGAACGTGTCCGAAGGCCAACCTGGGCTTTTAACTTTAGCCTTCCTCGCAGTTCAATGCTCCGAAGAGTAACGTTTCCATCAGTTGCGGGGTCTTGACAACATTGCACCCTTGCGGCAGAATGCCCTACACAGCTTTACACACTTACGATAGGGGGCCGCGATGGAAGCTTTGGGATAGGGATGTGGGGCCAGGGATATAAGGCTAGGGATTTAGGGCTAAGGATCGGGATATAGGATACACATGGGGATAGAGATGAGGATCCGGATAGACACTTGGAGCCAACGGGAGTAGAAATAATTGGAGACAATGGGGATAAATATAGAGATAAGGATACGGATGAGACCACGGTAGACAATGGAAAACAACGGGAAACAACGTCTCCCGCCCGGTTCTAGATCCGGCAACGCACCCACTCGTTCGGCAAGTTGTAACGGCAAATGTGGCTCTCGCCTTAGTGCCCCGCACCTTCGTTTGAATCAGCCTCAACTTGCTCAGATGGAGCCCAAGTCCGCCCGTTTCAATACGTGGCTCTCGCCGTAGCGCCGCCACATTCGTCTTAAATTCTGGCACCAATTACTCGGATGGAGGCCAGGTCATTTTCAAGCTGTGCCTCTCGTCTTATTTATGGCCCCGCACTTTTGTCCTGAATGCTTGCGACAAATTGCAATGGCGCCAATCGCTTTTCAATCAATCGCTCTCGCCGGATACTTCCGCATCCAATATCCCCACGCGTGCGAAACCGTGCAACACATGTGGAGGGAAGGTACATGTCAGAATGGGTGTATCGCCTGAGACTTCGCCACGTTGCATGACCAGAAATGGACCACAACCTGTGCAACGGCTGCATGGGTCGGGGTCTTTTTGAAGCCGGGATGTCGTTGGGCACCATCGTGAACTGTCAGACCACACCTCGTCGCACCCCTTGCAACTCGAAGGATAGAGGGTCAGCTCTCTCAAACGTAGCTCTCGCCTGAAGTGTGGGCCCATGGTGCGCTCGTCTTTCAAATCGGGCGCCTCGCGCAGTGGGATGTAATGCTGCATGTTTGTAGAGACTCATACGGAAGGGACTTGGGACGGGTGCGTGCATTGTGGTATCGTTGATCCATCTTGGGCTTACGTGCCTTGCTCCTCCTCCCTCCTCTTCCTCCTTCCCTCCTCCTCCTTCCATCCTCCTCCTCTTCCTCCCCTCCTCCTTCTACTCCTCCTGCCCGCCTCCTTGCCTCCTCGCCTCCCCGCCTCCCTCCTGCCTCCCTCGTCTTTCTCCCCCCTCCCGCGGTCAGGAGGATCCAGCCGCAGTCCCCCGCAGTCCCATGCCCGCCTCAAACGAAAAAGATCCCCTCCCCTCGACCCCGCTCTCCCCTCTCTTCCCCCCCCTCCCATCCACTCTTCCCCCCCCCCCCCCTCCCTCCCCATCCTGGGTAACGAACATGACCCCAGCCCCGACCCACGAGACCAACGCGGAGGTGAACTCCCGTGGGCCCTGGGAGGCGAACTCCCTCCCCCCCCTCCCCTCACTCCCCTTCCCTCCTTCCCCTTCGCTCTTCCCCCGCCCACTCCCCCCCCCCGCACCCCCCACGCCCTCACTGCACGCTGCAGCTGCGGTCCCGGGTGTGCCAGCGCTCCTCTCCAGGGCGGACGGCGCCGGGAGGCCCCCCGAGGGGGAAGCCCACGGCGGTGCTCTGGTTACGGCAAGCTCGTGCCGTGACGGTCTTCGGCGTTGGCTTCTGACATGCATCGGGGATTGAGGTCGAGGTTCGGATCGGATATCGAAATCGAGGTCGGGGCAACTTCTAGCCCTCTTCGAACTTCCGTGGGCCTCTTGAAGCCTCCAGAGACATGTGGGGACCTCCGTACGGCATGGTCGTGTCGTGAAGACCCTAGTGTTGACCTCTGACACCGCGTGGATCTTTCAACCTTGAACGATCGGCGGCTTTTCGATCGCCAGAGCGTTCCATGCTAGCCAATTCTGGGCCACTGGCGGTGTTCAACCTTGAACGACTGCGGCGGGGTCGCTGCCGCGTCGACACGACGCGAACCTCATGTACGTACAGTCATCGTGCTGACACGCGGAACGCCAAGTAACAAATAAGGCACGAAAAGAGCTTTTCTGGATACGGCGAACCTCGACCACGAGCATGTTCCACGACCTGGATCCAGGGAACGTCATGAAAACCAGAGCCCCTCCCGAAACCAAAATATTCCTTACGTCAGCGCTTTGCCGTGCATCTGCCTCGAGAGGGGCCCGCCGTGTTGCTCAAACGTCTGTCTGCGCGCGATTGTCATTTTCCTGGCCGCTGCCTGCCTCGGCAGGCAATCCTCGCTCGGCGGCGCCCCTTCCAAAGCGATGGTGGTCGACGTCGACGACAACGCCGTCATTGTTTCGGAATGTTTTGGGTCGTCATTTCTCTCCCTCCCCTTTGTTCCTGTCCTCCCCCGTTATCCCTCTGTTCGTTTGAGCAATGCACTGACATCTGTTGTTTCCATCGCGCTGGTTACCTTAGCTATACCCTTAGGGCGTTTCTGGAGGTCACTGCCGGCACGGCTGAACACGGCTCAAGAGCCAGATCAAGATCGACCCTGGGAGGTGTCACCCGGGAAGTCCTGGGGACCGATTGCGAACGGGCTTTGAAAGTCTGGGCCTCAGACAACGACTCGTGATGAGGAGCTGATGCTGGGAAGAAGGTCGAGAGCCGATAGGGCCCGTGACGTGAGAAAAAACACACACGACGTCGGAGGTCTGGGCCAACAGGAGAAACAACGAGGAGGAATAGCATGACGCACATGATAATCATGGTGATGGACACGAGGATGAGGATGACGATGGGGATGAGGATGACGTGGGGAGGGAGGAGGAGGAGGAGGAGGAGGAGGAGGAGGAGGGTGCTTTTGCAGTGCGGGCATGAGCGTACCACTCTCAGCATTACCCTTCAGTGTCTTGTTCGATACTCGCGAGCAGTAGCATTTTACCACCGAGCCCTGTCCCAACACGGCGTTCAGAGCAACGCGCGCGAAATCGAGAACACGCCAGGTTGCTATGTTTCCCTTGCGGCCCCAAGAATTCCGGAGGACTCCTGCGGAATCCTGAAGGACCTGGCAGGGATTCTGAGCTAGTTAGGTAACTATTCCTGGAGGCTCCAGAGTCCCCTTAATCTTCTTCGACGATCCTGAAGCATACTGGAAGGATCCCAGGAAGATGTCTGAAAGATTCCTCAAGGAATCCTGATCGGCACTTCGAGGTTCTGAGTGTCTCGGCGGACTGCTGGTGGTTGGTGAAGGCTCCTGGTGCTTCCTGAAGGAAAGGATTCCTAAAGAGGAGCTTGAAAGACTCTGGAGGAATCCTGCGAATTCCAAAAGGATTCCTGGAGATTCCTGCCAAACTCCAACAAATTCCTGCGGACTCCAAACGGTCCATTTGGATTCCGGGTGTTTCGTGAAGATCCCAGAGATGCCCTGAGGGTCAGAACGTCTTAGGTTCAGGCCGTTTTAGATTAGCTAAGCTGTTTGCGGCTGTCTTGGGTTGGGCCGTCTTGGGCTCTCTTGGGCCGTCTCGGGCCCCATTTGCTCTCGCTGTTTTTTGTTACCATGTGCAGTCGCGCAGCGAAGGGGCGCGCTGCCTGTAGCACTAACTACGCAGCCACTAGGGCCCCTTCCTGGCCACAAATGCCCCCCCCCCACATCATCATACCTTTGCACTTTGGGATCCGGTAGGTTTCTGCATAGCCCTGGGGATTCCTCAAACTTCCTTGGGATTCCTGAATGATTCCTGGAACAGATTCCTGAAGATTCTTGAAGGACTCGTGCCGGCTCCAGTCCACAAGGATTCCTTGAGCTCCTCGCCTGCTTCATTCAAGGTCCCTGAGGATTCCAATGAATTCTTTGGGACTTCTCGCGATTCGCGTGGATCCCAAAGGTGTCCACGAGATTCCCGCGGAATCTCAAGGCATCCCACGAGGAGTTTGATGAGGTTGGTTTCTTCCAGCGTTCTTGGGAAGCCTCTGTTTCACAACCTGGACGAACCATTGCGGTTTTCTTCGCGCCACCACTCATGTTGTCGAGTTTTCTCCGCGGCGCTGAAGAACCCCCCAGTTCAGGAATATCGCCGCCCCCGCAAAGACCGCGACACTTATCACCCGTATTCCGAAATTCCTTGGGACTGAGGGGTCGGGGGAACGCGGGGGTTTGACGCGGCAGAGGTGGGTGACTTCTAAACAAATGAGGAGTTCTGTAGATTCGGCCTCTGCATTCGAGCGCAATGTTGAAGGCTCGCTGGGTTAGCTGATTGCGTGAACGCAAGTTATTAACTGACCCGGGAACACCGAGTCCCTGAGGCGGCAAGCACTCGGGCGCGCGCAGCATTCTATTTTGTACTGCGGCGCACTATGTTAAGGTGCAGTGTGGCATAGTGCGTTTTGTTTCGTATTTCGCGCGCGTGTGCGATGCAGCAGTCAATTGTGAATGGCCAACTTAGCTTGGAAATCACAACTGTCAAAACCAAGTGTTTCACTTGTGTTCTGGAGGCCCCATCATGTAATTATACATAGTTGCCCGCACTATCTCGTGCGCAAGTCGAAAACAAATCGGGAATGGCACACTTAATGTTAGAAGCTGGGTGGTGGAAACCAACTGTTCCACTCGCGCTCTGCAACCTAAGCGTGGACTAATGCATTGTGGCGCAATGCACTTACTAGATTGCTCGCACACGCAATACACGCGTAGGCAATGGCCATCTTCACTTCGAAAATTGGAGGGTGACAACACGTTGACCCACTCGTGTTTTAAAAGCCTCAACATGAACATATACATTGTGTCACAATGCGCTCTCCTTGTCGCCCGCACGTGCGCGCGCAATGCAACGCTGAATGGTGAACACCAACTGTTTGAATCGTGATAACCCATTGTCTCAACCGTATGTTGAAAACCCCAACACTAAATAATGCATTCTGAAATGGTACGCGTTGCTTATTGCTCGCGCGTGCGCGCAATGCAACACTCCAGACGGAATGGCAGACGCAGCTTCGTATCCAGGCGGCCTGAAGTGAAACATTGTATGATGACAACATGCACTTTCCTGATTGCTCGTGCGCGCAGGTGCGTGCGCTCTCGCGTGCGTAATACGAACGCCAAAAAATGATGCCGATGCTCTGTGGCGTCATCTTGTTCATCATTGTCCACACTCGCTTGTACGCGCGCGTGCGAACAATGAAGAACACGTCTTGCGAAGTAATGCGTGTCTCTCCATGCTGCGCCCCCCCATGACACGTCTGGGGCAATAGGGTGTCACCATCCAGTTTTCGAAATTAAGATGGTCATTTGTTATGCTACATTGCGCACGCGGGGGCGCACACACGCACGCGGGGGCAATACGGACCCCGTATCGTCCCACAGTGCAGTATTACACGCTGAAGCCATGCGAACACGAATGAAGCACTTGGCGATCACCGTCCAGCTGTTTAAATTAAGATGGCAACTCTTTATTGTGACTGTTTTGTGCACGCGGACGCGCACGGTGCCACAATCAAATATTCCACGCTGGTGCCCCAAGCAGTATAAACAAGACCCGCCCTTCATGCGTGAAACTGCTGCAAACTTTTGAAACGCATGCGCGCGGCACTAAGGCGACCGCCTCATCTTGAACAAGACTCGCCCTCCACCCTTGAAAGTTTTGCAAGCTTGAATCACGAATGTGCGCGGGGCTCATTCGGGAACCACATGTTGAAAAAGACCCACCCTCCATGTGTGAAGCTCTTGCAAACTTTAACCAACGATTGCGCACGGCGAATCAAGCGAGAACCACATGTTGAACAACGACCCACCCTCCGCCCGTGCAACTCCTTTTTGAAACCAATGCGCGCGGCACTAAAATGGTAACCACGATTTGAACAAGACCATCCGTGAAATCCTTGCAACCGTTACGACGAGCTTTGCGCAATGCTAAAACGAAAACCACATTTCGAAACGGATCCACCTTCCATCCGTGAAACGCTTGCGAATGTTTCAAACGAACATGCACTGCGATAAAACGACAAACGACATTCAAACACGACCCGCCCTGCATCCGTGAAACCGTTTCTGTTTTGCTTGAAAACGAATGTTTACGGCGCTAAAACAATCATCACATGTTGACAAAGACCTGCCCTCCACCCGTGAAGTTCTGGTAAACGTGTAAACGAATGTGCGCGGCGCTGAAGCGGGAACCACATTTTGCAAAAGACCGATCCTCCATCCGTGAAGCGGCCGAGAACTTTTGAAACGACTGTGCGTGGTGCTACGGCGACAGACACATATTGAATCATTGAAACCATTTCACACGTTTGAAAAACATATGCGCGGAAATTAAACGAGAAACACAATTTGGATAAGAGCCGCCCTCCATCCGTGAAGCTCCTGCGAATTTTACCTAACAGCGAAGACTGATAGGTTTCTAGTGGGGTCAAAAGAGAGCATCTTGACGCCCCAGGGGGGTGCGGGCCGCGGAAGTAGATTTAAGCAAACAGTTACACAGTTCGTGGTCTTCGAGGTCCCAGAACTCCATTCCCGGGCATGATTTTGAATGCCCGGAGCCAACTGTAGGCCACTTCGTGTTCTTCGAAATCCCAGAACTCCATTCCCGGGCCACATTTTGAATGCCCGGAGCCAACTGTAGGCCACTTCGTGCTCTTCGAGTTCCCAGAACTCCACTCCCGGGCCACATTTTGAATGGCCGGAGCCAACTGTAGGCCACTTCGTGGTCTTCGAGTTCCCACAACTCCATTCCTGGGCATGATTTTGAATGCCCGGAGCCAACTGTAGGCCACTTCGTGTTCTTCGAGTTCCCACAACTCCATTCCTGGGCATGACTTTGAATGCCCGGAGCCAACTGTAGGCCACTTCGTGTTCTTCGAGTTCCCACAACTCCATTCCCGGGCCACATTTTGAATGCTGAGGCAGGCTGATGCTGAGGCTGAGGCAGGCTGAGGCTGAGGCAGGCTGAGGCTGAGGCCGAGGCTGAAGGCAGACTGAGGCTGAGGCTGAGGCTGAGGCTGAGGCTGAGGCAGGCTGAGGCTGAGGCTGAGGCAGGCTGAGCTGAGGCAGGCTGAGGCTGAGGCTGAGGCTGATGCAGGCTGAGGCTGAGGCAGGCTGAGGCTGAGGCCGAGGCTGAAGGCAGACTGAGGCTGAGGCTGAAGCAGGCTGAGGCTGAGGCTGAGGCAGGCTGAGGCTGAGGCTGAGGCAGGCTGAGCTGAGGCAGGCTGAGGCTGAGGCTGAGGCTGATGCAGGCTGAGGCTGAGGCAGGCTGAGGCTGAGGCCGAGGCTGAAGGCAGACTGAGGCTGAGGCTGAGGCTGAGGCTGAGGCTGAGGCTGAGGCTGAGGCTGAGGCTGAGGCTGAGGCTGAGGCTGAGGCTGAGGCTGAGGCAGGCTGAGCTGAGGCAGGCTGAGGCTGAGGCTGAGGCTGAGCAGGCTGAGGCTGAGGCAGGCTGAGGCTGAGGCCGAGGCTGAAGGCAGACTGAGGCTGAGGCTGAAGCAGGCTGAGGCTGAGGCTGAGGCAGGCTGAGGCTGAGGCTGAGGCAGGCTGATGCTGAGGCAGGCTGAGGCTGAGGCTGAGGCTGATGCAGGCTGAGGCTGAGGCAGGCTGAGGCTGAGGCCGAGGCTGAAGGCAGACTGAGGCTGAGGCTGAAGCAGGCTGAGGCTGAGGCAGGCTGAGGCTGAGGCTGAGGCAGGCTGATGCTGAGGCAGGCTGAGGCTGAGGCTGAGGCTGATGCAGGCTGAGGCTGAGGCAGGCTGAGGCTGAGGCCGAGGCTGAAGGCAGACTGAGGCTGAGGCTGAAGCAGGCTGAGGCTGAGGCTGAGGCAGGCTGAGGCTGAGGCAGGCTGAGGCTGAGGCTGAGGCAGGCTGAGGCTGAGGCTGTGACTGCGACTGCCGTTGCCACTGCGACTGCCATCGCGAATTCGACTACCAGTGCGAGAACAGCATCATTCTACAACAGGATTATCATCTGAATCTTAAGGGGAATGCTTCCAGATATGCTCCTACACATCGCTGTTAGGTTGCTTTGCCGGGAAAATTGAAATCGAATGTGCTCGACACCAAGGCCATACCCAGATTCTGAATCAGACCCGCCCTCCATCGATGAAACTCATGAGAACTTTTAACACGAATGCGCGCGAGGCTAAAACGATAACCACATTCCGAAACGGCCCCACCCTCCATTTGGTACAGTTTGAAACGAATGTGCGCGGCGATAATGCAAGAAACACATGTTGAAAACGACCCGCCATCCATCCGTGACACTCTTTCAAACTTTGAAACGCATGTGCGCGGCGCGAATGCGAGGAACACATCTTCAAATTCAGGGGCCGGGGCCAGGGGCATCACTTCCAGGGGTGGTGCTGATATCATTTCTCCGTAAAAATGGGAGGGCCGACATTTGCTTCCCAGGGTTATTCTGGAGCTATCAAGCAGCACATACTCATCTTCGAGCAACCATCCAAACACACAGGCCGATTCGCGAGCAGAGGACCGCAAGGAGGAGGTGGAGGAGGATGAAGAGACACAAGTAGGGGTAATAATGAGAAGGGGGCAGGCTGAGTGAAGCGAGGAAGGAGGGAGGAGGGATTTGTGAGGAGAAGGAGAGGAAGATAAGGATGAGGAGGGAAGGAGGGAGAATGAGGAGATGGGAAGAATAGATAGGTCCCGCAAGTTGCGGCACCGCGCATCAACAAAGCTAGGGGGAAATGATGATGACAGGACGACCCTGGAACGTCTCTGAGACGCCCAGGAAGCGCTTCGAGCGTGTCCGACGACAATTAAATCTTCTGGCAGGGACCACCCGTAAGACGAGAGCACTACACGAACCAATTGGGTACAAACAGCTCGGCAATAGGTGAGAGCTGGCGAATCCAGGGGATGGATGCAAGGGCGCCGCGGCCGTTGCAGAGCTTTTCAAAACGCTATGACAATCTCTGCAAGGGGATCTTTGCATCCTGATCCCCATGACTCCGCCTCGTTGCCACCTCTCTTTTCTCGATGATCCTCAGAACATGTGTCAGCGCCAACGTGTGCTTGCCCATCGAAGCCCTTCAACCAAACGCAGGCGGTGTAGTTAATGAGGGCCGGCGTAGGCTGCATGCCATCGGAGGAGCCGAACGGGGTAAACAGACATACGCACATTGGACTAGCACACGTCTTGAGGATCATCGCCTTCCGCCCAGCCGAGCTCCCACGCGCAGGCGTAGTGCCGCGGCGTCCACGGCGACAAGCACACCCAGCACCACTCGCTGTGGCACTGCGTGCAGGTCATGTGGTTGCAGCCCGCCGACCTGATGATGTTCACGCCGCAAGTGGGGCACGCCTTGGCGCCGCCCGCGTCCGCGTTGCGGCCAGGAATGGCGAACCTCCCGCGGTGCTCCCGGCACGACTTGCCGTCGTGGCACCCTGCGTCGTCGCCGGGCGCCTCCCAGGGCAGCCCGCACACGAGGCACGAATCCAGCTCGCAGGCCTCGCAATGCACCCTCCGGATGTCGCGCCCGCTGTCCGTGGCCGGGGCGTAGAGGCCAGCGCGGCGGCCGACGGCCCACCCTCGCGGATTCCATGGGCTGCGGGGCTCGTGGGCGCTCTTCTGCTGCCGCATCTCTCTGGGCAGCACGTGCATGTGGTTGCACCCGTCCCCGGGGCAGCGCACCACGTCCTCCGAGCGCGCCGAGCACGTGGCGGCCACTCCGCACGATATCACCCACCGCTTGTAGGTGCGGGCCTTCCGGCGAGCCCGGTCGCCGGTCAGGTCACTGCCCCACAACGACCACTGCTCCCGCCGGATGGCCGTCAACACGGTCCGGTCTGGCATTATGTCGTGGCACAGCGGGCACAGCATCTCTGGGCGGGCGTCATCGATCACGCTCTCCGCGTGGCGGCGCACGCAGGACCAGCACAGGCGGCCCCCACAGCAGGGCATCGTCGCTGTGTGCCAGGCAGTGAGGGGCACCTCCTCGGCACAGATCGAGCACGCCTCCAGGGTGCCCGTCGTCACCAGCTGCCGCAGGAAATCTGCCCACTCTTGCCGCAGCCAGGCCGTCGCGGCCAGCCGACCGATGTACGCCACGACGAATCCGACGCCGCAAGCGACGCCCAGCACAGCGGTGACGCCGCCCAGCCGCAGCAGCTCCGGGTCAGGCTCCAGCAGGTGCACGCCTGAGCCGCGCAACCACTGCTCCATGGCGTCCAGCGGGGGGGAGGGGAGGCGGGATCGGCCGACGTCGGAGAGCTCGTCAGAAACGGCGGCCCTGGTGACGATCCAGATGATACAGCACCTGGCCCTCTTTTTTGAATCAGAACACCTCATCGGCCTACTGGCTCCAGTTCACCATGTTCGTTCCTCCGCCCTGTGTGTGCTTACTGTCTGCTCAACCCCAACACAGCGAGACACATGATCGCTCGACCTCGAGTCACGCGGATGGTTGATCTGATTGTGCCCGGGTGCAAGACACATGACCATGTGCATCACCGAGGAAGGACCCCTCACAACCCACAGACAACAATGGGTGGATCGTGGTGCTCGGTGACCTGCCCGTGACTTCTGTCCGACGCGCCCAAGCACTGCCTTCGCTGCTGTCGCCCCTGCCCCCCGGAACTGGCCTCAAGTCTCCTGAGCACCTTGCCCTGGATGGAAAGCGCGTCTGTGATCACAGTGGCTCTCACCACCTGCAGCGCCAGGGGGCGCCGCCAGAGAGGACGGGGGAGAGGGCGGCGGGGGTGAGAAAGACGAGCGAGAGAGGAAAAGAGAGAGAGAGAGAGAAACAGAGAGAGAGAGAGAGAAAGATAAAGAAACACTGCAAATACGTAGCACCCCACAGTTGCGGATAAGAGTGAAGGGGGCGGCGGGAACGTCGGCAGTCTGCGAGGCTCTGAAGAAGCCCGCCGCAAGCGCCAAATTTTTACACAGATTCCACATCCAGCCCGCCGCAGGCGCCGATTTTTTAGCTAAAGCAGTGTTGGTGGGTCGTGGGGTGGGTCGCAAGTGGGTCGCGAATGTGTCGCGGATGGGTCGCGGGTGGGTCGCGGGCCCGGTCGCGGATGGGTCGCGGATGGGTCGGGGGTGAGTCGCAGGTGGGTCGCGGATGGGTCGCGGGTGGGTCGCGGGCCGGGTCGCGGGCAGGGTCGCGGGTGGGTCGCGGGGTGGGTCGCGGGTGGGTCGCGGGTGGGTCGCGGGTGGGTCGCGGGTGGGTCGCGGGGTGGGTCGCGGGTGGGTCGCGGGCCAAGTCGCGGGGGAGACGGGGGACGACGCCAAACAACAACAACAACCAGCAACAAGGAAAAACTGGTTTTCTGAGCCCCTTCCAATGGGGCGAGCTTCCCCGTCGCCCCTCACGGGAGGTACGCCGGGTTTCTGACGCCCCCTGTGGGGAACGCGGGGGGGGGGGCACCGCATCGCATCGCACCGGCTTCCGGGCCGGCCTCCAATGGGAATTGGTTCGATTGCCAGATCCCATCGAAGATGCTAAGGCGCCTGCAAGCGCCGAAACTTCCCAGGCCATGTCGTCTCCACGCAAGCTTGATAGATATATATATATATATATATATAGTTTGACACCATAAGGAGGAGTCCATACGAATAAAAAATGTTACTCAATAGTCCTGACTAAGAGACTTGTAAACTCAGGAACCATTTTATGTAAAACCTTTACAGCATAACCCTTACTAGGGGACCTTAACCAATAATCATTAGCAAGGGACTCTTATTCAAAACTCCTTACTAAAAACCTGGATGGAAATGACCTGCTACAGGAATATCACTCAAGAGTCCTTCCTCAGAGAACAATCGTGGATAATCCTTACTGTGGGAGGTTCACTCAAAACTCCTTATTCTGAGAACCCAGATACAAAATCCTTGCTGTGGGAGTTTCTTTCAAAAATTCTTACTCGGAAAACCGAAAAATAATCATTACTATGGGAGTCTCTGTCACAAGTTCTTGCTGAAAGAACTGAACCTTTACTACGGGACTCGCACTGAAGAGTCCTTTACTACGGGCACCTAAGGAAAGAACCTTTGCTGCGGGAGTATTTCTCAAGAGTCTTCACTCGGGGAAGCTTAATGAAGAATTCGACACATGGGAGAATTACTCACGAGTCCTTACGAGAAGAACCTGAATGAAGATCCCGGACCACGCGACTCTTACTCGATAGTCCTTACTAACAACACCAATATGGAAACAAAAACAACCTTACTACGGGATTATCACACAAGGGTCGTTACTCAAAGCAACTTACATCAAAAACTTGACTCTACGGGAATACTGCGCCGATCCGAAAGTTTCCCTAATTTCGTAACCGTGCTCGCCGCAACCATCTAGGGTGGCGCGCGCAGGATCAGACTCGCGGGGCCCGAGGGCGGACGGGGGCGATGTCGCGAGGGCAGAGCCAGCGCGCCGATGGGCAGCCCAGCACCTCGTTTGGCCGAAGGCGCCCAGCACAATGCAAAAACAAAGCCTGACCCCCGCCCGGGGTCGCGGGACCGGGTTCCCCTTCCCAATTCAAAATTCTAAATCACAAGTGGTGTACTGACCCGAAAATGAGCAAACGGCATCGGACCTCCTCGAAAAAAGCTTCCGGGTTCGGTTATGCGACGACCCGAAAAGTTTACCGGCCGACCTTAATGTGGCCAAATCCCACGGGACTCGTGCCAACAAAAATTTCGGGTCCGGTTCGAACGACCCGAGAACTTACAAACCGCCTCGGACTCTTTGCAAAACCATAGTTCTCGTGGTCTTCGGGCCCACTCCGAAGAAACCGAACATGGGCGAACCGCCTGGAACTTCCAATTAAAAACGGTTTCTCGGTGGTTCGGGGCTTCGTCCGAAGGAGCCGCCGATGGGCAAGCCGCTCAGAACTTCCTGCATAAGAAGCGGCTTCCCGGGTGAGCCATTGTCAACGCGCCCCGCGCAGGATCGGGATTCGCGCGGGGGCGCGGCTGCTCTCGCCTGTCCAGGGTGCATGCATTGCCGCGCCCTTCCAGCGTTGCGTTTGCGCTGCGTTCGCGCGGCGCCGTGCCTTCAAATCGGAATAAACTTTCGGAGCGTCGATGCACGGCTTCAGAATCCTTAGTGGGAGAATCTTGGTGCAGAATCCCACCAGCCCTCTGGGCATCGGTGGTTTAGGGCGTTCCCTCTTCCACCCCTCCCTCTTCCCCTTCGGGGAAGGGTTTACCCCTCCCCCTACCCCCTCCCCGTGGACCTGGCTGGCTGGGCCACCAAGGGGTCAAGCATCATATTGAGGATCCGCAGCGCTAATATGATGCGAACTTGGCGTGCTGATGGTAATGGCGATGATGATGACGGTGGCGCTGATGATGCCATTGATGTCGGTGGTCATGATGACGATGGCCATGATGTCGGTGGTCATGATGACGGTGGTCATGACGACGATGGTCGTGATATCGGTGGTCATGGTGTCGCTGATTGCGCTGATGAGGTCGATGGTTATGATGGCGACTACGATGGTGGTGATGGCGACTAATTTTTCCGCTCGCAAGTGTCGCGGCGCCAGCTGCAGCGACGCCGCCTGGGCCTCAGACGGCGCGCCAGAGGCAGCGTCACGGGCGCGCCAGAGGCAATGACTCGGCCACGCCAGAGGCAGGTGTCTCGGGCAACCATCTCCTAGTGGAGGTCTTCCCAAGGGGTGCTCTTATTCTGCCCGCTTCCTGGGGGCGGTGAATTGTCGGGGCACGCCAGAGGCGGCGCATTCTGGCCGCTTCCTGAGGCCGCTTCCTGAGGGCGGTCAGTTGGCAGGCGCCCTTCGGCCGCTTCAGGCCGCCTCCTGAGGCCGCTTCGCGTTGGGGCGCGCTCGCCATGGCGGGGCGCGCCAGGGGCAGCCCCCGCGCCCGCTTCGCCCATGGCGGGGCGCGCCCGTGGCGGGGCGCGCTCCTCCTGCCGCGCCCAATTTCGCCCATGTGATGAGCATGCCTTTGTTGTCGGCCTTCTCGCGCCAGGCGAATTCGCCGGAGTGTCTGTCGAGGAAGTCCGTCAGCCCCCCAGGCGCCAAAAGCCTGTTGAACGTCTCGAACGCGCGCTCGTCGCGCCACCGCAACTTGCTGCGGGGAATCCGCGACGGATCGAACTCACCGCCGTGCGTTTTGAGAACGTCGCGGACTAGATCAACCAAGCGCGCGTCAGCGTCAGGCGCGTTAGCCTCCGAGCCCGCACCCTGGAGGCGCGCGGGGGCGCGCGCCGGCAGCGCGTGCCCGCCAGGGGCAGGGTCGGCGGCGGCGCCGGGCATGTTGGCCACGAGCTCGTCGGGCGGTACCCTCGAGCGCTTCGGTCGGAGCACAAACTGGCCTGGGTTTTCGCCGGCGAGCGAAGCGACGGCTCGGAGGCCAGCGAGTTCCGACGCTTCCTCTTTCGTCGCGCTTTCCCCTATCGCAACGAGCTGACGGCCATCTCCTGGCGCAAAGCTGTTCGGCAAAGTCAGGGTGCACCGCCAGCCCGCGCCAGTGGCAGCGTATTCCTTGCACTTGCTGACGGCTGGGACCAAAGCGCCTCCGTGCACTTGAGGGCGCGTCGAGGCGTGGTTATTCAGCGCGACGTGCCAAGTGATCTTCTTGTCGCTGACGCGTTGCTCCAGCAGGCGAGCTTCGACCGCTTCGACGCGCGCGGTCTCGAAGTTCGGCCGTTGCGCCGCCATGGAGACCGCGCAGCGCGCGACGCGCCAGAGGCAGCGGCCTCGCGCGCGACGGAATAAGGCGAAATGAATGCGCTAGCGGCGAAGCGAGGAGCACTGAGTAGCAGCGGGCTCGAGCCGAAATGTGACGGAACGCTGTGGCGAGGTCCTAATGGATTTTCGGAGTGATCTTGTTTCTTATGACTTCTCTTTACGGTGGTTCATCCCGATGCCGGCGACGTCGATTCTTATGACGACGACGACAAAGAGAAAACTAAACACGACCCTGGTCGCGTGTAGCCCCCCCTGGTCGCGTTTAGTTTTCTCCTGGTCGCGTTTAGTTTTTCCCTGGTCGTGGGGAGGAGGAAGGGGGGAAGGGGCGGCGACGCCGAAAGGGGCGACGACGACGACGACGACAACGATGACGACGACGACGACGGCCCAGGTGGCGACCTGGAGCGGCGGCGCGCTCCTCCTCCTCCTCGCGGCCAGGGAAGAACTAATCGCGACAAAAGAAAACTAAACGCGACCAGGGAAAACCAAACGCGACCGCGGAGAAAACTAAACGCGACCAGAAGAAACTAGACGCGACCAGGGGCAACTAAACACGGCCACGCGAAAACTAAACGCAACCAAGGGAGAACTAAACGCGACCAGGAGAAAACTAAACCCAACCAAGGAAGAACTAGACCCGACCAGGGCAAAGCTAGACCCGACCAGATGACAAACTAGACCCGACCAGAGAGACAACTAAACCAGGCCATGAGAAAAAAACTATACCCGATCAGGAAAAAAAATCCCGACCAGGAAACAACTACGCCCGACCATGGGAAAACTAAACCCGGCCAGGGGAAACTAAACCCGGCCATGTATATATATATATATACATATATATATATATATATATATATATGTATAATAGACCCGACAAGGGGGGGGGGGGGGAACTAGACCCGACCAGGAAAAAAAACTAAACCCGACCAGGGGAAAACTAGACCCGACCAAAGGAAAACAAAACCCGAGCAAACAACAACTAGACCCGACCAAGGAACAACTAAACCCGACCGCAGGAAAAACTAGACCCGACCAAAAGAAACTAACCCCACCAAGGGAAAACTAAACCCGACCAACGGAAAAACTAAACCCGACCAACGGAAAAACTAAACCCGACCAGGGGAAAACTAGACCCGACCATGGAAAAACTAGACCCGGCAACCAAGCCCGACCAAAGGAAAAACTAGACCCGACCAGGGGAAAAAACTAGACCCGACCAGAGAAACAAAAACTACACCTGGCCACAAAAAACTAAACCCGACCAAGGGAACAATATACCAGACCAGGGGGCAACTAAACCCGATCAGGGGAAACGTAAACCCGACCGACGGACAAAACTAGACCCGACCAAAAGGAACCTAGACCCGACCAAGGGAAAACTAAACCCGGCCATAGAAAAACTAAACCCGACCAAAAGAAAACTAAACCCGACCAGGGGAAAACTAGACCCGACCAAAAGACAACTAGACCCGACCGCAGGAAAAACAAGACCGACCAATGGAAAAGTAACCCCGACCACGGAACAACTATACCCGACCACAGAAAAACTAAACCAGGCCAAAGGAACAACTAAACCAGACCACCAGAAAACGAACGCCGACCAACAAAAAATTAGCCTGGCGAAGGACCCAACCATATGCAACTGTGAATACCGCAAGTGTGAATATCGTTTTCGGCGGCGCTACCTCTGGGTAGTGGAGACGCATGCGAACGCCCCCACTGGGGCCTTCGGTGGAGCTCCCTATGGGGCTACGAAACGCTGCCCTGGGTGGAGGAACCGCATGCAGGCAGCCCCACTGGGGCCTTCGGTGGAGCTCCCTGTGGGGCCACGAAACGCTGCCCTTGGTGGGGGAACCGCGTGCGGGCACCCCCACTGGGGCCTACGGTGGAGCTCTCTCTGGGGCTACGAAACGCTGCCCTGGGTGGGGGAACCGCATGAGGCAGCCCCACTGGGGCCTACGGTGGAGCTCCCTCTGGGGCTACGAAACGCTGCCCTGGGTGGGGGAACCGCATGTGGACACCCCCACTGGGGCCTTCGGTGGAGCTCCCTATGGGGCTACGAAACGCTGCCCTGGGTGGGGGAACCGCATGTGGACACCCCCACTGGGGCCTTCGGTGGAGCTCCCTCTGGGGCTACGAAACGCTGCCCTGGGTGGGGGAACCGCATGTGGACACCCCCACTGGGGCCTTCGGTGGAGCTCCCTCTGGGGCTACGAAACGCTGCCCTGGGTGGGGGAACCGCATGTGGACACCCCTGGGGCCTTCGGTGGAGCTCCCTCTGGGGCTACGAAACGCTGCCCTGGGTGGAGCCGCATGCGGACACCCCCACTGGGGCCTTCGGTGGAGCTCCCTCTGGGGCTACGAAACGCTGCCGGGGCTACGGCTGGGGTGGGGGAACCGCGTGTGGACACCCCCGCTGGGGCCTTCGGTGGAGCTTCCTCTGGGGCTACGAAACGCTGCCCTGGGTGGGGGAACCGCATGTGGACACCCCCACTGGGGCCTTCGGTGGAGCTCCCTCTGGGGCTACGAAACGCTGCCCTGGGTGGGGGAACCGCATGTGGACACCCCCACTGGGGCCTTCGGTGGAGCTCCCTATGGGGCCACGAAACGCTGCCCTGGGTGGGGGAACCGCATGTGGACACCCCCACTGGGGCCTTCGGTGGAGCTCCCTATGGGGCCACGAAACGCTGCCCTGGGTGGGGGAACCGCATGCGAACACCCCCACTGGGGCCTTCGGTGGAGCTCCCTATGGGGCCGACGCTGCCCTGGGTGGGGGAACCGCATGTGGACACCCCCACTGGGGCCTTCGGTGGAGCTCCCTATGGGGCTACGAAACGCTGCCCTGGGTGGGGGAACCGCATGTGGACACCCCCACTGGGGCCTTCGGTGGAGCTCCCTATGGGGCTACGAAGCGCGTGAGAGGTGTGCCGAGAGCAGAGGCAAGGAGGGGGAGGAGGGGGAGGAGGAAGGAGAGGAACGCGGGGCACCGTCTCTTCAAAACGAGGACCCAACACCACAGGATGGTTGGGAAAAACTATAGACCAGACCAACGGAAAAACTAAGCCCGACCAGGAAAAACTAAACCCGACCAAGGAAACAACTGGGCCCGATCAAAGGAAAAACTAAACCCGACCAAAAGAAAAAACTGAACCCGACCAAAGGAAAACTAGACCCGACCAGGAAAAACTAGACCCGACCAAAGGAAAACAACTACACCATACCAAAAGAAAGACTAGACCCGACCAGGGGACAACTAGACCCGACCAGAGAAAACAACTAGACCCGACCAGAAGAAACATAATACCAAACCAAGGGAAAACTAGACCCGGCCATGGGGCAACGAAACCCTACCAGGGAAAAACTAGGCCCGACCACAAGACAAAACTAGACCCGGCCAATGGAAAACTAGACCCCACCAAAAGAAAACTAAACCCGAGCAAGGATAAGCTAGACCCGACCAAAGGAAAAGCTCGACCCGACGAAAGGAAAAAACTAGACCCGACCAGAGGGACAACTAGACCCGAACAAAACAAAAATAGACCCGACCCAAGGAAAAACAAAACCCGATCAGAGGAAAACTAGACCCGACCAAGGGAAAACTAAACCCGACCAAAGAAAAACTAAACCCGACCAAAGGAAACACTAGGCCCGACCAATGGAAAACTGAAACCGACCAAGGAAAAACTCAACCAGACCAGAGAAAAACTAAACCCGACCAAAAACATAACAAAACCCGACCAAAGGAAAACTAGACCCGACCTGAGAAAAACTAGACCCGCCCAGAAGAAAAACTACGCCCGATCAGAAGAAAACTAAACCCGACCAGGGAAAACTAAACCCGACCACACAAAAACTAGACCCGACCAGAAAACTAATCCCGACCAATGGAAACGCTAGAACCGACGAACAGAAAAACTAGACCCGAGCATGGAAAAACTAGACCCGACCAAAAAAAACAAACTGAATCCGACCAAGGGGGAACTAGACCCGACCAAAGGAAAACTAGACCCGACCATGGGGGAACTAGACCCGACCAGAGAAACACTAGACCCGACCAAAGGAATAACTCGACCAGACCAGAGGACAAACCAGACCCGACCAAAGGATAACTAACCCCGACGAGGGAACAACTAAACCCGACCAACAAAAAACTAAATCCGACCAGAAGAACAACTAAACCCGACCACCGGAAAACTAGACCCGACCAAGGGAAAACTAAACCCGACTAAAAGGAAAAACTAAACCCGAGCAAAAAAAAACAAACCCGACCAAGGGAAAACTAAACCCGACCATAGAACAACTAAACCCTACCAGAGACAAATTAGACCCGACCAAACAACTAAACCAGACCAGGGGAAAACTAGACCCGACCAAGGAAAAACTAGACCCGACGAAAGGAAAAACTACACCCGACCAAGGGGCAACTAGACCCGACCAGAGGACAACTAGACCCGACCAGGGAAAAACTCGACCCGACCAAAGGAACAGCTATACCCGACCAAGGGAAATCGAGACCCGATCAGAAGTAAACTCGACCCGGCCAAGGAAAAACTAAATCCGACCAACGGGAACAACTAAACCCGGCCAAGGGAAAACTAAACCCGACCAAGGAAAAACTAAACCCGACCATAGAAAAACTAAACCCGACCAATGGAAAAACTAAGCCCGGCCACAGGAAAACTAAGCCCGACCAAAGAAAACTAAACCCGACCAGAGAAAACTAAACCCGACCAACGAAAAAAAACAACTAAACCCGACCAAAAGAAAAACAGAACACGACCAGAGATAAACTAAACCCGGCCAAAAGACAACTAAACCCGACCACCGGAAAACTAAGCCCGACCAATGGAAAAACTAAACCCGACCACCGGAAAACTAAGCCCGACCAAGGAAAACTAAACCCGACCAGAGAAAAACTAGACCCGACCAACGAAAAAAAAAAAAAAAAAAAAAAAAAAAAAAAAAAAAAAAAAAAAAAAAAAAAAAAAAAAAAAAAAAAAAAAAAAAAAAAAAAAAAAAAAAAAAAAAAAAAAAAAAAAAAAAAAAAAAAACGCAACCAAGGGAAAACTAGACACGACCAAAGATAAACTAAACCCAACCAAAGGAAAAAACTAAACCCGACCAAGAGAAAAATAAACCCGACCAGGGAAAAACTAAACCCGACCAGAAAAAAACTAAACCGACCAAAGGAAAAACTAAACCCGATCAAGGGACAACTAGACCCGACCAGGGAAAAACTAAACCAGACAAAAGAGAAAACTCGACCCGACCACGGAAAAACTCGACCCGACCAGAGGACAACTAGACCCGACCAGGGGAAAACTAAACCCGGCCAAAGGAAAAAACTCGACCCGACCAGGGGGCAACTAGACCCGACCAGGGGGCAACTAGACCCGACCAAGGAAAAACTATACCAGACCGAAGGAAAGACTAAACCCGACCAGGGGACAACTAGACCCGACCAAGAGAAAACTAGACCCGACCAGAGAAAAAAACTAAACCCGACCAAAGGCAAAACTAGACCCGACCAGATGAAAACTAACCCCGACCAGGGAAAAGCTAGACCCGACCAGAGAGAAACTAAACCCGACCAACACAAAACTAAAACCGACCACAGAAAAACTAGACCCGACCAGAAAACAACTAAACACGACCAGAGAAAAACTAAACCCGACCAACGGAAAAACTACACCCGACCAAGGGAAAACTAGACCCCGGTGGTAACTATACCACGAGAAAAATCCAACAACATCAAAAGAAACATAAACAGGACAACGAAACGCACACAGAGAGATCAATGCGCAGAGAGCGCAATGATGCGGGTGCTGATGGCGACGACGAGGACGACGTCGGCGATGGCGATGGCGGCTTTCTTTTCTCGCCCGTGCGCAGGCAAGCGTGCCCGCGTGCGAAAGCGCGGCCGACGGGCAGCCGCGAAAGCAGCGACGCGCTGCGCGCAAAAGTAAGCAAGCGCCGGAGGCAGCTCTTCAGAGGGTTCTGCAAGGAAAGAAGCGCCAGAGGCAGCTACTCAGCAATGCCGCGCCCTCACCTTCGCCGCCCGGGCAGGCCCCGGCGCTCTGTTTCCTGATAGCGCAGGCGCCGAGCATTCTTCTTGAGAGTAGCCTCCTCCGTCTGCGACTCGCTGCGCCCCTTCCTCGTCGCGAATATCGGCTGTCGGAGGTGCAACGTGCGCAGGAAGTGGCGCGAGCAAAGGCGGCGCCCGTAGCTGAACATCTCCGCCAGCGTCGCGAGTTGCCCCGCCCTGATGCACCACGTCTCGCCAGAGGCAGAGTCGTCGCAGACGCACTTCAAAAGCGGGGTCTCGCCGCCATCCGCGCCCAGGATCCACTTCATCTCCGCCAGAGGCAGGAAGTCCGTATCCCTGGTAGCGTTCTTCCAGGCCAGGTAATCACGCGCCCTTTCGCTCGTGACGTGCTGGTGATGCCAGAACCTGACGTGGCAGAGATTGTCCACGAATTCAGAAGGCACATCCCTCCACCCGCGTTCCCCCCCAGTGCCGCGCCTCGCCGCTGTGCTTCTCGAGGATGTGCTTGACGTAGGAATCGTCGTCGGGAATCCCTGCTTTGCGCTTCGATGCCTCGAAGGCGTCTGGCGCCAGCGCCGCCCGCCCGTCGCCGAGCACGGCATTCGGGTATGCCTCGGCGAAGGGCGCGCCAGGGGCAGCGTCGGCAGCCCACAGCTCCTCCCACAGCCGCCGCCTGTAGCGTTGCTTGTTGGAGGCCAGCGCGCGCGACGGGCCGCAGCTGCCCTGCGTTATCTGGGTTGTCGTTTCGGTGGGGGGCGCCTTCGAGAAACTGCCTCCATGTAGGGATCGGCTCGCAGTACCAGTCGAGCTTTCGCTGCATTTGGGAAGCGCTTCTGTCCTCGAGCTGCGGCATTTGCCAGTCTCGGACGCGAGCTTCGGCGTCGGTTTCCCAATGCTCCTTGTCGTCGACGAAGTGCTGCTGCCTGGCGCACGTTCGGACGACGATGCGAAGCACAGCCTTGCGTTCGTCGGGCAATCGTCTGAGCTTCCCCTCAGAGAGAGACGAGTCGTCAGGCTCACTTCCTCTGTTGCGCCAGAGGCAGCATACTCGGGTGCGCCAGAGGCAAAATCCTCCCGCTCGCCCTCTGATGATCTAGAGGAAGCAGCATCCTCCTCGGTCGGGCGATCCAGAAGCATCCTGCTCCGCCGCTCTTCGGAGGGCTCAAGTCTCCCCCGTCGCGTCGTGACGGTCGACTCGCTCGCGTCGCCGTTGACGCCCTCGTCGACAGAAGAGCTTCCCAGCTCAGGAGCTGGAGGAGACGGAGGCGCGCTCCCTGTTGTAGCGGGTGGAGGCGCCGCGATCGCACTGGCCAAGGCAGGCGGAGGCGCCGCGATCGCACTGGCCAAGGCAGGCGGAGGCCAAGGCAGCGGGCCCAAGGCCGTCGCTGCTGAAGGCGCCGGATAGCCGCCGGAGGCAGGCAGGAGCGGCGCGGCGGCAGGAGCAGGCGCGGGCGCCAGGGGAAGCTGCCCTGGCGGCGGCGGCTCTGGCACGTCTCGGGGAGGATGACGTGGCGGCGGCGGCCGCAACTGAGGCCGCGTCGTCGCCGAATCAGCTGGCCAGCTGGCGGCCGGCGGCGGCGGCGGCGGCGAGCTGGCAGCCTCGCCGGCGCTCGCCCATGCCTGCGAAACCAAATCAGCGGGTGGCATTTTTACACGCGCGCCAGAGGCAGCGGTGCTGGTATTCTGCGAAGACGCCGCGGCAGGCGGCGGCGCCGCCTTCTGATGCAGCGGAAGCGGCGCCTTCTTCGCATGAACCTTTGGCGCCGCCTGCGGCGGCCACGCCGGCGGCGCAGGCCGCGGCGTGACTGGTGGAGTAGCGGCGCGGCCGCCGCCGCTCACGCTGGCAGGCGCAGGGGCTGGCGCAGGAGCAGGCGGCGGGAGTGGCGCAGGAGCTGGCGCAGGAGCAGCAACCGCAGCAGCTGCAGCAGCAGGGGCGGCGGGCGCGCCAGAGGCAGCGGACGCGCCAGAGACGGCGGACGCGCCAGAGGCAGCGGAGACGCCAGAGAGAGAGAGAGAGAGAGAGAGCGTAAAACTCCGCGGCGTGCACGTCAGGCACGCGGTGGGCGGCTTCGACAAAGTCGAAAAAGACTGACCGCGCCAAATCCTCTTGCTCCCCCGAGAGCTTCTTTCTAGGAGCAGGTCTCCACCACAAGCCGAGCAGCCCAGAAGTGTGTCCAGACACCCTTTTGGCGGCATCGTTCACGGAGCACCCGATGGGCATCTCCACGCGAGCCGACGCCGACAGGATCAGGTCAAATGGGCTCTGGTGGTATTTGACCGCGCGACCGAACTGATCAAACTCAGCTGGGTCGCGTTCTTTCTCTGCTCTGTATTTTGGCGACGTAATGACCATGGGGCGGGCGGGCGCCAAAGCCCAGATCCCGCGGATGTTCGCGCAGTGCGCGTGCGTCAATGGCCCCCCGGCCGCGCCGGAGGCAGCGGAGTGCTTGGGCAGCGCCGCCTTGCCATTGATGCTTCCAGGCGCTTGGGGCATCTCTGCAGTAGGCGCGAGGAACGGCGGTATCCACCATTCCTGGGCGACCCTGTCAAAGTCGATATTGGCGCGCGCGCGCGCCGCGGTCTCTGGCCGCCCGGCCCCGGCGGAGGAGCCGGCGTGAAAGTAACCCCGCCGCCAGCTCGGATGGGATGTCCAACCCGCCAGGTCCTCCAGGACTCGGTTGCCGACACCGCGTCGAAGTTCTTCTCAACAGAATCCGCGCCAGAGGCAGCGTTCTGCTGCTGGCCGCCGCGGTGGCTCAGCACGGCAAACGCGCCGCGGTCGCGTCTGCCCAGCTCGAGCCTGCAAATGCGACGGACATGCGGAAGGGGCAGGGGGGGGGGGGGCAGCAGCAACACCAAAACGAGCAGCAGCAGCACAAGCAGCAGCAACACTGAGGGGCAGCCTCAGCAGGGGGAGGACGAGCAGCAGCAGCAGCAGGAGAAGAAGCGGGAGAAGCAAGAAGAGGAGAAGCAGCAGCAGCATCACCACAAGCAGCAGCAGCAGAAGC
Organism: Prorocentrum cordatum; assembly: GCA_963575745.1. Taxonomy (NCBI): domain Eukaryota; class Dinophyceae; order Prorocentrales; family Prorocentraceae; genus Prorocentrum; species Prorocentrum cordatum. The sequence goes on from CAUYUJ010015948.1 coordinate 818,840, forward strand.
AGCAGCATTGGGGGGCAGCCACAACAGAGGGAGGCTCAGGAGCTCAGGAGGAGGAGCAGCAACAGCAGCAGCAGCAGCGAGAGAAGCAGGGGGGTGATGAGGAGGAGGAGAAGCAGCAGCACTAGCAGCAGCAGCAGCAGCAGAAACAGCAGCAGCAGCAGCATTGAGGAGCAGCCTCGGGAGGAGGAATCGGAGGAGGAGCAGCAGCAGCGCGAGCAGCAGCAGCAGGGGCAGTGGCTTGAAGGAGGAGGTGGAGCAGCAGCAACAGCAGCGGCAGCAGCCGCAGGAGAAGCTGGAGGAGGCGGAACAGCAGCAGCAGCAGCAGCAGCTGGCAGCAGCAGCAGCAGAGCATGAGCCTACTTCCCCCCCCCCCCCCCGCGCGCGGCTGCGAACCAACGGGGCAGTCCAGAGCACCCAGTGCGGAGCCCTAGTCGGGAGAACCCTACGCCAAAGGAAGGAAGCGCCAGAGGCAGCCTGCAAACCATTGCTGTGAAAAGGGTATCAGCGCCAGAGGCAGCCTGCAAACCATTGCTGTGTTTGATCCATGTAAAGCCTGTACATGTCAACAGCAGTGCAGAACTCTGCGCCCATGTAAAATAACTGGGCGAGCGTGGCGACTTGACCAACTCGGATCTCCACATCGAAGTCACGTCTCCAAGGAGGCGTCGCGCCAGAGGCAGCGGATCTCCAAGGAGGCGTGCGGGCCCGACGGAGCAGCGTCGTCTGGCCACCATCTGTGTCCAAAACCCACGCAGCCTCTTTCCACGTGAGCCGGCCCTCGGACTTCCGATTGTACAGCCACCTTTGCGTTTCCTCGGTCCTTGCGAACTGGGAATGCCAGTCTCGGATGAAGAGCATCGAGAGGTTGCCGAAGTCCTGGAGGACTCTGACCTCCCCGTCGTGCTGGTTGAACAATTGCCTCAAGAAATCAGGAACGGTCTCGATGGACCAATCATCGCGAAGCAACTTCCACGTGGGTGAATCCCGCGGCAAGCACCGGACGAGCGGACCACCGCCAGAGGCAGGTTTCAAATGTGGCCAGGCGTGAGTAAGCCAACATTCCTCCGCGAGAGAAGCGTTTTTGAAGTCCTCCCTGAAAAGGTTCAGATAATGCATCTACTGCGACCCGAAAGCCTTCACAATGTCCCACCGCTCGTCCTGGCACTCGACCTTGTCGCTGAAGTGCTCTATGCCGTTGATGATATCTGAAGGGTTCGGAATGGGAAAGCATTGCTCGTGCAGGAGGGCGATGAGGCTGGAGACGCGACGTCGCATCCTCTTCGTGAGGTTTGCACTGCGCAACCAAGCTACTGCTTCCGTTGGCCAACCTCGGTAATCCGTAAAATGAAGCTGTTTCAACTTAACATTCCGCGTTGCGCCAGAGGCAGCAGGAGAAGCAGCGCCAAAGGCGGCGGCAGGCATTGCGCCAGAGGCAGCATAACGCACTGCGCCAGACGCAGCACCACGCTCCGCGCCAGAAACAACGTCTTCCCTGTCAGAGCCTGCGCGGTCCGTTTTGCCCCCATAGCTGCTGTCGTTGTCGGGGTCGGAGTGGCTCTGCTCCGAAGAGTCGGATTCTTGCTCGAAGTCGTCGGATTCTGTCGCCAAGTCGACTGGGTACTTAGGTCCAGTCTTCTTCCGTTCCGCCTCCGCGGGCTCCTCGCCGCCTGATCCCGCGAGCGCGCCAGAGGCAGCTTTGGGATCGCCGCTTGTCCACGACTCACCCTCGTCCATGGGAGAGACGCTCTGCGCATCCAGCTCGCAGACGTCGAAGAACACCTGCCGCGCAGCCCTGACGCGCGTGTCAGTCCAGCCTGGACCTTTCGGACGCCACCAAAGACCGAACATGTCCTTGTGGATGCCCTTCGTGGTCTGGCCCATGTGAAAGACCTGCCCACTCCCTGCCAAACTGACCGAAAGGCTGCATGGGGCTCTGGTCGCCATCGTTTGCGCGGCCTCGACTATCCCGCACACTCTCGCACCCCTTCCCCTTGTAATGGAACAGGAGCGTCGCCGCGACAGGATGCTCAATTGTCAACGCGGCCACGCGGTCAACGCTCATCGGGCGCTGCGTCGTCGCGCCAGAGGCAGCGGCCAGAGGACCGGTATCATGCATATGCAACTTGGGCTCTTTGCCAACTGGCTCGACGAGCGGAAGAAGGGACATGGGAATCGAGACTACGTCGCCCAGGAACTTGCCGCCCCTCATCCGCGCGTAAACCCCTCCTTCCACGCGCCCCCCAAGGGCGCCAGAAAGGCCCGCGGGCGCAGCGCAGAGTTGGCGGAGCGGCCGCCCAACGTAATCTCTTGCTGGGCGCTCACTCTTCCACCGCAGCGCGCGGCCCGTCAGGTCTTCCACCGCCGCCTCATCGCAACCGTCCTCGGCGCCAGAGGCAGCCGCTTGCGCGCGCGCGCGATGCTCGCGATGGCGGCCGCCAAGAAAAGAGGCGCACTCGAGCCGAAAAGGCTGCGATAGACGACAGCGATGGCGGCTGCGAGGGCGAGGGCGGGGCTGACAAAGAGCGCGCAGTAGAGGGCGCAGGCAGGGGTTAGCGGAGCGAGGCGGGAGCGAAGCTGAGGGCGAAGATAACCTCGGAGCAGGGGGCGACCATGAGAAAGCTGAGGGCCGGAGCGAAGCTGAGGATGGAGATGGCCTCGGAGCAGTGTAAGGAGCTGGTCAGACTACAGAACGTCAGGCTGATGTCGGAAGCAGTGCGAGGATCAAACGGGAGCTCGCACGAGGATGGGGTGGAGCAGATGCACATTCGCAGGAAGTTTTTTTTTCTCTCTATATATATATTTATATATATATATATATATATATATATTAAAAAAGCAAACGCATTAGAGAGGTCTCTACGCAATCTACGAAAGGATCTAGGGGCGCCAGAGGCAGCCACATATTTGCGCCAGAGGCAGCAACTGTCAGCACGGCGTGCGCATCGCAAAGAAGCGCTCCACCGCGTCAACGCCAGGAAGATGCAAACACCCTCCTTCGCGGAAGTGCTCGGCCAGAGCTTCGACGCGATCCTCGTTCAGGTCAAACTTGAGCGCGTGCCGCGCGAGCGCCATGCAGAGCAGTGGCATTTGCCGGAAAAGGCCGCGAAGAGAGGTAGTCGCACAAATCCATGGCGCCCCCGAGAGCGCGATGCACTGTGCCCAGTCCCACGCCAGAGGCAGTGAATGCTGCGTGAGGCGTATCCGCGATGAACATTATCCGCAAGCGCATGCGAACGGCGCCCCAGCACTCGGACCCCCACCCCCGCACATGAGGCATGGTTTCGCGCAGCTCGAATCGTCAGCTTCGAGCAAATTGCGCCTGCGCAACAAACGACAAGAAGTCCATGACGCTCGAAAGACTACTGTCCCAGGCGGCGTGCCAGTTGGGCAGTGGCCGCGCAACTCCAGCACGCCAGCGCGGGCGCTTGCGACAAGGAGTACCGCCGGAAGAGGCGGCGCCAGAGGCAGCCGAATAATCCGCGGCAGCAGCGGGGCTCGAGAGTTCAGCCTGCTTTGCGCATAGCCTCTGGCGTGGAACCTCCGCGCGCGCAGACATGATGCCCAAGTCACCCGCTACAGTAACAGGAGGTGCTGGCTGTGGCACCTCTTCACGCCCGATCACCTCCTTAGTGTTCTGAGAAAGACAGAGGAAGCGCACCAGATCATCCAGGTCGTGCGTGGCGCCAGAGGCGGGCCAGACGTCCTCATATATGAAATTGCAAACTTCGACGGCGTCCTGGTACCAGAGATCTCCGGCAGCCGCGACCCCCCTTTCAGCGCCAGAGCCCATGCCAGCAAGCACATCCCAATCCCTCTCGGATAAAGTCGGTCGAACATCCTCTGCCTTGAAAAGCCAGCGCAAAAGCGTTGTGCGCGCATAAGTCGCATTCGCCCACAACCGTACACAAAGCAGATGCACCTCGCAAGTGGCATACGATGCGCCAGAGGCAGCAGCTGCGCCGGAGGCAGCAAAGGATGCCGCCAACTGCTTCGTGGTACCCTCCAAACGGCCACCTCGCAATTCCTCCATGAGGATCTTGAACTCCTCCTCCGCTAGTCTCCTCTTGGTCGGATTCATCGCGAAGTGGTGGGGGAAGATGCCAGCGTCGCCGCCGCCCAAAGCGCGCACCTGACGTCGCGGCATGATGTCCACGGTGCCCTCGTTGCCATTGCATACGACCGAGAACTCATCTGGTTGAAGAATTACCATGGCCTCTCGCCACGCACGTTCGTGCAAGGCTGCTCGGCCCTGTGCGTCGGCCACCAGGGGTTCGCCCTTGCGCCGCAGCAAATGGTTGAGGATGCACGCGGCTGGCCACCTCCAGTAGCAAGGAAGCACGATGCAGATAATCTCCAAACGCAACGAGCCAGAGGCAGCGAAATGTTCTCGAAGCACCATACCTGCCACTATACCCATGCGAGCGTCGCGCTTGTGACGCAGCGACGCGATGCAACCGCCCCGCACGTAGTCACCGAAGCAGTTCGCGACAGCCCCGATTAAGTTCCGCATCCGCTTCACCTTAAAGTGTGCTCCACGGCGCATGGGGCGGAACTGATGGCAATCCTCAGTCTTGCACGACCCGTCGTCGCGAGCGCGCTGCCCGCAGCTGGGGCGCCAATGCGCCGTCGGCGAGTAAAGCGCAGCGCAAACTTATGCGGCAGAGGCAGCAGGCGCGCCAGGAGGCAGCGATTCAGTTTATCTTTGCGCTCGCCTGCACAACGACGGAACCTGCGGTCCATTCGCCTCAGGCGCGTGGCTGTGTCGCTGGCCTTGAGCCCAAGCTGCGGTCTGCCCTGCTGCTGCTGCTGCTCCTGCTGCGGCTGCTGGTCCTGCTGCCGCTGCTGCGGCTGTTGCTTCTCCTTTTCCTGATCCTCCTCCATCCTCCTCCTCTCCTGCTCCTCGCCCCCCGCCTCCTCCTCGGCCTCCTTGCCAGGTGAAGACGCGCAAACCATATTTTGTTCCTCGACTTTTACAAGCGACCGAGACATACATTCAAAATCTGCAAACAGCCCGAATAATGGTAATCGCCAATGTGGCCAACAGCCGGGTTGCGAGTCTGAATTTTGCACTCGCCCGAGCTGCTTTTGCTTTGCCAATGTTGCAAACGGCCGAATCGTGAATCCCAGCATGCGCCACAAACAATCGATCGGCGAAGTCCGGCTGAGCAAACAGCCAAACACTAAGAAACCACATTTTGCAAGTATGAAGGCTGCGAGACCCAATTTTGCACACCGAAAAGTTGCGAGCGCCAAATTTGCACACAGGAAAGCTGTGAGCGCCAATTTTGCGAACAGAAAAACTGCGAGGCCAACTTTTGAAAACAAAAAATTGCGAGCGCCAATTTTGCGAACAGAAAACGGGGGGCCAAGTGTTGCAAACGGAAAAGCTGCGAGCGCCAATTTTGCAAACAGAGAGGATGCGAGCGCCAACTTTGCAAACAGAAAAATTGGGAGCGCCAGTTTTGCGAACAGTAAAATGGCGAGGCGACAACGCACGCTCCCAACTTCTGCTTTTTGTAAGTTACAAGGGCAAGACATTCTGCAAACAGCCATCCTTAATTCTCCGACAACTCCAACATCGACATCTCTTCTCATCAACTTTGCAAGCGGCCGACTTGCCGACAACTCGTATATTCAACTTACGGTTTCTGTAAGTTACAAGGACAAAGAATTTTGCAAGCAGCCATCCTTAATTCCACCACAACTACAGGAGCGGCGACATCGCTTCCGGCCAAGAGCCGACAACTCCGTTGCCCAACATTTGTTTTTTGCGTGTTATAAGGCCAGCGAACACTGGAATCCGCTAGCCTTACAACATGAGAAATCCTTATGTTGGGCACTTGGGTTGCGGGCTATAACGGATTTGATCATTAAGCCGACAACTCGACTTCCCAACACCAGGATTTCTCATGTAGTGAAGCTAGCGAATTGTGGACAGAGCTAGCCTTAACAACATCTCCTGATTGTCCTCCTCCTCTTCTTCCTCCACAACGCCGCGCTCGGCGGCAAGTTCGCTGAGCGAGCGTGCCGCCGATAGTGGGGTTGTCGGCAAATTTAGGATGGCTGTTTGCAGAATTCTTGTCCTTGTAACTTACAAAAGCCAGAAGTTGGGAGTGTGAGTTGTCGCCTCGAATTTTTCCGTTTGCAAAATTGGCGCCCGCAACTTTTCTGTTTGCAAAATTGGCGCTCGCAACTTGCAAACTTTGGCCTCGCAGCTTTTCTCTTTGCAGAATTGGCGCTCGCAGCTTTCTGTTTGCACAATTTGGCCTCGCAGCTTTTCTGTTTGCAAAACTGGCGCCCGCAACTTTTCTGTTTGCAAAATTGGCGCCCGCAGCTCTTCCGTTTGCAAAACTGGCGCTCGCAAGTTTTCTGTTTGCACAATGTGGCGCACGCCACTATTCTGTCGGCAAACATTCGGACGCGTGAGCTGAAAAAAAAAAAAAAAAAAAAAAAAAAAAAAAAAAAAAAAAAAAAAAAAAAAAAAAAAAAAAAAAAAAAAAAAAAAAAAAAAAAAAAAAAACGACGCGAGAAGCATAACAATTTAAACTGCACCGCGGAAAACCTGAGCCGCGCGAACAGAAAACCTTGTGAAAACAAGACAAAAAAAACAAACGTGACCAGCGGAATACGACAGATTGCGCCCCCCCCCCCATCCACCTCCTCCTGTCAGGGCCACGTCAAAATAAAAACAAATGAATTGAAAGGAGATAGCTTGCGATGGCGATGGCGATGGAGAAAAGGGGGCGAAATCTTTTTGCCTCGCGTTCGCAAGCGCGCCCCGTCAACGCTGAGAAGTCTCGGGCCCAGCTCGTCCCAAGCCTTCCGCGCGGAGATGGCCCAGTTCACCGCGCCCAACAGCGCGCCAAAGGAAGCGCCGCCAGAGGCGGGCTCACCGCCAGCTTCCACGACGATCTTGCTGCTAGGCGCTTGGGCGACGCGCCGCACTGCGCTGCGCGCGGGCGGGCGCGCCACGTGCAGCCTCTCCTCGACGCGGAGTTTGGCCTTCTGCTCGCATGCCCTAGCATGTCTGAGATATTGGCTGGGCAATAGACGACCTGGGGCGCAACTGGCAGCAGCCAGTTGAGCGCTGGCGACGACGCCCTCGCCAAGCGCCACGATGCACAGGAACGATGCTGCCAGGTCCGCGCCAGCTGCAGGCGACGCAGAATCGTGGAGAATTGCGAGGTCCCTGACAAGAGCCAAAGATGCCAGCGCGCATCTGTGCGCCCCCTTCACTTCTCCGGAGCCCCGCAGTCGCATCTCCTCAATCGCACCAGAGGCAGAGAGCACCGCCACCTGGCTGTGCGGCGATGGACCCTCGGGCTCCTCCAGCGGATGCTCCGACCCGTGCCTGCGCCAGGATGTAGCGCTGCACTGGCAACGCGCGCGCGCTTGCACTGCGCGGCCAGGCGAGCAGCAGCGAGGGCGCCAACAGTGGCGCGGCGCAGGGCGCCTCTGGTAGCGGCCTCTTCAGAGTGGCCGCGCGCGTGGCCGCGGGGCTGCAATGGCCAGAGCGCGCGCCGTAGAGCTGCCGCCAGAGGCAGGCGCACTTCTTAGAAAAGGACGTGAGCTTTTCCCTGGGCGACATGGCACCAGCCGAATCCTCGAATTCAGCGGCGGTTCGCGGACCGAGAAGTTTCGCGATGAGGCAATCGTCGAGGAAGTCTAAGTTTGACGTGCGATGCCCCACCATCTCGTTCCGAAGGAACGCGAGATCGCGCTCGACTGCGCACTCGCCGTTCCCAATGGAACTATAAAACCGGATGAGCTTGCGGAAGGCGCGAGAACCACCGACCGAACGCTTCGGACACGCAGCGTGCCAGAAGGCGTCGCCCAGCAAACGCGCCCACGCTTCCTGGTTGGTTTTCTCCGCTGGCGGCTTGCCTGCAGAGAATTGCTGCAGCATGAACGGGATGACGTCCTGATGCTGCAGCGCGGCCGCCACCTCGTCGCAACCGAGCGCCGCGGCTACCTGCCTCGCGCCTCGGAGAATGGACTTGCGCGTCCTCAGACAAGGCAGATCCCCGAACCCTTTCCGAGCGAGGCGGCGATCTAACATGGGCAATGCCGAGCGGAGGTCATTTGAAAGGAAAATCAGCAAGAAGCCGATCTTTTGTCAAAACCGCAACATTCTGCACTCTCTCGAGCAACTCTTCCTTGTGCGCGCCACGAGGCTCACCCCTGTGCAACACTGGATCATCGCCAGCCAAGAAAATATACTTGCGCCGAAGATTTGACATCACGGTGGTCGCGATGAAGCCGGGCGCCTCGCCGTGCGCACCCACGCATGGCAGCGGTTCGGCGCTCGCGGCGGCGGCGCCAGCGGCATCCTGCACGGCGGCGGCGACGCCAGGGGCAGCCAGCCTGATGCTCTGAAACACACGACCTTCCTTGAAGGCAGCGTCAAGCGTCTCCACCATGCAATCGATCTGCAGACGTGATGCCGCGATGTCGCGGTTGGCAACACCGAATAAGCGCAAACACCAATTTCAAATAATGCCCCAATCCGCGGACACGCCGACAGCCATGCAAAACTTAGTGTCCAGCTTGTTCAGCAAAGTCGCGGCTCGCTCGCGCTGCTCGCTGTCGTGACGTTTGTCAGACGCGATGTAAGCAAGCAAAGTCGCCACTGGGGGCAACGCCAGCGCAATCTTCCCGACTGGCCCCGCCGTGGAATCGAACCGTTGCAAGGCGAACGATAGATTCCGCGCGACAGCTTCCAAGGGCTTGCGACCAAGACCAGCTTCCGCCAGAGGCAGGATGTTGTCCTCTTGAATGGCCACGAATAGGTTTTGCCACTCGTCGCTGATCATTATGTCTGGCGCCAGGGCGCGTCGGTTATCGAACAGCTCGCGCCGCACCTCGCCAAACGCGTCGCCGCAATGCAAGGATTGGCTCGCGAGACGCATGGCATGCGCAGGGCCTCGTATCACCGTCGGGAAGTTTGGGGCGAGTTCCCGAGCAGCGAGGGACACTGCTCGCCGCTCCTTCGCGGCACCATCTGCTGCAATGCTGGTGGCGGTCTCCAGAACATGCGACTTGAGCGATTCATCGCACGCCAGAGGCAGTTTTTTTCTTCGGCCGCGCCCCAGTGGCGTGCATATGTTCGTGAGGAAACGGCCGAGCTGCTTCGCGGCCGTCGCGGCGTGGTCCTCCTCGAACTCCGCCGCGCGGCCCTTCCTGCAATCGAGGGCGCCGAGCACGCCAGAGCGGCAATGGCCTGAGCCCTGGCGCCGCCGCCAGGGGCAGGCGCGTCAGCGCGATATCTAGCGACCTTGCGGCACTTCGACTCGTCCAGAGATAAAGATACCGACGTGGCGTTACGAAGCACCTCGCGGGTTTCAGCGCGGAGTACCTCCGCCATCGCGCAGAGCTGCTTGCGCCTGCGTTTCCGACTTCTCTCCTCTGTCGGATCGTCTACGGAGAACTGCTTCCGCCGCGCGCGAGCGCCCTTGCGAGGAGAAGACGTCTCAGAGAGCATCGCCCACGCATCCCTCCATTCCGCGGCCGATGGCGCATTTCCACGCAGAAGCGCAGCGTCTCCCGCCGCCACTTCTCCCGTTTTTGCCGATGAAGAAGAGTCCTCGCACGCCGGTGGCAGTGGCCTGGGCGAGAATTCTGCGCACAATCTCTTAACCTGCTTCTCTCCCGCTGCGCGTCGATGCGCTGCTGACCTCTGATGCTGTTCCACTTGGAATCTGGCGTGGAAGCCTGTCGCGGGGCGCGCCCGGGATGAAGCAACTCCGGAGAACCTTCCGCCAGAGCTTGCGCGCCCTGCGGCCGCGGCCTTCGCGCAGACTCGGCAGCCCAAACCCCGCTGGCCGCGACGCTCGCCTGCTGCCAGCCACGACGAACCATTTGGCAGGAGAGATAGCGCCGTGCACGTCTTGCGACGTCGGTGAAAATCGCATCTGATACAGAGCGCCTTCGTGCAACGACAACGCTTGGCGAAGTGCTCCGCGTCGGAATGGGCCCCTGGGGGCGGGCGCGAGAAGTCCGCAGACCGAGAGCCAAGCTTCGTCCAGATTTTGCTCGCAGGAGCCCTGCGCCCACTCTTTCTCGCCTCGGTCACAATCCGCGCGACGCCCTCGCGGGGCTGAGCCGCCCTGCGCTTTCCCCGCCCCTTTCCACGGCGCGCCAGAGGAAGCGACGCTGCTTGTCCTTTTCCATGGTGCGCCAGAGGCAGCGCCACCCTCGCCAGAGGCAGAGATTTCTTCTTGGCACAGGACGCTCCGCTGCGGGTTTGTCCGCCATGTCTCCGCGACTGCAGCGACTGCCCCGCGCTCGCTGCTGCCGAGTTCTTCTTGAGACCCACCCCCCAAATCGAAAATAAAGTGGCGCGCGCGTCGCCCAGCGACGCGCCCCCGATCGCGGTGCGCCCCAGATGCTTGTCACTTCGCCTGTGCCAAAACGACTGTGGAGCAACGTCGGGCTCGACAAGGTGAAAACTAAACGCGACCATGAAACAGCTAGATAAGACCACGGAGCAACGGCGGGCCCGACAATATGAAAACTACACGCGACCACGAGAAAGCTAAATGCGACCACGGGAAAACTACAAGCGAACAGTGAACAACTAAACATGACCGCGAATTATCTGAACGCGACCAGGGAAGACGAAAACACGACAAAAGGAAAACTACATCCAACCACGAGAAACTAACTAAACACGACCATGAAGGAAAACATAACCCGACGAAAGGGAAACTAAATCCGAGCAGGGAGGAACTAAACCCGACAAAAGAACAACTAAACCCTAGTAAAAGAAAACAAACTAAAGCCGACTAGGGGGAAACTGAACCCGACCAGGGAAAACGCTAAAACCGACCGCGCAACAACTAAACCCTACCGCGCAAAAACTAGACCAGAAAAAGGAAAACGACTAAACCCGACCAAGGGAAGCCTACATCTGACCACAAGAAAACTAAACCCGACCAAGGTATCACTAGGCCCGACTAAGGAACAACTAAACCCGACCAGGGAAAACTCCACCCGATCAAGGAAACGCTCGACCCGACCAGGGGAAAACTAAACCCGACCAGAGGAACAAATAAACCCGACCTGGGGGGGAAAAAAAAACTAAACCCGACCAGGGATAATTAAACCCGACCAAGGGAAAACTAAACGCGACCCAAAGAAAAAAAGCTAAGCCCGACCAACGGAAAAGCTAGGCCCGACCAACGGAACAACTAAACCCATGCAGTGGGCAACTAGACCCGACCATGGGCAAAGCTAGACCCGACTAAAGGAACAACTAGACCCGGCCAGAGGAAAACTAACCCGCGACCAAGGAACAACTAAACCAGACCAAAAGAACAAAACTAAAACCGACCAATGGAAAAAAAAGCTAGACCCGACCAGGGGGAACCTAGACCCGACCAAGGGAAAACTAATCCCGGCCAAGGAAAAACAGAGCCCGACCAACGGAAAAACTAAGGACCCGACCATAGGCAAAAGTAGACCCGACCATAGAAACACTAAGCCCGACCAAAAGAAAAACTAGACCAGACCAAATGGAAAGAAGAAAAAAAAAAAACTAGACCCGACGAAAGGGAAAATTAGACCGACCAAAGAAACACTATGCCCGGCCGAGGGAAACGCTAGACCCGATCAAAGGAAAACTAGACCCGATCATGGGAAAACTGAACAAGACCAGGGGGGAAATAAACCCGACCAAAGGACAAACTAGACCCGACCAAGGGATAACTAGACCCGACCAGGGAAATACTGGGCCCGACCAGAATAAAAACGAAACCCGACCAAAGGAAACAACTAAACCCGACCGCGGGAAAACTGGGCCCGACCATGGAAAAACTAGACCCGACCACGGGGAAACTAGGCCCGACCAAGGGAATAACTAGACCCGACCAAAAAAAAACTAGACCCGACCAAAGAAAAAACTAGACGCGACCAGAGAAAAACTGGACCCGACCAAAGGAAAAACCATGCCCGGCCGAGGGAAAACCAGGCGCGACCAGGGAAAAACTAAACCCGACCAGGGACGCACTTACGACCAAAAGAACAACTAGACCCGACCAAGGGAAAACTAAACGCGACCAGGAAAAGAGAATCAACAAACAACAATCGGGAAACTAGACCCGACCAAAAGAAAACTAAACCCGACCAAGGAAAAACTAAACCCGACCAAAGAAAACAAAACCCGACCAAGGGAGAATCTAGATCCGACAGGAGGAAAACAAGACCCGACCAAGGAAAAGCTAAACCCGACCAAAGGGCAAACTAAACCAGACCAAAGAAAACATAAACCTGACTGAACGAGGCCAGGAGAAGAGAAACCAAACAAAAAACAATCGGGGAACTAAACCAGACCAAAAGAAAACTGAACCCGACCGGGGACAAACTATACCCGGCCAAAAGAACAACTAGACCCGACCAAGGGAAAACTAGACCCGACCAAGCAAAACACCTAAACCCGACCGAAGGAACAACTAGACCCGACCAAGGGAAAACTAAACCTGACCAGTGGGGAACTAGACCCGACCAGAGAAAAACTAGAACCGACCAAAAGAAAAACTACACCCGACCGAAGGGAAAACTAAACCCGACAAGGGAACAACTAAACCCGACGACATGAACAAAAACAAACTAGACCCGACCAAAGGACAAATTAGACCCGACCAGGGAACATCTGGACCCGACCAGGAAAAAACTAGACCCGACCACAGAAAACAAAACAAACTGAACCCGACCAAAGGAAAACTAAACCCGACCAGAGGAAAGACGAAACCCGACCAGGGGGGAACTAAACCCGACCAAAGAAAAATTGAACCCAACCAACGGAAAAAAACTAGACTCGACCACGGGAAAACTAGACCAGACC